>JACEFO010001295.1:0-125126 GCA_015342445.1 Digitaria exilis | reverse complement strand
AGAGGCCAACTTCAAATCACGCGATGACGAACACCCGGAGCTCGCCCCTGTCCCCGCGTGTGATGCGCGTGTCGCGTCGAGGTACGTCACCTCGAACACACCACTCCCAGTGTTCGGACGGCGGCTCAGGTTATCAGGTATGCGTGGCACCTCAGCGGCGGCAGCTGCGACAAGCTCCCCTTCGTCTTCACCGTCGTCTTCTCGAAGTTGATCTTCACTCCCGACGTCCCTGCATCCCCACCCAGCGTCAGAGTTCGTTCGTTCGTTCGCATCATATATATATATATAACATATATCTATATATATAAAAGCAGAGCTGAAAACAGGGGAGGAGTGGGTGTTCGTCTCTACTCACCAACAATCTCGAACTTGTGGGCGAGCGTGGCGGTGACCTCGAGTGGCGGGAGCGGCCACGGCGCGCCGAGCTCGACGATGTTGTCGAAGTCGCGGCTGACGACGTCGATGCGCTGGAACACCTGGCCGAGCGTGATGGGGAGGAGACGCCCCGTCGGTGGGCCCGGCCGGCTGCCGCCGAGCGCCGTGACGAGAAGGTGCTGCTGTACACCAGCGCCACCGCCCCTGCAGCTTGTCCAGGTCCCTTTCCAGATCCACCGGCTCGCCGCCGGCCGCCGCCTCGAGCTCCCGCGGTGACCTCGAGCGGCGGAGGCGGAGACGGGAGGCGCTGAGAGTTGTGCGTGTGTGTGAAGTGTTTGAGTGAGTGAAGAGAGATGTGAAAGGGGTGGTTCAAAAGGAGCATTTGGGGCACCTTGCCGTGAGCCGCCAGACTCTGGCTCACGGCAAAGCGGAGGTTTGCCGTGAGCCACATCGGACGGCTCACGGCAAGCTTCCGGTTTGGCCGTGAGCCGTCGATTTGGGCTCACGGCAAATCGGCCTGTTTGCCGTGAGCCGGATCAGACGGCTCCACGGCAAACCGGCCTGTTTGCCGTAAGGCGCCGACGCTGGCTCACGGCAAACCATGCCACGTGTCAATTTTTTCACCCTAAAAATTAGTTTTGTTTTGTTCTCCCACTTAATTTTATTTTTCCCTATCTTTTTCTCCCAAAAATCAAATTTACGTGGGGTTCTTTGCCGTGGAGCCTCCTCAGAGGCTCATGTCAAACAATGCTTTGCGCGGTGAGCCTCCTCAAGGGGCTCACGGCAAAACATGAAAACGCCCATTTTCTATTTTAGTTTCACATGTTTTTTATATTCTTTCTTTCTTAGAAAGTCACTACAATGATCAAAACTATTTCGTGGACTTTCATTTAAGTAAATTTGTTCATATTTGTTTGCTTCTTATTTTATTATTTTGTTTACGTCTTAACAATTTTTATTATTTCGGGCATGTTTTAAATATCAAATATATGTAAAAAAATTACTAACCTTTAAAAAAGAACACATTATAGTGTCTATGCTATATACACAATGTTTTTAAACTCAAACTCAAACTTAAGCTTCACTTTGACTTCAACAAACTAAATATCACTTCTCATGTTTACGAAAACTTCTACGGACATTTTCAATTTTGTGCATCGTACGAAACAACTCATGCGAAACCGTGTCAGACCTTCTCCACAACCTATGTGTCTGATACAAGTAGATATCCACAAATTTTATGATTTTTAGACTTTTTTTTGATATTTTAAAATAATTATGAAACTTAAAGTTTGCCGTGAGCCTTGGAAAAGCTCACGGCAAATAGGTTGTTTGCCGTGTGCATTGGAAAAGCTCACGGCAAACTACCTCTTTGCCGTGAGCTTCTCTAATGCTCATGGCAACAACCTATTTGCCGTGAGCTTTATAAAGCTCACGGCAAACTATGGCCCTAACGGCCGTTACTACCGTCACGGGAGGCGACATTTTAAATATTTTAAAACTATTTTGCCGAGAGTCGTGTTATTTTAGCCCACGGCAAAGGGAGTTTTTGCCGTGAGTTTCTTTTTGCCGTGAGCTTCTCTTGTTTAGCTCACGACAAAGAGAGCTCTTTTGCCGTGTGCACTTGTTTGCCGTGAGCTTTCCTTTTTAGGCTCACAGCAAAGATTGATTTTGCCGTGAGCTTATCTTTACCGTGAGCTTCCGGTTTTATGCTCACGGCAAAAATGTGTTTGCCGTGAGCCCGATTTTTGGCTCACGGCAAAGATTTTGGCTCACGGCAAACAACGATTTTCCGGTAGTGGGAGATGCTCTAACAATATCACTTGCATCCGCTCATGCTAGCAATGGAACCCTTCACAAGATTCAACCAACTAGACACTCTACTTTTCACCTGCATTGCATCCACTCAGCCTGCTTCCCCTCTTTCGGATATATAAAACAAGTTTACAAAGGCTTATGCGAGCAACCAAACACACCCTTAGTATTTTAGTTTTTCATTCGTCATGACACACGCATTTAATGTGAAATATAACAATATCAATATTTTCTATGTTTCGTGCGATAAGAATCATTATCTCAAAGGTCCGGTACATAAACACTAGTGCTTTTCGCTTAAACTGCCGATACACACTTCTAAATCCATGTACACAATCGATTTTTTCACAGGACAGATTTTTCACAACTGAGGTTTATTTATTGTGGATGAATAATTGAGTTTATGAGCCCACATTACCAAGAACAATTATGTTTACGTCATGTATTTAAATTACTCAAGCATACTGAAGGACACAGGCCTACTTGTGCTAATGTTTGGGAGGAGATGTGTTCCTGGAATGAGCGACAAACATGGTTTCATGGTAGATGCACCATTGGAAGTTTGGAACTGCCTAAATTGGGACCAATTTAGTTATTCACACGAGTAGAACGGTGAAAAGTTTTTGACCAAATGTCTATTGTACTCAATCACTTCCCTCCACCCATGTATATATATCTTGTATAAACAGTTTTAAAAATCATTATTTTTAAGTAAAAATCCTTATCTACATATACATACTGTAATTTTATATGTAATTTAGGTGATCAAGATGTCGATAACAATATACTGCAGACTACACACATATAGACATCTAGCAATATGTAACTCTGTAAAGGTTTAGAATCTTTAGAGGTGCATAAAAAACAGCTGGTAGAAAACAAAAATAATGTACCTAAAACCTTTGTTACACCTTACAACAACAAAGGCTGCAACACACTAATGAAAAGCATCACATCTATTGGATATATCGCAGGATAGTCCCTCCCTACGTGAAAACCTCAAGTAGGTAACACAGCATTAGTAACAGACTCATGAGGCCCGTTACAAGGCACAACAATGGTAACGGTCATCAAAGAACGTTTGATACCTATAAGCCTGGCAGGCTCAACCCTGACCTGGGCATGTCAACGCCTGTTACCGATGAGGTATTTTAGTAACAGACCTCTTTAATGCCCATTACAAATGTGTTGTAACAGGTGTTAAAAACAACCGTTGTGAATAAGATACTTATTTGTAACGGTCTCTTAAAGACCATTATATCCAGGGCAGTGATCGTGGCCCCTGGTGGCTACTAGTAACGAGCATTACGTGTGTTGATATGATGACCATACTAATGGTTGCTACTGGTAACTATTGTTATGTGTATCAATATGATGCCCGTTACCAATGACCGCTACTGTAACTGTGCGTTATATGTGTCTACATGATGCCCGTTACCAATCAGATTTTCAAATGGTTGTCACAAATGGGACCAGAAGGAGACGATTTGGAGTCAATGATAACGCCTATTTGTAACTGTCGTTCATATGTATGTTATTCATAATGCGCTTTACGAAGGCCCGTTAAAGAAACTGAAAGGTGAGCCTAGAAAAAACAGGCATGTCGAGTTACCCTTGTAACTTTATTAGTAACAGTTGTTCTTTAGTGACTGGTACTAATTTAGGTTATTTATAACGGATATGTGCCCATTACCTTTGATCATGTAATGGAACAGTCATATCGGACGCTTTGCTCGTTACCAAAGTCGATCTATGCCCATTACGGAAGTGCGATTTTCATGTAGAGCATGTAGCTTGAGCCACCAAAATGACCTCAAGCGTGGCACAAAAACACATATAACACCAAATCCAGCACCAACTGAAAATTGCAAATGCAGTGCATTTTTTCCATCGATTAATTCATCAATGCATGTACAAGATTTACCACACCTTTGAATCTCTCTGCTTCTATTCATCAGATGTGTGAAACTGAAAATAAATTCTATATCATGTATGCTATTGCTACCTAGCTGGGAAGCCTCATGTTATGACCGAGGTTGAGTTTGAAAAATTAAATAAATGAATGGCCACGAAATAATTGAATTATTGAACCACGTAAAACTAGCAAAAGTTCATGCAAGTAGTGAAAAATGTGTGAATCACTGCAACACATGACGTGTTGGCAAGTGGCAATGTGTACGTACATGGTGCATGTGCGATTGTGCGTACTCCTTTTTGTTTCCCTTTGGAGAATGTGTGTGCGTGCTCTTGTGTGTCCTTGTAATCGCAAAAATAGAACAGCTACACGAGCACACGATTGTTCATGCGCCATGATATATATAGATGACACAAAAAATTGGTCAATAATGAGTCTTCTTCATTGATCGGACAGCGCGAGCAGCTGCTCCAAGTAATCCGCCCCAAGGTCCTCCAGCTCGAGCACGCAGGAATTCGAAGCAGCAGCCTGCTTCTGCTGTTTGCCGTGGCCATGGTGGCTACTCGATTCTTCTTTGGCAGCAGCAGCCTTCTTGTTCTTGGGCAAGCGCTTGCGGATGCAGTGCCGCCGCTTGAGCGCCAGCACGAGAGAGTCCTCCTCCTCCCCCGCCGCGGCGCCGGCGGTGAGCGCCAGCGCGCGCAGCGACTCCTGCACGTACTCGACGGGGAAGTTGAGCACGGCAGCGCCGCCGCGCATGGAGTAAGCCGCCTGGTCATAGGCCAGCGCGGCGGCCTCTGGCGTGTCGAAGGTGCCGATCCACACCCGCTCACCGTTGCGCGTGGAATCCCTTATCTCCGCTGCGTACTTCCCCCACGGCCGCTTCCTCACCCCGATCATCGCCGGCGTGTCGTCGGCCATCGCCCCCGCCTCTGGCGGAAGGAAATAGCTCGATCCATGGCTGGATGAGTTGCCGGAGGAGGTGCTGGTGGCAGAGATGGAACTGGAAGCCGCTCCCATGAGGGAGCTGAACTGATCCATGGCCGCCACGCCCATGCCATCTAATTGATAGCTGTAGTATTCATCCATGCTGCCGTTGCCACCGCCGAAATGCAGATGCCGGGGGTGGTGGGAGGATGGGGTGGTAAACGACGAGGATGGCCACGCCGTGGATGAGGAAGAATGATAGTAGTCTCCGCAACTGTAAGGGTGAGGATTGTAGGAGGAGAAGGACTGGAAGAAACTCGAGGAGGCGTCCATGGCGGCACCGCTGTCGTAGTTTTGGAGGTTGTTGTAATGGGTGTCACATTGTGCATGGGCGGCGGCGGTGGCGCCATGGCCGAAGTAGTAGCTGTTGCTGAAATGGGACTCCATGGATCACGCACTCTAGCTCTTCTGCAATTTGTTCAAATTTGGGGCAACCGATGCGTGGAGCTAGCTGGCTAAGGGTATGATGTGGTTCAACTCAACGGATGCGTAGCTAGGCTTGGTCGTAGGCTCGTAGCTATACCTTTTGCAATTTAGCGCGCGGTCTAGGTGCTTATATATACAATTCTCGTACCACATTTCAGTTCGCTTAAGTAGCTTAATGCAAGTGCAGGTAACTACTGACAGCCTAATTTGAGGGAATAGTTTAGTTTTGACTTGTTCGATAGCCGAGTCCATCGACAGGATGTCACCCACACCGGGGGACAACCACAGCTCCACTTGGTTTTCATATATTTTATTATTTACATGATACATATGTGTAAACCAAAAAAGGATAAATGGTTAACACATGGATGCAATGTGGAGAGATATTATTGGACATGTACGTACGGAGGGAAGCACCGCAGAATTGTCACGGATCCATGGCCCCATATGAACAAAGAGCTCTGGGGTGTACTAGGGACTTAGGGAGGATTCATATGCCAACAGATCAACGCAGACTGATCTAAAATCACATCAGATCAACATTTTCTACTCGATCGGTATCAACTATTAAGTGGGAGTAACATTTCATACTAACTTAAGACTTACCAAGAAAGTATGTCCATTTCTTGATTACTTACCTTCGTTTTCTAGTTTTATTCCATCCAACTTTGTTTCATATATATATATCTTCCATATCATCGACCAAAGAATAGTTGGCAATCCAACCATCCCCATCAACCAGTCTTTATAAGTCATCCTATACCAACACATTAATTAAGGGAAAACCGAGTGAGGAGGGCCTCCAAATGATTCAGGAGAGGGATAACTTTTCCCTTAATATTCCGTGGTACCAGCTCTTATCGTCAAGCTCCATCACATCTTCTAAATTCTGATAAAGTCCAAATAGCGCAACACCACAGCAGTGAACCTCCTTGGTGGAAGAAAGCATCAGCGATTATCGACCAATGGTCCGATGCTAGCTAATTAATATCCTCTAGGTATCTACTAAGATAAATATCCTCTAGGTAGAAATGTTGCTAACTTTGATCATCTCCACACTCTACATACGGTGCAATCCACTGGCTTTAAGTCTTCTTACATTCACTGCTATGTGGGTCCAACACATCTTGGATGGCAGTGACTTTAAAATCAGGCGCTCAAAGTTAATGAAGCCATGTCCATCTAAAAATACCTAAACTTCAAGTTACACCATCAGCTCCACCGAGCCGGTGATATATGTTTAGATTGGAGAAAAAATATTGTAGACCATGACTGGGAGAAAAAGTTGGATGAAAAGTATTTTTTTGGGAATATTTTGCAATCTAAAGTTGAGCAAAGCAATGAACAGCCCTACAGCCCACAGCACAACTGAGTCAAAGCATGCTGATGAAGTCATATATAAAGAGGATAATTTGCTCACCAAATTAATCAACAGAAAATATATCTTTCCATTTGAATCAGACAACATAAACTCTACTGCCTTTTTTATGATACAATTTAGACCTTGTCATCTTCATCAAGGGGAGAATGTTGACCAAAAATTAATAAAAGAATAGAACTTGAACACGCGAAAGCACAGAAAAATCAATTTGCAACAAAATCAGACCACAAATCACGTTAAGTCATATTACTTATCAAATAATTATACGAATAAGAAGAAATGACTCTATAGGCAGCATAAAATCAGCTACAATAAACTAGTGCGTTTGGTTTGTTCTTGTCTCACTATATAGGTACATTTGTAGTTTCCTCAGGGGAGAAAATTCTAGAAATTTCATGGAAGGCTACCAGATTCCAGATATGAACATTTGCGGCTGGCTGCTGCACCTGCTCGCATAACTGGAAACAGATAGATTTTGCAACCGGCTATATATGCAAATCAGCACAAAGATCTATGGTTCTGGGAAGCAACCGGTAGCACGTGAGGCCCACATCTCTCATACCCGCAGGCTCTGGCCGGCCGGCTGCTACGGAGCTAGTAGTAAAGTATTACCGCATTTCCTACTGTATTTTATATTAGTATATATGTAGATATCAAAGATGTCAAAGGACAAGGTAGTGCCTATCCGTGATATACCAAAACAGATGGGAATATCGATCGATTTGTAATCGTTGACATATATAGTTGTGTCGTAATTAGTAGAATATTATATATTACGCATATGTCAAATACGAGAACTACGCACACTACCTAAATACATTCATAGACCAAAAAAAATTGGCTAAAAAATAGTACTTTTGGAATCATGTGCACACTCATAGGCCGGGGCAAGTTGTTCATAAAACACTATCGGTGTATGCATATGTTCATGCAAAAGGACCGAGGTCCCTCAGTACATTTTTTTTCGAAACACTACTCCCTCAGTTCATCTTCATGATGGAATATGGATATAGATTTTTTTACTTTTGCTTGGACGCTTTATGGTTGATAGTTCATATAGAGTGTTATTACTCAGCAACTTCCCTTAAGAATTATTCTATAATAATACAAACCACCAACATAGATATATTTGTGTGCCAGATTTGAGGAGATTCCATCAGGGGTTTCCTTCCTATAATAACCATAGAATACTACCGCCTGCTTCGTACATATATAGGGGTATTTGCAAGTTCATTGAACTGAACCATGCACTAAACATAAACTAGTGCAGTGTATCTATATAGATCACCCTGTTCATTTGAGGGATATGAATGATCTCTATATATACATATATTACCGTCTTTGGTATCTTTCCAGTTCATACTTTGTATATATATTATCTTCGCTGATCAACGGGTGCATTGCATCTGCCCATCGATTCGTTATGCCTGGCAGTTGCTACGCTCCGTTTTGGGGTATTTCATCTTCTTTAAACTCATTCAATCATTCGGTTATGTATACACATGAATGCAGATGGATTGGTTAGATGCATGTGCTTCAAATATTTTGATGTGATTCTCTCCAGATAGATGATCTCAATTGATGCGATCAGTATATATATACCTAGGTTACAGTGCTTGCTTCCTATTTGATTCACATTAAGCTACTTTCAATAATTTTCAGCTCTACGCGATCGGTCGTAAATTAGTTTGTAATTTGCATCTTAATCGGTTGCATATGTGTGCACGAGCTTGCCAAAAGATGCATGTCTACAGTAGTAATTTATGGACCTAACCTGTACGTCTTCTATTTTATCTATTCCACAGCCTAGAGCTCGATCTGCTTTCGGATCTGGATGGTAACTATTTTACTCAACAGTCTACAGCTCTACTTATTGGACGATGACTGCTTGATGGTTTATTATATTTCTGATCGATTCTCCAGTATATGATGTTTTGGATTTATGACACTTTTGATCACAATCTTACATATGAAATGGAAATTGTAGTTCTCACCAATACAAATAGGGAAAAGTCTATTTTTCACCCTTAAACCGTTACAAAAGTCTGATTTTCAACCTCAAACTAAAAAAATGGATACTTAAGGCCATCCAACTATACAAACCATGCAAAAATGGTCCTTTGGGGGGTTTCAAGGGTGGTTTTGGATTTTATAGAAATACCAGAAATATTATTTAAACTTTAAAAAATCATAACTATTTCATTTTGGACCAAAAAAATATAAAATCAGTGCCAAAAGTTCTCTTAAAATGTAACCAACCTATTGGCACACTATTTAATGTTATTTGGATATTATATGTTTATATTAATAGTGTCTTATTTTTTTTCTAAAAATAATTAGAATAAAAATAAATAATATGCAAATAACTTCTAATGGTGCACCAATATGTTGGTCATATTTTTAGAAAACCATTGGCACCGGATTCATATTTTTATAATTTTGCACAGTTTGGATGGTTGGAAGTTCGGTGTCCGGTTTTATAGTTGTGGGTTGAAAATCAAACTTTTGTAATAGTTGGAGGGTGAAAAATAGACTTTTCCCATACAAATATAACTAGTCACTTGTCTTTCAATGTGTGGGTTGATTTGAAATGGTAAAAACCGCAGCTAAATTATAATAGAACATTTCTTTACTACAAATTAAAAAGCTGAAAGCTGAAAAAAAAACTTGGATATGAAGTTACCATTCATAGTAGATAATCATCCACAAAACAATAGTAAAATAGCATGGCACTTGCTAAGTCAGCGAATATAAAATAAGGCTCGCAGGGCTTTCGCAATGGCTGCTGGCTGCTGCGATCTAGTCCTTTCCGGTCGGTTTCGATAGCTCTACGACTGCTACTGCACTACTGCTCGATTACTAGTGATTTAAGTCAGTAGAAAATCCATGCATGTTCGTTTTACGAATTAGTTTTTTATTGTTTTTGGCGTAGACACAAATTGTAGCTAGTCCATTATTATCGAACATTACCGCGTTTGGAACAGCTAATATTGTCTGTACTAACAAAGCGAGCTTCAGATTGTTGGACAAACGTACAGATATGGCAGGTTCATGTTGTTGGAGTGTTGGGGTTTGGCTGATGATGTTGGTTTGCATGACGGTTATGTTATATATATACTCTCCTAGGAGACAACAAGATTATGCTCACCGGACAAGTAAGAGTATTATACTTTCAGTTGCTCAAACACAGAATATATATACAACTGTATATGCACGAAACTACCTAGCAATACCTAACTGATACATTTATTTAGTATCAAGCTCCTGTGTAAACGAGGATCCAATAATGCAAGGACCAAATTTTCCCCCTTTTTTGCAAAGGAGCTACAGCATAAATTAATTGGGTTTGACTTTGACTAGCGACGCATGGTTTGACTGTGGCAGTCTGAGCGTATGGCCTTATTACAAATTAATGCGAGACTCAAACAATCTTCAGATGGATCCTATGAATTTTTTGTCTATGCCTATTGGCTGTTTCGTGAAGTTGTCATCGTAAAGTGGCGCTATAAAGAAGGTTTGCATATTGTGGGAAGTGGTTACTCTAACTTTGGGTCAATGACATGAGCCCACCGGTCGTCAGTGACTCAAAATTAGAGGCCCATATTGTGGATGGCGGTATTGGCTATGAAAGGAGTGTGAGGAAGCACCAGGGCGACTTTGATCTTTGGTTAGGAGAAGCTTGTGGGTACCAGTTCTACGGGTTCCTGGAGAAACCATTGTCAAGTTAAAAAATATTCTCTCTAGGGTGAAAAATCTATGGTTTAACCTTAATTTACTGTTTGGATCATGGCAATATTTGCACGCATATGGTTCCTTCATGGAAATATTTAATTTGGAGGGCCTTGTCTCGTAGTCCTAGCTATGTGCAGCCACAATTCGACTTACGTCTGATTATGTTGCCTAATATTTCCATTGTAAAACCGGAGGCTCTCATCACCAGTTAACTGCCGGAAATTAGGCCGTGTGAGGCCCATCTCAGGAATTCCAAAGTGTGCATGGCAAAAGAATAGTCTCATACTGCTTGTTGAGTGGCTGCAAGCCAAATTAAATAGGACAGCATTTTTCCCATGTTGAACAGTCAACAAAGGAAATAATGGGGTTGGCTAGACACACACACGTGCGCGCGCATATACATGGCTGTTTTCGCGTGACGGTGAGCATATAAGTCAAGTTTGTGTTAATGTTTTTCCATCTGCCTATTAATTTTTTTGACAACTATCATTACAGGAGTTAAGTACGCAGTCAATGTCATTAATCTGAGATAATTGGGAGGTTACTGCAACCATTTAGTGGTGCGTGTAAACAAGGAATCTAGCCAGCGAGTCGTTGCGGCCTCCCTATAAGAGGTCCTGGAGACGTCCAGGATCAAACACACGATAAACACCCACGAACTCTCCCATTCTATTTTTCCATCTGGTGATTGTGTTATGGTACTGAGCTGCTGAAGTCTCGCTGGCTCTTCTCCTTGGCATGCACAAGGAGAAGGGTGAGCGGAATCTCCGAGCCCTTGCCGTCGTGAAGCCTGCACGGGGGACGACAATAAGGTTTCTAGGACGTTCTATGATGCCTCATCTACGATCTGCACCGCATCAACTCGTCACGAGGGAGGAGTGTTGATCTGTAAGTAACATGGATTTATATACCATGTATATGAGCATGTTTCAGATTCTTTTAGTATACCTGCTATTAGTTCTGAATCATATAGCATTTAAATTGTTCCATGAAATTTGCCTCAAATTACAATCTGGTAGAAATATACGCATACTTCCTACATTAACTATTTTGGAAACTCGTGGTTGCAAAACCGTGTAATCCACTACATGCTGCATTAATATCCGTCAAACTAGTTTAGTACTCTCCACTCTTATTTGTGTCCGTCGAACTACCTACTAAAATGTTTGGATACACTATGGGAAATGAAAATTTGTCGTGTGCAAAACCTTGGGCAGCACATGGCAAAGACTAGGGACACGGCAACGCCGTACTTTGCCGTGTGCCTGGAATGGATCCTAACCCATTGCAAATAAGACCTTTTTGCCTCTAGCACATGGCCCTCATGGTCGTGTGATGCCCGTTAGGCTTTGTCGTGCATCTAACGTTAGCGCATGGCAAAGCTGCCACTTTGTTGTGTGCCTGCTAAGCGGCACATGGCAAAGTAATGATAGGTGGCCCCACCATACCAGCCGTTAGCCTTTGCCATGGGTCTAACGCTAGGGCAGGGCAAAGTGGCGACTTTGTCGTGTGTCAAGCCCCTGTCACATGGCAAAGGGCTGACAGGTGGGGCCAAATAGCGGGCGGTCGATGGCAATGTCAATGTATCGGCTGTATTTGTCGTGTGGCACGGCTCGAGGAGGAGGAGGAGGAGAAGGAGAAGGAGAAGGAGGGGCGCCAGAGGAGGAGGAGGACGAGCACATGCCCCTTCAGAAGCCTAAGCCCTTGAGCCACCGCTGCCACATGGGCCCCAAGGTTTGCCTCCACCGCCACACACCGGCACCAAGTCGTGCCATCACCGCCCGGCGTCGTGAAGGTGAAAAATCTTAGAAATCAATACATTGGAAAGCAAATGAATGCATGCACATATACCTTTGTGCCTATGTATGTGGTGTGTATGTGCTTGTCATCCATCGTGTCGTTGCTTTCTTGATGGCTTGGAAACCTCACCATGATGGGGAGGTGCTGCCGAAAATTTTCATCCTGCCTGTCATATTATGTATTTTTATTTGGTTTTATTGCTGGATAACATATAATGACCTTGATCTTGTTGATACTTGGAGTCCATTGATGTTTGTCATGGTTTTCATCAAACCGTGTGACACATCCATTCCCAAACAATAGATCAGTTGTGCTGATATCATGGTTGGGATGGGTGTGTCACATGGTTCCACGGCTGCCATGAACCCTTTCTTTACCACCTATGATGTTCCTTATGCTCCAAGTTCAAGGTCACATGAAAGGCAACATATCTGAGGCAAATCACTTCTTCAATTATTTCTTATGAGACGATCAAATCTACTTCAATCCAAAGTATCTTTTTAAGGAAAACATTATGTTAGTTGTTTTTTTCTTGCGTCTCTAATTTTACCAATTCTAATACTATTATATTCATTTTTTCAGGAGGAGTAGAAGGCGCCGGAGAAGGACGGCAAGGTGAGGCATCAAACACCTCTCTTTCCATATCCTGTATCTAGATCACATAACCTAATTAGGCGTCTCCTGTTCGAAAGGGATATAGCTGGAAATATGCATATTCTTGCATATCTAAAGCCGTATCTATTTCGAATGGTCCATGTTATTTAGACAACTCGGGGATGTGTAGACGTGGTTAATTTCCATGCTCTAGACCTATCCGACATAGAGTTTTCGAATCACCTCTCAGTTGTTCTCCGGATACACAATCTCCTTGTCAAGACATGTATTTGGAGAGCAGTGTGGAGGTGCTGCCGAAATTCTGTGTCGGATAGGGTCTAGAGTATGGAAACTAACCTCGTCTGCACATCCTTAGGTAGGATTAGGGCATATCTCTACCTATTAGAGAGCATGTCGTGTAGATGCAATTGATTTTATATCGTCCATTGAATTGTTAAAGAATGGGTGATAGTGAGTGGATGTACACAGGATGGCAGGGTAAGCGTGACTATACCGAAATATTCATTTTCAAGGTCGATCAATTCTTGATCAAGGCATTTGAAAAAGGACTAAGTAAAGCAATGTGTCCCTGCAGCTAGTGTGAAAACACGATATATCAAACAAAGTTGGAGACGGTTAAACACATTTGCCTGCATTGGTTTGTGGCAAACTATACCTAGTGGGTCTGCCATGGTGAAGCCGATCATGCAAAAGAGGAAGTCATGAGACAACACATCGATGATTATGATGCTGAAGACAGGTGCGGAGACATGCTTGATGACTTTCATCAAGCACAGATCGATGAAGGACCAAGTCAAGTTAGGGAGGAACCACAGGAGCCATCCACAAAGGCCTATTGTGACATGTTGTCTTTGGCACAGAAACCATTTCGCAAGCATACCAATATTTCTCAACTGGATGCTATCGGCCACCTAATGGCCTTAAGGTCTTAGCTTTGCATTAGTCATGAAGGCTTTGATAATATGTTGATGGTTTTTTGCAGCATGCTTTAAGCCCTTTTTATTAAAGGATGGATGATGATGAGTAGATGTACCTAGAACACCCACATGTATGAGTATTGTCAAAGAGCATGTATGATTCATAGAGACTCGTTAAGGCACTAGATGCCCTTTGAGCAGATACATGCTTGTCTGAATGGATGCATCTTGTTTAGGAAAGAGCATGCAAATGCTAAGTATTGTCCTAAATGTGGGTCCTCTAGGTACGAGGAGGTAGATGTTGGTGATGGTCAGAATAAGCAGAGTGAGATCCCCGTAAAAATCCTATGCTACCTTATGACTGAGGAATCGGCGAAACTGATGACATGACACAAAAAGGCCAAACGATAGCATCCTGACAACATGGTACATATGACCGATGATGAAGCATGAAAATGTTTCAACGAGTGGCGTCGTCTGAAAGCTGACGAGGCTCGTAATGTACGTGTTACGCTGGCAACAAATGAGTTCTAGCCTTATGGAATTGGGTCTTCCCCATATAGTTGTTGGCCAATATTTGTTATCCCCCTCAATGTCCCTCTCATTGTGATATTTCAATGACAGAACATATTCTTGTCGCCGATAAATTCTAAATACCCTGGAGATAATACGAGTATGTAAATGAAGCCTTAGATTGATGAAATTCTTAATGCTTGGAATGAAGGGTATGTATGGACATACAACCAAGCTACAAAGACAAAGACAAAGACAAAAATTTTGTGTACATGAGTATGGTGTGTGGTGCAATGTGCAATAGCGGTAGCATCCCTGTGATGGCAGATATTGTGTGGTGTCTGCACAATGATGTAAGAGTCAATTGTACCATGTTTGCCCACTGGGTTTGGTTTCTTCATTTCAGTTCGTCAGAAAGGGCGAGCAGCTCCTCCAAGAATTCAGCCCCGAGGTCCTCGAGCTCAAGCACGCAACTAGAAGCTACCTGCTTTTGCCTGCCATGCTCATGCTCGTCAATAGTATCCATCGCTGCCGCTGCTGCCGCCGCCATTATTGGTTCTCTACCTTCTGGAGCAGATGGCTGTCCTTCCTCACCGGCGGTCACTTTCTGCTTGTTCTTGGGGCATCGCTTGCGAATGCAGTGCCGCCGCTTGAGCGCCAGCACTGGGGAATCCCTGGCGCCGGCGTTGAGCCCCAGCGCGTGCAGCGACTCCCGCACGTGCTCGATGGGGAAATTGAGCACGGCGGCGGCGCCACGCATGGAGTAGGCCGCCTGGTCGTAGGCGAGCGCAGCGGCCTCGGGGGTGTCGAAGGTGCCGATCCACACACGCTTGCCGCTGCGCGTTGAGTCCCTTATCTCCGCTGCATACTTGCCCCATGGCCTCTTCCTCACCCCGATCATCTGCATGGGCATGTTGCGGCGGCTCAGTCCGTAGACGAAGTTGCTGTTGGTGTCGATGGTGCGGCCTTCTTCTTCAAAGAGGCTTTCATGATGCTCCAGTGGCTGGCATTTATGCGCGTAGGCGGCAGAGATGGTGTGGCCATTGTCGCTGCAGCTGAAGTCGAGTTCCATGGATGATGGATCTGCCTTCACTTCACTCCGTATAATTTGTTGAATTTGATCTATGTTTTTAGCTATCGATAAGCGACCTACAAGCTAGGTATCTAGAGCTCAACAGAGAGTAGGTATTAGCTTGAGGCTTGTTAAGCTTTATATGTTCAGTACTCCAACGACTAGCTAATGACAGCTTAGGATCACATGAATTGGTTCAATTTTGACTTAGCTCGATCAATCGTAGAGTTGATTGGACATGCCATAACCATGCCCTAGCTAGAACAACCACACCCCAGTAAACCACTTTGTCTAGTCTTATTTTTCTCGATGTTCCAAGAAGACAACACATTAGTGCACATGTGCAGAGAGAGAGAGAGAGAGAGAGAGAATGGGTCAACAAACTCAAAAATACAGCGAGAACCAGCGTAGAATATATAGTCGTCGAAAATAGACATTGCACTGGTGTCATTGAATTTGTCAACATTCAATTCTTTTTATTGATCAGTATATCGAGAGGAGTGTAAAATTTTCTGTTATATTTAAGACAATAAATCTGAGACCGCGTGTCTATTCCAAAATAACTTGAGAAGTGTATGCCTAATTTCGGTGGCAATATAAAACTATTAGTTTATTTGCATTTCGCAAGGCAAACTATCTTCATCCACCCGCATCACACACCAAGTATAAACTTTTCGAACACCCAATTCCTCAATGTGTGTTGCTGCTGCTGGAACCTGCCTGTTCCCTCCAAAGCTATCAGTGATTCAGTGTTGATCTACTCTTATCCTCTAGCGCTGCAGGATAATTTGTACATTTTAGTCATGCTCCTAAGAGCGGTGAAAAGTTAAAACCATATACTAACCACACCTTAACTATAGCAAAAATGCAAGTCCCAACCTGCACTGAGAATAGACAACACTACTTGACAGTGAGAAAAAATAGTGCCATTTTACTAAAATCCTATGCTAATAACATTATTAGTTAGATTATGTAGGAGCCAAGAAACAACACGTCCGTTAATACCTGACATTAGCCGAGACGGTCAGAATTCCCATCCGCCTCTGAGGCCCATTTTGAAAGGTCACAGTTAATGTTTTTGATGCAGTGAAGGTAGATATTCAATTTTTTTTGCCGGTAAAGGTTGATATTCAATTGTTAGTGTTGGTTACTTGGTTCAAACATAAAACCAGCACTGACAAGTTTCCCTCAGATTAAGCGTCCTTCTTCCTTGATTTGGGGACCAGGTCAAATGTAGCTCTACTTTTTAACTTTAAGGAAGCCATTTTCAAAGGTTCAATGATATGAGGCTTCAATGTGTAGGATCTTATTATAGACTCAGTCCATATATAGATGTTCCTTGCTGAATAGCTTTTTCAAGCTTCATTTGGTACTTAAAAGTGGTGGTCCAGCTGGGAGATGCATATGGATTGATATAGAAGAGCTCCAAATCAACGAAGATTCGGTTAATTGTATCTAGGTCTTGGTTAATGGATAGATACGGATTGTATATGTAGATACAACTCTCATGGTAAATACCTTATGTCGATTTTTGTAACTGACACTAATGGGTCATATGTTTGTGTCTATACTACTCTATGGTTACCCCTAGATTAGCTACGCACGTAGTGGCACAGAAGCACCAATTATCAATGTCAAACAAGCAATTGAGTAACAACTTATCTCAAGGGAACAAAACAGCCATGTAACCGAATAAATTGTACCTTTGATTTGGTCTGTCTCACTTTATCGGGTACGTAAGCAATCACCTCACCACAGACAAACGTAAGCAGTCACCTCACCACAGACAAATTTATCCATTATGTTGGTGCAAACTTCACCTGTGCATGCGTATCTGGAACAGATGCGTTGCATTCAACAATCATACGAATATATCCAAACGAATCACCTGCCCTTTACAACATGTAGTGGTCTAGTACTGTCCCCATTACACGACCTCTGCAATGTTTATCTGCCTGTGAGTTACGTTCTCCAAACCAAATTAATTGGTATAGTAAGCACATATGTTTTCTTATTTATCTGCCAACCTGGTGTGTATCCAGACATCCAGTACGTTATATATCAGTAGCTGGTGATGCGCGGCGGCTCACGGCTGTAGCCTAGCTAAATTGCATGCTATGATATCTTGATATGATACTCCGATCCTTGGATAATCTCTCCACGATCTGGTTAGGATTAGATTACAACGCTTGGTTGACAGAGTCAGTGAATACATAGTTTAAGATGATTTATCCATTTTAAATCAGTTGTTTGCCTCATTTATCTTCTTCAATTGCATTGCCTATATGGTCCCAAGAACGAAAAAGATGTTATGATGAGCTCATGGGGCAATTAAATGATGAATGTTCTGATTGGCTCATGTAGTTTGTGTGCATCTAAGTACAGATGACAATTTAGATAAATTAAATAAAGGTTCGAAACAACGTTTGCATTTAGTAAAACATCTAATGTTCACCCTCCAATTATAACAAAACCATGATTCTCAACCCATGACTACAAAACCTGTCACAAAGAGCCATCTAACTATTGAAACTGAATAAATTTGGCTCTTTTGAAGTTATTTGTTTCTTATTTATTTCAATACCTAGTATTTTTAGAAAATAGAATAAAAGACTTGCAACATGAACAAATAGTACCCATATAAGTTTAAATAGTACTACCAATAGGTACTAGTAGAAAGAGGACCTTTAGTACCGGGCAAGAAGCCCATTTAGTACCGGTTTCTCAACCGGTACAACGTTTCCGGTACTAATGGGCACAATAATCGGAGCATTTAGTACCGGTTGGTATTTCCATCCGGTACTAAGTGTCTAGCATTTTTTTTGTTTTTTCCTATTTGCTTCCTATCCTTTTTATTTTATTCATAGTTGTATATGTATATAGTTCATTGCACATACACTTTTCAACTCACACACAACAAAAAGTTTAAAGGCACGTAAACTTCAGAAATTACAATTGTCTTCGATTCATTACACAAAAGCTCTTCCACTCAAGACATGTTCTTGCAGAGCAGGTTCTTGCTCAAGCAAAAAACTAAATGAAATTACAACTTCCTATTAAGAAACTAGATGAGAAACTAGATGAGAAAGTGGATCTAAAAACTCACAAAGTCACCACAAAGATTATCAAGCAACTCAATCGAGCAGAGCAGGTTGTTGCAGCTTGCTGTTCTCCCGGTGCTTCCAGCAGAACTGCAGCTTGCTGTTCTCCCCGTGCTTGCAGCAGAACTGCAATTGCTGGTCCCCGCGTGCTTGCTGCAGATCTGCAATTGCTGCTTCCCGCATGCTTGCAGCAGAGCTACAACTTGCTGCTCCCCGCATACGGCAGGCTGCCGTGCTTGACAGGCTGAGCACCCATGGCAAATCGCTGGCGTGCACACGACACCGCGCTTGCCGACCGCCTCTAGCCCTCGCTGCAGCCTGCTCCTACTTCGGTTGGCCGTGCAAGCCAACGCCAGCGCACAGGCCTCCGCTCGCTCGCGCGCTGCTGCACCCGTAGGTTACACCGCGCGTCGGCCCCTGCGCCTTCCTGCAAACGGAAACAGAGAGACAAGAGAGCAAAACAGAAAGAGAAACGAGAGAACAGAGCTGAGAGAGATAGGAGAGGGGACTAGGGGAGGAGAAGACGATGAATAAAGGGATAGATAAGGTTTGATGCGTGGGTGGTTGGCAGGGTTTCGGTACCTGGAACATGTTAGTACCGGCTGTTTGTATCAACCGGTACTAACGAGAAATGTTTAGTACCTGCTGGTGGCTTCAGCCGGTACTAAATGTCCTGCACCAGCTACAGCCATGGCCAGGTGCTAACTGTGCGCATTTAGTATCGGCTGGAGCCACCAGCCGGTACTAAGTAGTTCTAGCCGTTGCCCCGGACACCGGGGGTGTCGGTGGCCGCCATTTTGTACCGGCTGGTGACACCAGCTGATACTAAATTGGCCCGGTGACGTCGACGCATGGCTATTTTGCACATTAGTACCGGCTCAAAGTGTAACCAGTACTAACGTGCCAGGAACGAATGCTCGATTCTCTAGTAGTGTACGTAGTTTACATTTTAAAAAATGTTGGCATCAGTTTCATGTATTTTTTACTTCAAATAAAGTAGTTACAAGTTTTTGAGTTTAAACAATATTTGTTTAATTTCATAAAATGGAAAACTGCCTTTGAAAGAACCTAAAAGGATAAATTTGCTCGGTTTTCTACGCAGCAGGCCCTCAACTTCAAAGGAAGTAAAGTTAGGGGAATCCATCCCCTCATGGGGTGGGTCATGCTTGAGATTTAGCCTGTGAAAGTTTTTTTCTTGGGAAATTTAGGCGCCAGTGGAAGTTACGGGTACACGTATATGACAATTCTATTACCATTTATACTCATATATAAACATGCTGCGTTTTACTCGAGTGCCTAAGGTTCATTATGCATCCAGTGCATCATTGTCAGCCATGGCTGCAGCCAGCAATCTTCTTTCTCCTTTTGGTCAGCTTTCACTTTATCCAGTACCACCGTGACAGACTCAAGTACAAGGCAGGGGGCGAATATACCGTAGGTGCATGGGGGTACAGCTGCACCCCCAAATTTGTTTTTCGTGAAAATGCATGCATAGTATATATACTTGTCAATTGTCAACATATTGTACATATATAATATCATTCGGACATGAAGTATAAGTGCCAAATGACAGCAAAACAGCAGCAAATAAAACATCCCACTGCTGATAGGGCCAGTGGTGAATGCGACTGTAGTAGCCTCGCTAAACTGCATGTTATGATATCTTGATGTGATCCTCCGGAAGTCCAGATAATCTCCATGGTATGGTTAGAATTAGATTACGACGCTTGGTTGAAAAGTCAGTAAATACATAGTCCTCTCTATATAGCACGAGGAATCGCTGAGCTCTCAGCGGTTCATTCCATGAGTTTTCTTCTTCTTTATTTTTAATTTTTTTACACTTTTTATTTTTTTCCTCCTTTTCTTTTTTTATTTTTATCTATACCAATTATATTTTTTTGCCGTAAAGTAATTTGGTAGCTTACGAAAATCTCTTTGTTCTTCGTTTGTCTCGTGACGATGCGTGAAATTAACTGTAATAAAAAAAGGATAGAGCCTCTGCTCTGTGTTAGAGAAATACTATGGCCCTTTCAGCCTTTACGTGGATAGGGCTTTCGCATTAACCACACGTCATGACAAAATCAAGAAGTCAACGGTCTAGGTTGCCCTTCTATTGAATTGTTGGTTCTCGGGAGCTTAAAATATACCTTTTCAAATCATATGTTTCGATGCTATTTACGAGGATTAAATATAATTTAATTATGAAACTAATTCCTTAAGCCCTAGACTTTTCCGGGAGATGAATCTATTAAGTTTAATTAACCCACGATTAGCTTATGCTCAGTACAACATCAGATGAGGTAATCATGACATAATTAGGCTTTATAGAATCGTCTCCCCAGAAAAAATTAGGGCTCATAGAATTCATTATGTCATTGTTCTATATTTAATACTCTCAATTAGTATCCAAACATAACATGTGATTGTGTTTCTTTTAAGTCCCAAGGGAACTGACACTCTCTTACCTCACATCTTTCTTTTATAGTTTTATCTCACACTGTATAAAAAGGTGCATGTCAGGGCGGCTCATCGTGATTAACTATGGACGTAATGTCTATATTTATTAGTGGAGTTCAACACGGAGATTGTGAATAAATGTTTATATTTTGTATATGATTAGCCTTTTACACTCTTTTGAGATAGAGTTAGTATAACTGCATCTCAAAATAAGATGTTAAACGTGAAAGTTATGATATTATTTTAAAGACCACTTGCACATAGTATGATTGTGTATTTGGACTTCGAAAATGTGTTGTCGTTGCAGCTTTTATTTTTTTTTCCTATTTACTTTTTTGTTTGTAATATATTATTTTAGGAGAACTATAAGAGTATTTTTTATATTGCTAATATAATATATGATTATCCATTCTCATACACAATTAAGTATTGAGGCTAAAAACACATACATTATCAGAATATTATTTGGTAAAGACATACCTTTTACGGGCGCGGCGTTAGCGCGCCTACCATCCTAGCAGTTTATGACGGCTTATCCATTTAAAATCAGTTGTTTAACCTCATTTATCCACTAAATACTGAATAACGAAACAATGTTATTATGAGCTCTTAGGGCAATTGAACGATGGATGTTAAGATTGGTGTACGCAGTTTGTGTTCATCTAAGTACATAGGACAATTTAGATTTTTTTCGAAGAGAACATCTACGAAGGACAATTTCGGAAAATAAAGGTTAGAAACAACATTTCAAATTTAAGTTGCTTGTCGATCTTCCCTTTTGACAGTGTGTAGTCTAGAAATTGTGGCAACACTAGCAGAAAAAAGCTCCCCAGTGCCGGTTGCTAGGCACCCATCGGTGCCGGTTATGCAACCGGTACTGGCAATCTGGTACTGATGGGCACGCCCATCGGTACCGGTTGTTACAATACCAACCGGTATCAAATGATTTTGAGCCCAAAAAATAGAAAAAAAATTTTGAACTCGCCGGAGGGCCCCGCACATGCCCAACAAGTCACGTGAATTGTTCACACATAAATGCGCGTGCTCGGTCCGTGGGACTCGAACTCGCGACCTCCCCCCTCGCGCGATTCTTCCTTAACCATCCCACCTTCGTCTTACTCCAGTCCTTGGGGGTCAATTATGCATGATGTGCCTTATTGTCAGCCATGGCTGCAGCTAGCGATCTTCCTCCTCTTCTCTCAGTCAGCTTTACTTTATCTAGTACCACTGTTACCCCAGTATAAGGGTGTGTTTAGATTGGAGAAAGATTCCTCGAAAATACACTGTTCACCAAAAATACACTGTAGATAAATAGTATTATGTGAGTGGGAGGGATGAAATGAATAGAAAAAAGTTAGATGAATAGTGTTCTTTTAGGGAATCTTTGGCAAACTAAACGGGGCCTAAGGCAGATAATGGCAAACCAGCTATACCCATCAACCATTTTGAATATTTAAGTATGGACACAGCAAGTATTTATCTTTCACCGATAATATCTTTAAAATTGGTGATGTTACTAATATTTATTAATTTATTTAACGAAGGAAAATACTACATGTTATGATAGTTGGTTTCAATATGAATATGTGATTTTTTGGTATTCATGGTCAAAATTAATTAAGAATTTTTGACTTAGTACAAATCTAAAGATAACTTTTGTCTCGGACAAAATGAATTGGCGTTGTTTATCACGCATATGAGTTCTACATAACATTCCAGAAATTTTAATGAAGAATATGTATACATATGTATATATGTATATATATGTATATATATATATATTTTCCTCAATCAGGGTAACATCTATTAAAGCAATTAAGTTGCCTATCGCTAAATTTAATCTCAAAGTCCAGTCAACAATGTGTGTGTATGTGTGTGCCTTAGACGATTTTTTCTCTTTTGTTTTTGATGTTTTAGACGATTCTTTCTTTGGCATAGCTTTTCTAGCCATATTATTCTTTGATGGTGACGTGCAGTACCTATGTGCACATACAATCTACTTAAAGTAAATTATAATAGCGTCAAAACTAAGTTGCTTTTTTGGCAATGTCAAAACTAAGTTGCTGGGCTTGACTAGCCAAGAAATCGTGGGCCGGAAGAGGTTGGGCCCAAAATTCTCCTTCTGAAAAAAAACCCAGCCCAATAAGAGGGCCTACTAATCGTCTCTGATCCTCCTCTTTCCAGTGTTTCCCGTGAGCTCTTCTGATACTCCTCTTCCGCCGAACACCAAGACGGCGGCGCGCCAGAACAGGGACTGCCGGACTGGGCGGCGCCGACGGGCACCGACGACGGCTGCGCCGGCACCTCAACCTGGAAGGTACACTGTCCCTCTCCTCCATGGCAGGCTGCAACCGCCTCCACTCATTCTGTGATCCTCTTTTCCTGCACATCTGGACCCAAATCTAGGTTCTTGGAATCTGATCCAGATCGGCTTCCTGTAGGCGCCCCCGATGTCGTCTGCAGATCCGTCCGCCGTCTCAGCGCTGGGAGGGCGTTCCGGAATCACCGCCGTCGACGGCGTCCTGCCCATGGAATTGCTGACTGAGGTCCTGCTGCTGCTCCCGGCCAAGGAGGTCTGCCGCGTCCGTGCCGTCTGCCCGTCTTGGCGGTCCCTCACCTACGACCCGCTCTTCGTCGCGGCTTACGCCGCCCGCCACCCAGGCCCGCTCCTCGCCGTCTGCAGAGGCAGCACCTCCATTGATGTGTTGGACCTTTCTGGAGATGTGGTTAAACGGCTTCGCCCCAACATCAAGGGCTATGCAAGCAGGGTGCTCTACGCGTGCTTCGAATTTTTCTTGATCGAAGGTGATGACCACGGTATCAGTGTGCTTGACCCTGTCTCTGGGTCGGTCTCCACCTTACCTGTTGGCATCACAGAGGATCTAGCATCTTCTTGCTTGTGGTACCCTTCGTGGTTTGCATTTGGGAAGGTAGCTTCCACAGGAGAGTACAAGCTTGTCCGCATTGTTGATCAGGACCTTATGTGTGGTGGATATGGCAATGATCCTTTGTGTGAGGTTCTCACATTTAGTGAAGGATTTAGACACTGGGGGAAGAATGATGATCCAGCAGCTTATCGAGACAGAATTGAACAGTGGAGGAAGGTGGAGAGTGCACCAGCATATCTCGATCTAAATTGCACTGATGGAGTCATCGTTAAAGGGACTGCCTACTTCCTCCTTGCTCAATGTCAATTTGAAGAACCTTACATCGAAGACTATAACATCGAGCCTGGTTGTATACCTTCCTTCAACCTCGAGACTGAGCAGTGGAGTGTGGCTCTCCGAGGGCCAGCAAGCCGAATTGTTGAGGAATCCAATGGCATCCTCAATTACAGAGACCTTGTTGATCGGCTAATGTTAGGTGAACTTAAGGATTTCTTAGTTACAGTTCACTGCAATAATCAGACCTCTACCGCAGACTTGTGGTTTCTGATGGACTTTGAGAATTGTGTATGGTCCAGGCAGCACATCATACAAATTGAAATTATTCCAGGTGAGCTAAAAGGTATTCAACCTGTGTTTGCTTTAGATGAGGGAGGGATGGTCCTATTGGTGCGGACGGTGTCAGGAAATGTACTGCAGATTTACAATCCAGGGGCTAGCAACAGAAATTTACTACAGATGGCATGCTCGTTCTGTGTTGGAGTTGGAGTATACACAGGAAGTCTTTTGGCTTGATATTGTGGCTGCAAAGGTAACATAGTATTTCGATTCATCAAACTTATAGGGATGTCGATGCGATATTCATGTAGTCACTTAATCCATAATGTCGATGTGTTGTTTACCTAGAAAATTACTGATTCTTTTTCAATATAATGGGAATAGAGTAATGCAGTCATACATGTTTCATGTTGTGTTGGATGGACAAAATATTCCCTTTTTATTTTATGATCATGTGCCTTCTACTCTTTGGGTGCTTAACAAAAAGCCAGTATAGCCTCACCAGAATGACAGTTTCCATACCTGAGTCTGTATGTGATCTAAAGGCTGATCTGATAACATATGTAATTTGTTTCATAAGAGAACAAAGGAACTCAACTCTTTGGGGATATGGCTAATCATTAGCTGCATTAATCATGCAAAGTATTTGTTATTGTAAAGTTAGCTTTTTGGAAAGAGTTCTTCTGAATTTGATTCTTTGTATATCTTCTGTGTGTTTGAATGAACACTCATGAATGGGAGAGTCCTGCATGTGGTTATGTTCCTGTCAGTAATGGATTTCCTATTAGGAATAATTATTTTAACCATTTCATATAGTGTACTATACACTACTGATAATATTGTATCATCTGCAGGGAGCAAAGAAATCCCGTAACTTCATGAATTTCTCTACCAAATATGTATACGGAACTTTATACAAGCTACTACAATTATGATAAAATTGAGATTACCAGCCCGAGTTCATGCTTGCATTATACTGGGTTAGAAGGAATGATCCTTTTTCTCTTCATCATTTGTTTTATGTACAATATCTGATTGTGATCTTGACCTAATTATGGCGTTATGAAGGTCACTAATGAATCAGAACCTGGAATGTATGGCCTGGAGTTGAATTTGTGTAGGAATTATGCTTTGCATTCTGATGAGCATTTGCTTCATTTTCTTTTTATCTTGAACTAGGTGTGGTCCCGTCTTCCCCTTGCTATTGTCTTCTGAAAGTGGTCTTTGGGTTAAGCTCTTGCTTTTGTGTTACGAGAAGCTTCAGCTAATTAGTGGTATAATGCACTTGTGTCACATGGTTAGTATGCAGCAGAAAGCCTTTCGGAGTCTTTCTGGCGTGCCTGTAAAAATGTGTTCTTTCTCCAGTATCTGTGCATTTTGGACTTTATTAACACCCAAATCCTTCCTTCTAGTCCTTTTTGCCCAGATATGCCCAAATGTAGATGTGATTGCCGTGCAACCCGATTGCTGGTTGAAGTCTAGTCCGACTGCAGAATTTTTTTATTTTAATCCTTTTTAATCTAAATTGTTTTTAAAAAAACTTGTCCCTACCTAATATTTCGAGAAGTAGCCATTTTGGTCACGCCAAGCACTTTGGCGCGACTGAGCAACAAGCCAGCAGACGACCCCGATCTCGACGCCACCGCTGCCATCACCGACGGCGTGCTGCCCGGAGACATCCGGCACAAGGTCCTGCTCCATCTCTCGGCCAAGGAGCTCTGCTGTCTCCACCTCGTCTGCCGGTCAAGGCGGTCACTCACCTCCGACCCGACCTTCGCCAAGGCGCACTCTTCCCGTCACCCCTTATCGCCGGCCTCTGCTCCAACAAGGACGAGGTCCACATCGCCGATGTATCCGGCAACTTCAAGAGGGTACCCATATCGCTAGCTGCGGCTCGATCTCAACATTCGATGATCATGTCAGCACACAGACAGCATGACACAATCTGTGTATCACGGTCACACGAGCCAACCTTAATTCTCCGAATGGCCACGGGTAAGGTAATCAACTTGCCTTAGGCTATTTCCCTCCGTCGTCAATATCCCATAAGTCATGAATACTAGCGCATGTCCAAGGTGCTCTGCATTGTGAGGCACTACAAGAACAATCGGTTCGTGCAGACAAGCTATGTCACAACGCTCAATGGTGGTGGTGACGACAGGAGATGGAGGGCAAGTGCACGCCTAGCTGTACCTGTTGACCCAAGGTTTAGGCAGAGGGCGGTTGTCGATCGGCGGAGTTGCCTACTTCTTGTTTCAACTGTTCTCGCCTGATTACGTTGTTTACGACGACGTAGAGCCAGATAGCATAGCCTCATTCGACATGGAGAAAGAGGAGTGGAACAAGACAACGATCCATTGAGTAGCCTCCTCGGCATGGCGGGCGAAAGGCTTGGGTTTAACGAGAATAGAATGTGTTTCCAGTCAACAGAATTGAGCGGCAGCCTAGTCATAGTCCATAGCAAGCTTGAAGAACGTATGGTTGATATCTGGCTCATGGCAGACCTAGTAGCAGGCGAGTTTATTTGGAGCAAACAGTACACCTTGGAGTGTGCATCGGATGTGGTACACTGTAGATTTCTTTACCCCCTAGCGGTTCTTGAGGATGGGAGGATTGTAGCATGGATGGATTTCGAACGGACTATGAGGATTTATGATCCAAGAACAAATACATGGGCTAGCAGTGGCGGAACCGGACGAAAATTCAGGGAGGGGGGGGGGCAAGAAAAAACATTGTCGGATCAAAAAATTATAATATATGCTAATTTTTTATTTTTCGCACACAAGCATATAATAGCTAGGTAGCTATGCTTATAATATTTAATTATACAATGACAATAAAAAATAAATACTTTGCAAAAGTGGTAAATATATCTTGTTCATTTAAATTTTATTGTAGATTCTTCACCACAATGAAATCATCAATAATTGAATCTGTGCTGACCTTTTTTTTTTTCTTTTTGCAATATCTCTTTCAGTACAGAGTATCAAGCAATCCCTTAAAAATCCATCGTTCCTTCCGTTTCGTAGCCTAGTCTTCACAAGTTTTATGAATCCAAGAGATAAAGAAAAGAAGAATTAGAAAATATGATATCTTACGTTAGTTTCGTAGTTTTGGTGGGAGAAACAGGCACTCGACCGGCAGTGTCATCCATCAAATCCGTGCGTGCGACTCTTTGCGTCTGGCGCTGCGTCGTCATCAAGGCCAGGCGCCAGCGGCCGGCGCCGCGTGCGCCAGGCGCCGGCGGGAGGCATGCGGCGGCGTAGATTGAAACGCAAGGTCATGCGGTGGGCGGTTGTATGCGTACGTGCACTGGACTGCCGCTTTTTATGGGCTATCAGGCTATGGCCCAAGCATATTAGGGCAAGTACATTGGTGTTGTCTAATAGGTCACCTCATGCATTGCTACATCATACAATGTACCAGACGACTCATACAATATATTATCTTGTCAGTTGTCTCAAAGAAATACACAATCCCTTAATTTATGCATAGAAAAAAAAGAAATAATGTGAGTTGCATGGCAACAACAACTCGTACAATGGTGTGTAGGTTGTCTCATATTCCTAAATTTTAGCCTATGAGACGGTTGCCTCGCGAAACAACCACTTTATTTTCTCTCTTTCCTCTCTCTCCGCCACATCATAAAAAATCCTACGTGGACTTGCATGAGACGACCTATGAGACCGCTGATGTGTAGCAATGTGCTTGCCCTTAGGCTAATAGGTAATTGATGAATGAAGGAGCCCCCCACCCCCCCTCAGGTCCGCCACTGTGGCTAGTGCCATGGTGACGGGGACAAAGTATGTAGCTGTTGGTACGTATGCCGGAAGCCTTTTGTGTTCATGGATTTGGTAGCGGTGATGTTTTTCGTGATAATAATACTATTACGCGTCAACACTACTCCTTTTGCTTGTAACCTGCTATCATTAGGAAGTTTAAATTCTATGAGGTCTCGGTTGCCTGGGTCTTGCAAAAGTTTAACGATTACCCAGCCAAGTAATTAAAAACTAAGCAATTCAAGCATTGGCCCGACGATTCAGTAGAACCGCGGTCCAAACCTTAAATGAAATTTGCTTGCCCTAAACATTATATATTCGAGAACAGAGGAAGTACATTAAAAATTGAAGAAGATGAATAATTTATTTACAAGGCATTAGGGTTTGTTTTGGGGGGAGCAGCAATAAAGAAAATGGGCACAAAATCATCACCAACATCTATTTTTTAAAAAAAATTAGATGAAAATTTGCAAACAAGAGTTGGGCTATTTTATTTAAAAAATCAACTGGTGCATAGTCATTGCATATGTTTTTTTCTTCTAAAAGTGAATTTCTCGATCATAAATATGAATAATTTAAGTATGGGATTTTAAAATAGAAAAATACTTTACAACATAAACATTTTCAATGCAATACAAATAGACTTTTAAAAATTTGTCTGCAATGATTAATTAAATGTGTATAAACCTATTTTGCATAAAAACGGTTTGTCAAAATATAGATGTCTTTTAAAGAAAAATTATGATAATACTACAAACAGTAAATGTTAGATGGTTTTGGCGTGCATGCCACGGATCAAACTACCGGTCGGTCGCATCGCCGAGATATATCGTGTACCCGCACCACCCATACGTGGCGATCCAACAAACTATACGAGGCTGCCAGACTGCAGCATAAGCATCTCCAGTGGAGCCCTCAAATAGGTCTCTATCTCTTGATTTTGTTTTCTATTGGAAGAAATCTCTCCAGCAGGGCCTCTAAATGAGCCCCTATTTTGGGGAGGCCACCAAATTTTGGTCCAAAGCCTCGAGACCGTCCAAATTTAGTCACCCCACTAAAGTTTGAAGCTCCTAAATTGGCCCAAAAACAATATAGAGGCTCAAATTTGGTCTCTCTACTGAAGTTGCTCTTTAGTCCGCCCGACTAGCTATTCGGAGCACAAAGCTAGTTTGACTCGGATTTCCCTAAATAAAAAAAAAACAAGCCAGCCGAGCTCGAGAAGCACGAAAAAGCTTTCAAACCTACTCGGAAAAGAACCAAGTAGTATAGAGTCCGACTGCTCGACCACGCGTCTGTCCCCAATCACACGTCCACGTATAAACAGACACAGACCGAAGCATCCCCATCAGCACCCCCTGCTACTAGCTGCTTGCTAGTCACAAGCCATGGGGTCCGTCCTCAGCTGGAACAAGCCAGCCGATCTCTCTCCTTCCTCCATGGCCAACGGCAAGCTCCCCGCTGACCTACTGTACGAGGTCCTGCTCCGCCTCCCGGCGAACGAGCTCTGCCGCCTCCGCCTCGCCTGCCGGTCATGGCGGTCCCTCACCTCCGACCCCGGCTTCGCCAAGGCCCACGCTTCCCGCCACCCAATCGTCGCCTGTATCCATGACGATGACGGCCATGATCTTGAGGTTCGCTTCCTCGACCTGTCCAGCAACATTGTCATCAAGCGAATACCCCTCCAGTACCGGAGCTACAATCTCAGCGTGCAGCTCGATCTGGTCTGTGTCACGCCATTTTCGGGCAAAGAACAGTGCTCCATACTGAATCCAGCCACCAGTGAAGCCACCGCCATGACCGGTGGCACCCACGGGTTTGAAACGGGTCCTTGTGTACTTGGGTACATTTCCTCCACCGGAGAGTACAAGGTGCTTCGCATTCATACGTACACCACTCGCAATGATGGTGAGACCACGTTCCACCTCAAGCAGGCATGCGAGGTCATGACACTCGGCGATGGCCGCGGCGGTGGAACGTGGAGGGCGAGGCCATGCCCTCCGGTTCTCGTCTCGCCGCAATCCGGGCAAAGTGTGGTTGTCAGTGGAGTTGCCTACTTCTTGTTGAGTCAGCTCGACATCAATTGTGATCCCACAGAATTCAAGCCTGATACAATAGCCTGTTTCGACATGGCGACCGAGGAGTGGCGGCAAGAAACGTTACGGGGACCAATTAACAGCGATCTGATCACCGCCGTCGACAAGAAACTCATGCTTGATCTTCACTACACCAACCTTGAGCTGGCAGTTTTGGATGGCTGCTTGGTCTTGGTCCAGCATGGATTCCAGGATTGCTCGATAGACCTTTGGTTCTTGGTAGACATGGATGTCGACAAGGGGTTATGGACCAAGCGATTTTCCGCATGTTACGCACCTGGTTGTCAGCATGAGCACAATGTGTTTTTAAGGCCATATCCACTTGTTCTGTTAGAGGATGCGAAGATAGTGATGTGGGATGATCTGACCAAGTTGGAAAACTGTTTTGCTTTCAACATGTGCACAGGAAATCTTGTGTGCTCAAGTCAAGTCTATAATGAGTCTTGATGAGCTTTTCTTGCTTCATCCATAGCTGTACGTCGATCGTACTCCGCCGCAGCATATTACACCATACGTAGCTGCCCGTAGAGACAACAAATGAATTTTACATTGCCTTGGCTTGTGGAACAGAAATCCGCCTGCTTTACCGGCACTAAAATTCTGCTTTGCCAGTGGAATTCGGGTTTATTTTCCTAGGCCCATCAATAACATGCCACTACTGAACAACTTGTAGGCTTGTAGCCTGCCATGATCAACACATGCATGCATGCAGGTTGCCAGCTTATTACAAGCCGAATTTGATAGCTGAACTCCAGCCTTTTTTGGACTCTAGAGAGTTTGGATGGCTGCCGGCAGGCAGCAGCCTCATGCTGCTAAAAGTTCAACTAGAATTCGGTTCGACAACGAAAACCAGTCACCGGTCAAAGAAGAAGACCCTAAACCCTAAACCCGAAACCTTAGTTCACAATAACTCCGTGTTCTGCATCAACGTACTTCACACATCAGCAATGACATTATTGGAATCATCACGGCATGGAAGGAAGAAACCATCTGCTCCTCTCGCCGACTATGGTTTGCTGCCGGCGGACATCATGTTCGATGTCCTGCTTCGTCTCCCGGCCAAAGAGCTCTGCCGCCTCCGCGTCGTCTGCCAGGCATGGTCCTCGATCACCCAGAGCCCGCTCTTCGCCAAGGCCCACTCATCCCGGCACCCTCTCGTTCTTGGCCTTCGCAATCGTTCCGAGGTCCAGTTCATTGACCTGTCCGGTAACACCGTTAAGAAGCTAGCGACCGGCGCCTGTGACCTCATATCGCCGCTCGAGCTTAGCTCGCAGCTTGACCTGGTCTGCGTCTCAGAGATCACGGGACCAACCTGCGTCGTCGTCAACTCGGCCACCGGTGCTGTCACTGTTTTGCCTAGGGACATAGGCATAGAGCAGGACATCAACATGGGCGCTACGCATTGGCATACTGGTATAATTGGGCAAGTTCCCTCTATCGGAGAGTACAAAGTGCTTCGTTTCTACTTCTATCATCATCATCATCAAAAGAAGAAGAATAGTGGTGCCATCCAAGCTTGTGACGTTATGACCCTCCACAATAAGAATGGGAGATGGAGGGCGAGGTCGCCGCCCCGTGCGCTCTTCATCTCGACGACGTCCAGGGACAGGGTTGTCGTTGATGGAGTAGCCTACTTCTTGTTGGAGCACGGCGTCGAGCCAGATGCAGTAGCCTCATTTGACATGGCCACAGAGGAGTGGCGCCCTATGACTCTACAAGGACCGGTCAGTCGCCTTGTTGCTGATGGTGATCATAAACTCAGGTTCACTGAACACAGAGGCTCATTCCACCTATCTAAGCTCAAGGGACACCTAGTAATGATCTGTTTCTCCCGAGATTCATCGACAGATCTCTGGTTCTTGGAGGACACAGTAAATGGTCTATGGACGAAACGATACTCGCTGCGGTATGTGCACTTGTGGGATAACCAAGGGTTTTGCTATCCCTTGGTGGTTTTAGATGATGGGAAGATAGTTTTCTGGGTGAACAAGGCAAAAGGCCTCAAAGCATATGATCCAAGAACAAATGCATGGGGTGAATTGGCTATGATACAAGATTATTGGCCCATTGTCATACATCAAGGAAGCCTCCTGTGTCCAAATCTTCAGTGTTGATATGTGTTGACTCATGAGCTTCGTTCGCCAATCGTGTAGCATACCAAGCTCTTTCTATCGTGCCCTTCAGTTTATTATATATATTAATATTAAAGTTGTAAGTGCAAGAGAGTCAAAAGTCTTTGTAACTAATTGGCGAGTAGATTGGAAAATATTACTTTATTACTTTATCGTGCATATTAAGAAATTGTATCGCAAATAATAGAATTATGGTTATTGTCGTGCATTACTATAGTCATATGTACTTAATGGTATTGTGAAAATTGCATTTTGGGACGAATTGTACCAAATGACATAGTTTAGTAGTAAAATAAACCAATAAACTAAGCATAGCTTATACTAATCAGCAGGTAATTCGGATTTTTCCTTTTATTTTCTAAAACAATATAGAGAGATAGAGATATAGTGCATAGCTAATTTTCCTTATACTAATCAGCAGGTAAAACAATATACAAGGAGCCCAGCAACCTGGGAGGGCAAGCTGTACTTTTTAACACAGGCCCTTCTTAAAATCAGACAGAAACCATAGGTCCATGGAAGTATAATGGATGTAGTGAACTGTAACCAAGCAGCCACATGTAAATCAGACAACGATAGTTGCCGATCAAGTTCATGATATGAGTACATCCTGATGTTGTCCCGAAGAAAAGTGCTAAAAGTAAATGTAAATGGAAAGTAGGATTGGATGAATGATTCTCTGATGTATTGATTGAAAAATGAGATTACATATTTATACCCCACGAAGGGGTATGATTCATGCCTGTTCGGAAGGGACGCAACCCCTCTGACATGGCTGTTCGGTTTGTACAGGTGTCTACTCGTGAGCAGGTGTCCATTCGGGAGGGACATGCCCCTTCAGAATGGGTGCCACAGTAACCCTTCATTAGACAACACTAATGATGGGATTAACTACCTAATACAATTAACTAATCTATGATTGATGACTAATTGATCACACCATTAAATGTAATCTTAACACTCTCCCTTGAGCAATTAGTAGTGTATTCTTCATGTAATCCTTTAATACCCTCTTGATATTCATCCAAGGAATATGGGAAAAACTCCTCGAAAACCTTGTAGGAAAAATTGAGGAGAAACCATCGTGTAGTATGTTGTGAAAAACTCCTCCAAAAACCCTGTGGGAAAAATTTGAGGAGAAAACAACATTGTATAGTCATATGCTATTAAAACTCCTTAAAACCCCAGTGGGAAAAATATAAGGAGAAAACGTAGCATATGTGTTATTGTCTTATCGCAAACTTATGAGAAAAACCTTGAAAGGAAAGCTCATAAACAAGTTTGGAGATCAATTGTATGATTTGTGGATCATATTTGAATAATCTCCCCCAAAACCCAATGGGAAAAATATGAGGAGATATAATGTCTTGGATACCTCCTTAAAACCCCCTGTGGGGAAAACAGAAGATATGGCATATGATATGTCTCGATTACCTCTTCAAAAACCCCGGTGGGGAAAATTAGAGATATGACATATATTCTTGTATTGATATTGCCTCATTAAAACCTTTTATGAGAAACCTTGTGAGGAAAAACTCATTAAGGAAAAAGAGTACAATATGATGATAGGATAGGTTCACAATTCAGAGAAAAAATCTGCCCCTGAACCTTGCAAAATTTGAGTTGTCACATACCTAACATAGTAGGTAAGAACTTTTGTAAGAATGCTTGCAAGATATTTATATTCTCATTTTAGTTGTAATATATGAGAATAAATTAGTCAATATGCTAGTGATATTGCTCATATATAACCTGATTTCATCTAAGCAATACAAGCCACACTATCATATATAGATAATGTTTAATGATTCAGTCATAGTTAATCATTCATTGAAGTCTTATATACTCATGTAATGCTTCAGAATGATAAGTTAAAGTTTTTCGCTAGAATCTATTGATGACTCATATAAAAACTTTACTTTATTGATATCAGTTTATTTCTGGCATAGAGATTAGTTAGCCAGTATCATGATATCCCACTTTGGTTGTGTTCTAATTTTATAATAATAAGTCAAGTCTTTGTGCCATTTAGATATCTATGGAGATCCAATTGGACTCCCACCAATAAGGTATTGTTGGAGTTGCGCTAAGTTGAGCTAGCAAAGTATCTACAAATGCAGTATTAGACCTGTTGCAATTTGTATAATACATAAGCGCTTTGTTGGCACTAAGTTTGTCATCGCACGGTCTAAATGGATACTGATCCATTTTTGTTTTTAGAGAATGATAGAACACTAGTGTTGATGTATACGATTGTCCAATATTATTTAGATATTGGTGTACAATATCAATTGTATATTTGTATAAACTGATGTATATACTTAAGTTGAAGACTTAAGCTTAGTTTGGTTTTACCCAAAAAATCATCTCAAATTCCGTCATAAAATGATTGCTTGCTTGTTTGTGTGCTGAGATGATATAACAATCTAATTTGGAGATTATTTGTTAACACACATATGCAATCATAGTTGTTAGAGTAATCTTTTTATGGAAGATTTTGATATAGTCAGTTGTACCACAATCAACTTGACTATTCTAAGTCATGAAGTGACTTCTACACAATATATGTTGCAATTTTTCGTTTAGATTTTGCATACAGAGTCCATTAGGGACTTATAAATCCAAACCATCAAATTCAATTTATCTGCCAATAATTAAATATGGGAACACTATTTTCACACATACCATGCGGGTATGTTGCTCGGTCTCTGCGTGAAACCATGTGCTACAAGCTCTCGTTGTCTCACCGCCTTATTTCTTTTAATAAAGAATTATGAGATGTAGTTAGACACTTCTCATTTTCGGACGAGAGCAGATCTCCTTAATTGTTACCTTTGATTTGACCGATTTGAGTGTTTCTACACTCTGCCATGGACTTTTGGTCTGGATCCAGTTGAAGGTATATAACAATTTTGAATAGGAGTATATGTCGACATATTTTTAGTCTTTAATTGATTGATCACAGCCAATTGTAGCTGGTGAAAAATTTACCCTTTTGAATTCTATGCCATTTCCCACGGTCATAGAATACGATGTTCCATTGACCCAGTGCCTGAATTTATGTGCACATATACTGGGCTTTTGAATTCTAATGATTCATAAGCTTCGAATTTATATATCCATAAAGTGTCTGACAACATGCATGATATTGATTAGCATTTACTACCTTGGAGGATCGATGTCTCCCCCTATTTCGCGGATGCTTGAAAAAAGTTGTAGTCCTAGCTTGTGGCCATACTTCTCCCGCTCTTATTTTGACTTGGGAGTTGAGTGAAATTGCTAGGATTTTCACTCTTTCTGGCACACTTATATTTGATGACACTTTAGATGAGTAAATGCATTTGGCAGGTTATTTGCTAATGTATTGCACATGTAAGATGTTGTGATTGTCGGTCAAGATATACTTTGTACGTACGTGGATATGAGGATAGAAGTGCGTATAGCATTCTTTTGTGATTTCTGGTATTAATATCTCCACTAATGTCCAGAATTATTCCTCATAGTGTTGTCAGGCATACGGGCATGCGAATGAATCCCTTTCATGAGTGATCTAAGATATTCTATGAATGATGGATAAATATCTTGTATATATAGATCCTCTATGCCCATGGATGTATGTTGAGGTGGTGATATCGGTATATGCATATCATATCCGAACGCAGATGGGAAATATTGGCTAAGGCCAAATTCCACGTACTCACTGCAATGGAGGAGCCGTATGATTGCAGTCAGATGAATTTGAAATAATAATGCGGTGTGTAAGTCCGCATGGTACCAAGTAAATAGTGGTACATGCAATTCTATTTTATTGGTCATGCATGATTAATTTTGATATGATATGTAATTAGACCATTATTGGTATGGAGGTATGTACTTAGTTCCCAAATCAAGTAATTTCATATAAATGGGTTTGATCCTGCGTCCAGGATAATTTTCTTTAAATTGAAAATGTTTGAGCGTAAACTTGATAAATTTATGTGATACCTTATGATCAGTAAGGGTCACGTGTGGGACTGTTTTATGAATGCTACAATGAGCATTATATAGTACTTGTATTCCAAATAATGGTTAAAAATAAGGCCATGTTTCTTGAATGTGTTCAAGAACTGATGTTGTGGCTCATTATTTTTTTTTAGAGATTTCAAGGTAAGAGGACCTGTAAAATCAATTCCCATAGACGCATGTGGTGCGCATAAAATCTAAGGATTGGGAACGTAGGTTGTGCAAAATAGAATTGATAATAATTTTTCTGATCACTTGTAAGTTCAACTAAGGCTATCATGCCTAGTCTTGATATGATTAATATTGAAAAATTATTTTGTACGCAACATGTGATATATTGAGATCAATGTATGTAATACAACCCAGATGATATAAAAGGATTTTTCGTGAATGTTTATTATAATATCCATTGTATCGAGTTGAGTACTGATATTTAATCATTACTCTCGGTGAGTAGTGTAATTGTAAAACCATGCAAATGGATATTATAAAACATATTGGGTATTTTGTAGTATTTAGATACATAAATGCATCCATTATTGATAATTTAATACCCATAAGTAGAGTATAATCTCTCTATATTATGGTAGTGGTAATTTTGTCCATAAAAAAAATCCTTTTCTATCTAGTTTGATCCCATATAATTATTTATATAGAGTACGATAAAATTCAACATAAATTTTAATCTATATAAATCAGAAATACCATGTGTGGTATTATTGATGGACGATGTACTAAATGTGGTATAGTACAAATTGCGCTAATGGTTTTTCCATGGCTAACACAAAGACTATTGGAGTCTCATTTGTTGAAGTGACATTCAACTTGATTCCCTTGAACTCGCTTGCCTTCAATGAATGAAGGAATCATTTTGCCAAATACTTGATTTAGTTTGGCATTTATATGTATAATAATACAACCACACTTTTGGACAAATGTAAAAATTTGTCATTATGACCATCTTTGTACAATGCTATTTTTGTCACAAGATCTATTATGTTGTAAATTTCCATAGACATGAACTCTGAATAAATGATTGAGTGAACAACCTTATATGTTTGGAAATTTCCTATTTGTCGATAACTTTATATAAAGGTGCAAATATTGAATGGATCTTCTCCTTTGGATACTCAATATTTACAAATCTAAGCGGAGGAGATGCACTAAGTGCATGTGTGGTACTGTCACGAATGGGATAGACACTTTGGTTATGGTAGATACATGGTGGCAAGGTGCCATAATCCCCAAATGATATTGTTGATATCTAGTGTCCATATTGAGAATTAATCCCATTCAAATTAAGTTCAAAGGAGAAATAAAATAAAAGTCCAGGAAACATTAGCCTATGTCCTACATGACTGGATCATGTATTTAATTAATTCACTATAAAAGTAAATTATTTAGCATGAAAATATTGATGTGCAACCCTTAAAGTAAGGTGATATTTGATTATAAATGGACCTTTTATAGTCTATTCTTGTGTGAATAGTATATCACCAAAATTTATTGCACTATTTTCTACTATTGATTTAAGCAAAGTAAATGCCTAAAAATTGTCCTTGTAAATTCAAGATGTGTCTTGAACTAATATCCGTAAAATCCCTTAGCTTTAAAAAGTTAATGTACATATGGTGTATGGCCCTCATATTGGATAGGCGAATAAATTCGCTGCTATTATCAAGAGTGACTGATATTCACCACTAAGTTATAGACTCTATATTAACACATGAAAAGGTAGTAGCGTAAAGAGCGTAGACCTCATAATAGTGGACGAGAAACTCGTTGCTATAGGCATGGCTTGGCATAGCAATTGGTGCCATAGACTCCACTCACATGTGTTATAACCATAGATTTGATTAATTTGCATGGAGTGCAAATCAAATATCATCATGGCAATTAAATGCAAAATATTTTGAAAAAAACAAGTGTGAACTTGCTAGTAGTGTGGACCTCAATTTGGAAAAACAATAGTAATTGGTGGCACGGATAGTCACTTTAGGAAGTGTAGATCGCATATCACATTTCATGTAATATATCGGGTACGTACGTTAAAGATTATCTCACTAAGTGTGTATCTCATAGTAGTATTCTTGTTACTACCTTGTAGATGGCCGATATGGATGGAATAAATATTGTTATGTATATTTGTTTATCCAAATTAAATTGTTGGGTATGCACGTAGAGAGTAGTCACTTGTAAAAACATAGTGTAGACCCGAGTAGAAATGTCCAAAATTCTACCTTGTGTATGGCCAACAATAATAATGGATTAGGTAGTCACCTAAAAAGCTGTAGACCTTTGAAAATATACATTTACATATATGTGAGGTTAGCACTTGATTTTTTTTTGCTTTATTCATATAGCCTATATGTGATTTTATAGGATTTATTTGGTTATTTATGTGACTTTAAGCATATACTTGATAATATGGCATAATGAAAATAACCAAATAAAATTGCAAGTAATTAAATTGCAAGTAAGTAAGTAATTGCAATGGATCAATGGGCTGGTTTGATCTGGTGGCCGGATTTTGGTCCATGCGGGCGTCGGTGTCGGGCGGCATGCCGCAGTCTTGCCTGGGCTGCGTGGCAGAAGCGGCGGCCATGGCAAGTAGGTCTGTGGCGTTGAACGCCAAGGAACGGGCCACGACGGTGGCAAGTGATGCCATAGCGATGAACTCGCCAAAGAACAGAGGCACAGAAATCTCGAACCAGTTCATTGACGTAGAAGGAATTGAAAGGTAAGAGTCTCGATATTGTGTACCAATCGGTGGTGGTGGAGGCCCGATGGCCTCCCCCTATCCTTCTGATTCAGGCGACTCCAATTCGTTGTGATGTCTTCTCTTCTAGAGCAAAGTGCTGATAACGTGTTAGAAGTAAATGTAAATGGAAAGTAGGATTGAATGAATGATTCTCTGATGTATTGATTGAAAAATGAGATTACATATTTATACCCCACGAAGGGGTATGATTCCTGTTCGGAAGGGACGCAACCCCTCCGACATGGCTGTTCGGTTTGTATAGGTGTCTGCTCGTGAGCAGGTGTCCATTCGGGAGGGACATACCCCTTCCGAATGGGTGTTACGGTAACCCTTCATTAGACAACACTAATGATGGGATTAACTACCTAATACACTTAACTAATCTATGATTGATGAGTAATTGATCACACCATTAAATGTAATCTTAACAAAAAGAACGCACAGGAGCCGGCCACTCAGAGTTGGCGTCCACTCCTCGGTCTCCAACACTGATCCCCATTGCGTCGAAATAAGTAGGTCTAAAATATATCAAGAAATGCACCACTCCATCAACCACGGACTTCATCTCATTCACAGGTGAGTAATTCATAGCATGTTAAGTGCAGATAAGGGATGGAGGTTTATGCACTTCCCTCCACATTCCGTCATTGCTGCCGTCGGCGTCAATGGTGTTCTTCGGGGTCCACGGGGGAGCAGCAGGTGATGCCTTGTACTCTCCCGTGGTGGAGACCCGACCAAATGCATACCGCTCCACATGGTGGTAGCCAAGGGAGAAGCGCTGGTCTCCGGCCCGTTCCCCGTGTACTCGGAGTGGCACTCCGGCAACGTGACACCAGCACCAGTGGCCTGGTTCAGCACCATGAGAGCCATTGGCCAGTACCTGTACGCGACGCAGACGAGCTCGAGGCGAGTGCCAAGCACGCAGATGCCGTCCTCGCGTACCGGCACCCGCTTGACGAGCTGGCCCGACAGATCCACGATGTCGACGCTGTGGGCGTGGTTGTCGTCGCGGTGGGCGTAGGCGAGGAGCGGCTCCGGGTGGCAGGCCCTGTGGGCGGCGATGAAGGCACGGTCGTAGGTGAGGGACCGCCACCTCCAGGGCTGCGGCAGTCGGAAGGGAAATGCCGAAAATGTGACAGGGGTGGAGTGGAGAGCAGCGTGCCCAAGACGGTCCGATAGAAGGGAATTGCTCAGCCCAGGAACACTGGTGTCCGTATTTTATTTTCTTTCCTTTTTTTTTGTTGTCTACACTGCGATTAATTAATTCACCCCAATCTTATCTTTCAAAATTATGTTTGGCTGAGAGAAATATAAAAGTTTGTGAATATCCTACATATTTTTACCTATTTCTAAAGTACGTACTCATTTTTTTTTTGGTCTATAGTCCATATTAGGCTTCACAAGTCTGTTGGATGCACTTATCCCCTGCATCAAAATGTTCATTATCTTGCTCACAGTCTCACACGAGATTTATTTGATTATACTTACAAAAAAATATAAAAATGAAAAATATTACATTAATTTAAACTAGTCATATATTTAATAATTAAATTATATTTTATAATGTCTAGGCTTGCAGTCCGAGCCTGACTGACCTCCTGGCTTGAACCTGAAAATTTCAGAGGCTCATGGTTTGGACTGAATAATATGAAGGAATCACTATGATAGAGTCTGATCATATCCTCGTTAACTAGTTCGGTTTGTCAAGCTCATTATGTTCCCTTCGTACAAACAAACATCATGGCGATGATCAATCTTGAGTTGGGCTGTACCTTCCTCAGGTGTCAAATGTGATGTTGTACCTGCTCTTACCTCCATCTCGGCCTCTAACAGGTCGGGAGAGTACTCAAAATCTTGCTCATACGCCTCGCAAGATTGAACATCTGCGAAAGTAACACATTTGTACAATTCTTGCTCCCTGTATCGAAGATCATCAACAAACAATGGCTGTACCATATGATTGCTGATGAATCTGCACCAGGAAAGGGTTTGCAATTCTTGATGCATGGGAATTTACCCGAAGTGATCGATCGAGGAAGACATCTAGATGGGAGCTGGAGTTGTGAAACTGGAGATGGGTGCGAATCCGTGAGAAGAGGAGAGGAGAGGAGAGGAGAGGCGGCTTACAAATGGAGCGCGGCGGGGGTCGGCCGGGTCGGTCGCCGCCTCGGCAGCTACCGCGATCGTGGTACGGTCCGTGCTGCTCTAGAGTCTTGTTTTGACAATTGACAGGGTCGCGGGTGGGCTGCGTCTGGGCCTGAAGTGAGGGCCCATGCACGTCCACGCAATTGGCCAACCAGTTGGTTTGACGGCCTAGTTAGAATAACATGGAATCCTTTATACAAGAGCATCTCCAAAACGCTAGATATTAAAAAATCCTAGGTATACATCTATCTATAAAAGAACGAGTTAAATTGAAAACGTTTCTCACCCAATTTAGGCCCACCTTACCCCTCACGCCGGACCCACTTGTAAGAGTCAACGAAGGTTGGAAGAGGTCAAACCCACTAAAACTGATATTTACAAAATGTTTCTGCCAAAACTAAATTTTTTTTCTCACCGTGGGGTCTATCTACCCGCCGGTGCTCCAAAATCGTGAGGACGAGCAGACAACAGCAGCGCATGCGGCCCGCCTGAGAGCGCCTTCGTTGGGCTCGTCGGCCCATTGGCGTGGCCCACGCGAGGTAAGCAGGAGCGCTGGCTCGATTTCCTCACGCGGGCACGTCGCGAGTTGGTGACCGGTGCTTTTCTGTTTTTTTTTTCATTTTTTAACGGAAACGTATTTGGTAGACCCAAGCTTGCATGCTGTTCTTGGCTGTGTTTTTTTTTGCGGGTAACTGTTCTTGGCAGTTTCGACGAGCTCAAACACAAGCTCTTGCCATACTCATTTCAAAAATAGTCCAACACGAGCTAAATTAAGAAAAGATACTAATAAATTTACATGAATGCTCAAGCTCTAATCTAAATCTGTAGTATAAAAAACAAGTACAATTCTCACCTAAATCAGACACATCGTACCTCAACGGTAGAACCGTCAGTAAAAGGCCAAAGAGGTGGGGAGAAGTGCAAATCCATCAAAATTACGAGCTGGAGACTATATTTGCCAATGCTAAGATTTTTTTATCACCGTTTTGTTTTCTTATTCACATGCTATACATTTTATATCACGTGCGTGTCGCACGTGCGTCTTTGCTAGTGAAGAGGTAAAAGACTAGGTACAAATTAAATAAAAAGCTAGCTAAATAGTTGAGTAATCCAATAGACTGTCAATCTTGACTCTCCATACCAGTCTTCCTCTGCAGCTCCGATGAGCTCGGCTTGGACCCGCCTGTGATCCGCGGCCGTCTCCGTCACGGAGCTTCTCGAGCTCGGTGCTCACCCGCGCCAAGGACACGCCGCCCTCCTTGAGGCAGTCGAAGATCTGTGAGTCCTCAAGCAGGCCAAGCAGCAGCTGGTCAATGGCGAGGTGGGAGTCGTTGCGCTTCTTCTATGTAGAGTACAGCTAGCACCGCCGCCAGGTGCAACGGCGTGAACAGCACCTCCCTCAGCGCCGCCATCAGCGCCTCCGACCTACTCCCTCCATTCTTTAAAGAATGATGTTTTAGTGTTTAAAATTTTTCTCATAAAGATTGATGTTTTGGCATGCATGTATAACAAATTAGGAATATCTTATGTATGCATGCTTAAAAGAAAACTGATTTACCTCCTAAAATGGCATTTATCAGGGACACATGCGTCTTTCTTTTCTACTCTTAATTTGTCTGAAAAATCCTAAAATATCATTCTTTAAGGGATGGAGGGAGTAGTTCGAATAACTTGGAATCCCCCATACCTATACTTACTACTATAGAAAGTTGGCCAAATGAAAAGCAGAAATCAACCTACCAATATCAATTAATTAACCAAATTATTAGAAAGCCATAGGCCTAAATCAAAATTATAAAAGGGTGCGATTTCTTGTTTACCTTCTACGGTTGGGCGGCCCACATGTACCATGAATGACGCTAAATAAGACACTATAGGAAATTGCCATAGCAAAAAAACATTTTGAAACAAAAAGGCCAAATAAATACCATGATTAGGCTGGAAATCATGCACATGTCCGAAATGATAATAGGAAAAATACCCTTGTGAGATTTTTGCACCTCGCACCCTATAGACGCCACAATATTGGAACCCTACACTTGTCTTATTATACCTTCATATGTACACGGTATGCTTAAAACTATGAGTAAGCTATTTTCATGCTTTTAAAATGGGCAAAAACTATGATATATACACTGCAACATAAAAGGTTCTGATGTTATATACACTGCAACATAAAAACTATGATATATACTACTGGAACTTAGAGTTCACTATGTGATGTATATCCACTATCCTCGTCCCAGTCCATTTCAAATCTGCTATGTATTATCCCCTCTAGTCACAAATAAAAAATATGGGCAACATCAATGTGGTTTATGAAACCATATGCATCTTAAAAAAAACAAAGCAGATGGAACAATACATGACCAATGTATGATGGCCTGGCCAACGGTATGTCGACCAATCGAGTTCAATGGAATTGGGCTCCAGGGTTTGAGGCTGGCGGCATATGGCCCACAATTATGATTCTGCAGCCAACCGCCGCATGCGCAAGTGGATGTGCCACGGCAGGGGGCGCAGCACGTCCGTGCGCGTGACAGGTGACGTGGCGGTTTTTTTACCTTCGAGGCTTGACGCGTGCGTCCGTGTTTCTTTTTTCATTATTTTTTCTTTTTTTCCTTTTTCTGTTTTTTATTTTTTATCCAAAATATATAAAAGTACTCGAGAGAAGTTATAGTTTTTTTTTCTTTTGTTGTTTTATACGAGCAAAGTTTCATATATATAAGTTATGTACGTGAGGTGTACATGACTAGAAACAAAGTTGCATACATAAGTTACGTCGAAAAAATCATATCCGACAAAAGTTATATATACAAGTTACGTGCCAAAATCGTGTACGTCCCGTAGCCACGTGGAGACCGCGGGCAAACTTTGCGTGCATAAGTTATATATATGCCAGGGCTGTAAAAGTTATGTGCTAAAGTTATATAAATAATGCTACATAAGTTATGTATACTCGTCAAAGTTATATGTCAAACTTATCGTTTCCTACCATAGTTTTCACATAACTTCTCGTTTCGGGTATACTTTTCGCATAACTTTTATATATAACTTTATCGGATAATGATTTTGAAATAACTCAACCGAAGTACCTAACTTACGTACGCGACTTTGGTTTGGGCTCTCCCCCGTGGCCCATCGCCTCTCTCTCCTCGTCTCCGACTTGTTTTTTTTTTGGATAATCCTCATCTCCGACTCTGAAACAAGGTCCTCCACAAAACTCTCTACGTCTCCGCTCTCCCGCTATCGCAGATTGATTGCGACAATCAATGGAGGAAGCGGAGGCGGCGCCCAGACTTCGCTCGAGACGGGACGCAAGCAGGGCCCACGGCGTCCTGCCCGAGGACGCGTTGTACGAGATCCTGGCGCCTCCGCTCCGACGTGTGCCGCCTCCGCTCCGTCTGCCGGCCATGGCGCTCCCTCCTCTCCGATCCCCACTTCATCGCCGCCCACGCCTCCCGCCACCCCGATCAGCCGCCGCTCGCCGTCGTCGGCTACGCGGCAACGGAGCGGAACGGCCGGGTGCTCTGCGACATCGTGGATCTCTCCGGCCGCGTCGTCAAGCATGTCCACGCCGCCACTGGAGACGACGACGACGCTGACCTGGGAAGAACAACCAAGTGGGTGATGAGCACGCAGCTCGACCTCGTCTGCGTCACCAAAGGAACGGGCATGAAGTGCTGCCCTGCTTAACCCGGCCACTGGAGCTGTGCATGACTTGCCTGATGGATTGGCTGCAGAACATTCTGATCAGTACTTATCAGATTGCTGGGGATCGGCTGTGTTCGGGCTCGTTCCTTCAACAGGGGAGTACAAGGTGTTTCGTATGATTGAAGATCGTTATGACTATTACACTAATATGAGGACATATGAGGTCTTCACTCTTAATGCCAGCCCTGATCAAGCCCGTTGGAGGAAAGCACATGCCCCTCCATATGATATTGAATTGTTCTGTCATAACAATGGGGTGGTTATTATTAGCAAATAATGCGAAAACAAAGATCGAACACGAAACACGGTTTTAACGTGGAAAATCCTTGTGGGAAAACCACGGGCGCCAGCTAGCAAAAACTTCACTATGTGGAGGAGTCAGGGTTACAACGCCGTCGCGGCGACTTACAAGAATAAAATAGAACACTAGGTGGATACCCCCTAGTAGCGATCTGGGCCTAATGGGCCTTTGACTTGTGATGAAATTGGATCACAACTCAACAAACTCCACCTTGAGACAAATTTCATCTTGTAGCATAATCAACACCTTCATCTTGAAACAATAAAGGAAATACTTCTGACGCCAAATAGCCTCTTGGGCTAATCCATCAAACCAACTAAGCTTGAGCATAGCTCAAACTTAGCAACAGGGACAGGTTTTGTCAACATATCCGCAGGATTGTCATGAGTGCTTATCTTGCGTACCTTCAACTTGCCCTTTTCAATCTCATCACGGACAAAGTTATACTTGATGTCAATGTGCTTAGTCCTCTGATGAAACATCTGATCTTTAGTTAGAAATATTGCACTTTAACTATCAGAAAATAGGTAAACACAAGATTTAACTCCACAAAGCTTAGCAAACAAACCCTTCAGCCAAATCAACTCTTTGCATGCTTCACAAATAGCCATATACTCAGCCTCAGTATTAGACAAAGCAACAACGGACTGCAAAGTAGCCTTCCAACTCACAGCACAACTGTCAACAGTAAAGACATAACATGTGAGTGATCTGTGCCTGTCCAAATCACCAGTATAATCTGAATCAACATATCTAACGAGCCCCTTATCTGATGTGCCTCTGAGGTACCTGAAAATCCACTGAACAGCCTTCAAGTGTTCTTTACCAGGATTAGCCATGTATCTACTAACTAAACTCATAGCATATGATAAATCTGGGCGAGAGCAAAGCATAGCATACATCAGAGAACCAACGGCACTAGAATACGGAACTCTTGACATGTATTCAACATCTTCAGCTGAACTAGCACACTGCTTAGCTGACAACTTAAAATACGGTGCAATAGGAGTACTAACCGGCTTAGCATCATGCATGTTGAAACGTTGAAGAACCTTCTCAATATAACTATGCTGACTAAGAAACAATAAACCAACAGACCGGTCTCTAGTAATTTCTAAACCTAGAATTTTTTTAGCCGCACCAAGGTCCTTCATATTAAACTCACTGCTCAATAATTTGTTCAACGCAGTGATCTATTTGCCGCTCTTGGCAGCAATCAGCATGTCATTAACATATAACAGCAAGTATATAGGTGATCCATTAACAGTCTTTATGTAAATACAACTATCATATTGGGACCTTTTAAAGCCATGTGACAACATAAATGAATCAAACCTTTTATACCACTGACGGGGAGATTGCTTCAAACCATACAAGGACCTTTTCAACTTGCACACATAATTCTCCTTGCCTGGTACTATGAACCTTTCAGGTTGGTCCATGTATATCTCCTCCTCAAGCTCACCGTGCAAAAATGCAGTCTTCACATCTAACTGCTCAAGCTCAAGATCATGTGATGCAACAATACTGAGAAAAGTGCGAATAAAGCTATGCTTCACAACACGAGAGAATACCTCATTATAATCAACACCAGGAATTTGACTCTATCCTTTTGCTACTAACCTTGACTTGAATCTAGGAGGCTCACTAGGAGACAAACCCTCCTTTCTCTTGTAAAGCCATTTGCAACGGACAATCTTCTTCCTCTTCAGAAATGGTACAACCTCCCAAGTACAATTCTTCTCGAGAGATTGCATCTCCTCCTGCATAGCTGAAATCCACTTCTCACGGTCACCACAATCAATAGCTTCCTTATATGTTTCTGGCTCATAAGTGCTATCAACATTTCAGCACAACTCAAAGCATAATAAGTCATATTGCATTCTTCAATAAGACGGGGTTTAGGTCCACAACCCCTCTTTTGCCTGCGATGAGCAATAGGAACATCCTCCTCTAGCTGCAAAACAGGAGGTGATCACTGAACATCATCACTATGAGCTTCATCATCAACAACATCAGCCACGGTCTCCACCTACACACATTCCTCATTAATAATATGCTCCACCTGCACACTGACATGCTGCAATTTTCTTGCTGAATTTTCTGGAACATGATCTGAGGATAATTTATCAGTAAACATCACAGATTTATTGAAAACAACACTCTTGCTCATGAAAGTCTTTTCTGTTTCGGGATTCCACAATTTATATCCTTTGACTCCCGAACCATAATCAAGAAACATACATTTAATAGCTCTAGGCTCCAATTTACCATTGTCAACATGAGCATAAGCAGTGCAGCCAAAAATTTTCAACTGTGAATAATCTACAGGTGTACCAGACCATACCTCAATGGGTGTTTTCTTATTAAGTGGAATAGAAGACGACCTGTTTATCAAGTAACAAGCAGTGTTCGCAGCCTCTGCCCAAAAACGCTTATTCATCTTGGCGTTGGACAGCATACAACGGGCCTTCGATATGATGGTTCTGTTCATGTGCTCAGCCACACCATTCTGTTGAGGTGTGTACGGGATGGTGTGATGCCTAACAATGCCTTCTTGCCTGCAATAATCATCAAAAACATCCGAACAGAACTCTCCACTATTATCAGTATGAAGCACTTTTACCTTCTTCTCAGTTTGCCTTTCTATCATAGTTTTCCACTCTTTAAATACAACAAATGTATCATCTTTATTCTTCATAAAGTAAGGCCATACTCTTCTAGAGTAATCATCAATAATGGTAAGCATGTAACGAGCACCACCAAGAGAAGGGTTACGGGAAGGACCCCAAACATCAACATGTACATAATCAAGAGTACCTTTGGTGGTGTGAACAGAGGTGTTGAATTTTACTCTCTTATGCTTCTCAAAAACACAATGCTCGCAGAATTTCCTACCACTCAAAGTACAGCCAGGGAGGAGGTCTCTCTTCATCAATTCTGCCATGCCAAGTTCACTCATGTGTCTAAGACGCATATGCCAAAGGTCAGTCTCTGCATTAGTGTCAGCAGCAGCAGCAGCGGAAATAGAACCACCATGCAAAGTTCTACCTCTAAGGACATATAAATTTGCATAATTCTTATCACCAATAAGCCAAACGAGAGAACCCTTTGATACCTTTAAAACTCCATCACAACCGGAGTATTTGAAACCTCTTTCATCAAGTGTGTTGATCGAAATAAGATTTCTGGTCATGGTTGGTATGAACCTCACATTCTCCAAAGTGCGAATCATCCCATCATGAGCCTTGACCAGAACAGAGTCAATGCCCACAATCTGACATGGATTATCATCATGCATACGCACAACATCTCCCTTCTGCATAGGTTTATAAGAACTAAACCAATCTCTGTTAGTGCAGATATGAAATGAACATGCAGAATCCAGAATCCATTCATCACGACCAGAAACACAAGCAGCAACAGCCAGACAATCTCCAAAATCAGAACCCTCACCAGCAGAGACAACAGATGCCTTACCATCAGGATTATTCATCCTCTTCTCCTTATTTCGAAGCTTAAAGCAATCCTCAATAAAATGAGTTTTCTTCTTGCAATACTTACAGAACTTCTTGGTAGTGGGTTGTCTGGACTTGGAGCGACCCCTACTCTTATCACGCTCGTTGCCATCATTAGAGTATCTCTGCTCATGTCTGCCACTAACATGGAGTGCGTCGCCCTTGGAGAACGGCGACCCATCATTGTGCACCATGCCTTTCATCTTCTCCCTGGATTGGAGTGCCTCATAAACATCCGCTAGGGTTAGTTCATCACGGCTCAAAAGTATGGTGTCACAAAAATTGGCATATGAATTTGGCAGAGAACATAACAGTAAGAGTCCTAGATCTTCATCCTCATACTTAACCTCCATCGACACTAGGTCGGCAACGATCTCCTTGAAAACAGATATGTGGTTCAGCACTGAACCACCCTCATGCATCTTGAGCGTGAACAACTTCATCTTCATATGCATCTTACTGGTTATATCCTTGGACATACATATCGATTCTAGTTTGAGCCAAATTTCTGCAGCACTCTTTTCCTACAGACACTCTTGTAAGATATCATTAGAAAGATGAAGCTGAATTAGGGACAGAGCCTTACGGTTCTTGCGCTTCTCCTCATCGGACCACGCCTCCTTCTTCTTCTTGCCGAAACTATCCAGCGCCTCATCGAGATCATTCGATTGCGCCAGAACGGCCCGCATGTTCACTTGCCACAATGCGAACCTCGTGCTATAATCCAGCAGCGGTAGATCGTACTTCATTGAAGTCATTGCAAAGAAATAACCAAAAGAAATAATCTGTAGTAATAAATCTAGGTACGTTACTGTCTAATCCTAGCAAAACCTGCAGCCTGCGTACACCTTCGTGTATGTTCAGCAATGAACTGATGAATCTCTGGTAGCCTTCGCGTGTGGATGTAGCAGAATTCCACGAAATTGATTTCAGCCAAGGTTCTGACGGACGAATCGGCAGACGGAGTCGAGTGCCGTGCGCCTTGACTCGCGTGCGACAGGTAGCAGCAACTCAGGGTCAGCAGCGCAGGATAGGGCTGCCAGGAACTCGTCCCGACTCGAGTTTAGTGCAGCGATACGGAAATTCGATTCCGTCTCGGCGCAGCAACCAGCGATGCGCCGGATGGACCGACGTGCGATAACCACCGAAAGAGATTACAGATTTCTCTGCGAAGGAAACGGCGGCTGCGGCAACGAGGACAGCTCCAACCGAGCGACCGATCAGCGGCGGCTTGAAACGGGAATGAAACCCTGGTTTTTTTTCAACAACAGTCGAATCTCGTAACTTGCTCTTGATACCACTTTTAGCAAATAATGCGAAAACAAAGATCGAACATGATACACGATTTTAACGTGGAAAACCCTTGCGGGAAAAACCACGGGCGCCAGCAAAAAGGAACTTCACTATGTGGAGGAGTCAGGGTTACAACGCCGTCGCGGCGGCTTACACGAATAAAATAGAACACTAGGTGGACACCCTCCAGTAGCGACCTGGGCCTAATGGGCCTTTGACTTGTGATGAAATTGGATCACAACTCAACAGTTATCAATGACATTGTTTACTTCTTGTTATTGTCACATGATTGGGACGACTATGATATTCGCCAAGGCCTCGTAGGCTCGTTTGATCTTAAGGTGGAAAAGTGGAGGCCAAGTATTCGTGGACCGTTAAGCTGCCACTATGAAACATGGTATGACTTCAGAATAACTGCCCTTAGAGGCCACCTAGTTCTTTGTTGTCGTAAACCTTCTTCCTGTGCGGCTTCTCCTACTCTGGACATATGGTTTCTGAGCGACTTTGACAAGGGTTCTTGGGTGAAGCAACATAGCATAAAAATCACTGTCTTGCATGTTCCAAATCTAGCACCACCTTTGTTGGTGTTAACTGACGGGAGTATAGCAAGTCACAAGGAAAATTGGGCATTTCTGCAAAAATATTACAACCATCAGATCGACACTTCTATAGATGTGTTACAGATGAAGAATGTTGCAGTTGGTTTGTATGGAGGAAACCTTTTGCGCCTGGCAAATGGTACTGGCTAGTTGATGATACTCGCACAAGCAGCTGGACAAGGCCTCCAGGTTGATGGAAGCATATCTCTTTAATAATCTTTACCCATGTTACAACTTTCATTTGAATGAAAATGTGTAATGCATCATAAAATCCATCTCAGTATGCATATATTTCATGGTGTCGACTGCAAAAGCAAAAAAAGTAAAGTCCTAGAGAACTCTGCAGTTCATCCATATAAAAGAAATCGACATCAAATAACTCATATGAATGAGGCATTGCATCGCGCTGTAGGACCTTGCAGTTTCTATTAATAATATAGAAATCAATCAATTGCTATCTGAAAATAATCTGTAAAAGGAACTACTAAATAACTAAAAAGTACAAATTCTAATCTTATCAACTACTAGGTAGTATGCGATTCGCCAGGCTCAGTATATTTCCTCCATACAGACCAACTGCAACATAACGCTTCATCTGTGGCTTATTAATGTCGATCTTCTGGATGTAATTTTCCAGAACTGCCCAACTTTCAATGTGACCTTCTATCCTCTCATCATTTAACATCAACAAGGGTTGTGCTACATTTGGAACATGCAAGAGACTGACTTTAATGCTATGCTGCTTGACCCACGAACCCTTGTGGAAGTCTTTCAGAAACCATATGTCCATAGAGGAAGAAGATGCACGACAACAACAAAGAGCTAGATGGCCACTAAGGGAAGCTATTTTGATGTCTTTCAAAGTCGTTGCACGGTAGCCGCTTGTGGGTCCTCGAATGCTTGACCTCCACTTTTCCCTCTCAAGATCAAATGAGCCTACAAGGCCAAGTTCAGTACCGTCATAATCCCAACAATCATCTGGCAACATGAAGTAGGCAATGCCACCGGTAACCGCACTACTATCACGATATGCCGATTCAAGATCATATGGAGGTGGCTGCGTTCCCCTCCAACTGGCTTGACCGCTGCCATCAATTGTGAGGACCTCATATAGATCCAAAGTGGCCGGGTCATCGAGATCATCTTCCTCCTCCATGTCTGTGTCATTACCGGAATCCTCGACTGCTTGAACCAAACGAAGCACCTTGTACTTCCCAATTGAGGGAACCAACCCAAACACAATCCATAAGCAGTCGTAGCACGATAAGTCCGTTGCCTGCTCCTGCACTTGAGCAGCATGTTTTGGAGCCACTCCATTAGGCAAGGTGTGCACAGCTCCAGTGGCCAGGTTAAGCAATTGGCAGCTCATGGCGAATCCATGATCCGCGACGCAGACCAGGTCGGCGTGCGTGCACATCACAAGCCTCACCCACCTGTCGTTGGTCCTAATGCCGTCGTCGTATCCGGCGGCGTGGACACGCTTTACAACGCGGCCGGAGAGATCGACGACGTCGCAGATCACTGGGCCGTTCTTCTTGCAAGCCTGGTAGCCGACGACGACGAGCAGCGGCTGATCGGGGTGGCGGGCCGCGTGGGCGGCGATGAAGTTGGGATCGGAGAGGAGGGAGCGCCATGGCCGGCAGACGGCGCGGAGGCGGCATAAATCCTTTGCCGGGAGACGGGGCAGGATCTCGTACAGCGCGTCCTCAGGCAGGGAGGCGCCTTCTCCATTGATCGAGGTGAAGAGGCTGCGACAGCAGGAGAGTTTGAGATTCTTGATGCACCGGATTTCATGGTGAGCTTGGAGCTTCTTTGGTTTGTGAGATTGGAGACGAGGAGTTTTGTGGGGAATCCTTACAAGTGATGAGCCGTGTGCGGAGGGATTGAAGCCGCGTTGGCACCTCTTGGCGGGGCGATGTCGTCGGCTCGTCGTAGTCAGGCGGGCCGTTAGGGCAAGCTTGCGCCGCCGTGTGTATTGCGCGTGCGCCTGCGAGAGGCGAGAGGTGCGCCTGCGGTTTTTTTAAGAAGAGAGTTTCATGGGCCACGGGAGAGCCCATGCATGCATTAATTGGCCAGATCACTAAAACGCTGAAATTATCTAAAAAAATACAATGGAGGTCCAAAAATTTATAAGGAGGTTATGTTTATGTACTTTACAAATGTATTTTTGGGTTCATTAACAAGTTAAGTCGTTCACCGTTGGTCCATACTCCTCCACGTTACTGTGAAGCTTGTTAGGCCTACATGTACTATGCGCCTTGAACATATCGCCAACGAGGATGAAGGAGCTAGGGACAGCGCTGGGCAAGCCCGGTCACCATTGCCACGTCATGTGCACACACCACTGTCTTAGCCATCAGGATGGTGCCAAGCTAGTGTCGCTTGCAATCTACTCTGCTCCATCAAATCCCTCAACCAGAAAGTGTTTTGAGAAGCATGTCATGTCGACACTAGCAGCACACATAGGCTGTTATGGACGTGTGATGAATGACTTAACAAGTAGATACACCCAAAAATATATATTCAAAGTTAATGAACCTAAATGACGTTCCTTACAAGTTGATGGACTTCCAATATATTTTACTAAAAAGCCAAAGAATCCTTTCTCGAAACGAAAGCTATAAATAAAAAAAATTAATCGAGAAGATGCAGTATCATCACAAACTCATCTCTCTCAAAATTCTGTGCGTGGGCTCACGCGGTGACCTAAAGCACACGAGCAATAAAAAAATCTACATTCACTTTTGATATAATTCTATTTCAAAAATGAAATATTCATAATGATAATTCTATTTACTCGATATATATGGACCATGGCAAACGTCGTTCAAATGAGTTGCCACAAAAAAAAACATCGGAGGACTAACTAAGTGCCTTATGTGTTGCATTAATTAGATGATGAGTAAGATTTTTTTTGTCATTGTGTCAACGTAAAATAGAACTATCAAATTAGAATGGAGAGAGTAATAGAGTAAAGATTATTTCTGATTCGGAGCAACAGAAACAATCCTCCCAAATTTAAAATGAGCAAAAGCATAAGCAATGCTTGATTCTTGTAATAAGAATAACATGCAAGGGTGCAGAAAAACAATTTTGTATATAGATTATCATGCTAGATCTGGGAGAGGGGCAACTGCGAGAGGGAGGAGGGACTGCTGTGAGGCGCGCCGCCGCTGGAGGAGAGAGGGGGCCGGCGGCGCCCTCTTGCGTGGGCAAGAGAGAGTGAGAGGGAGATGAGGGGGAGACAGAGAGGTTGAGGGTAAACCCTAGGTCGGCTATATATATGGTATTCTGGAAAATGGGCTATTTGGGTCTTTCTGGGCTACGTATTTTAGGAGGCGGGACTTATGCCTTTACCAAGTCGAACCCCTTAAAACGGCCGCCTCTGAAAATAAACTATTTCTAGAGGCATTTTTTTAAAAAGAAGTCATCGATTTCCCGAGGAAGTTAAATGCGGATGCCTCCTTAAATAAAAATCATTAATCCCATTTATTAAGATGGTTATAATTCCTGCCCGCCTCTGAGGCATTTTTTTCAAAGGTCACTGTGAATATTTTTTGTAGTAGTTGCTCTATAAGATTAGTTAATTAATAACATTTCCCAACCTTATTTTCTGTGTTTACTACATGAATTCTAGTATGATTACTGTTTTTTTTTCAGAAGGGGTTGCCATGATGTTTATTTTCCATCTTAGATATATTTGAGCTTGAAGATTAAGCTATTATTGCACTTATACCATTAGCTTAGCATGCTTCTACCCTTGTTGATTCGGTAATGCTAGGTAGCGAACGTCCGGACACGGGGGCTTCTGTCCGGACGGATACCCAAACGCCAACCTCCCTTCCAACTGCTGCTCCATCGCTGATATTGTTGCGCACGCCAAATTGTTTCAACCGATATTTGTTTTGTTCATGTAGTCTAACGGTGCAACATCGTAATGAAATGTAGTTGCATAACGTTACAAATTTAACACGTGCGATGTTCCGCCTACGATGTAATGTTTCAATAAAACGATGCTATGTTCCATCTCGATTTTGTTTCATGCAGGTAATGTTTCAACCATGCACTATTCTTTGTTCCAATCTGGACAACATCTCTATCAATATTCGGTTACGATTGTTCCTATTTTCACTCCTCCAATGTTGTTGTTTTTCCAACAAATTTGTTTCAACCTCTCCTGCGTTTTTGTTCCACTTAGCTCGCCCTCGTCGCTCTAATGTTTCAAATTTGAAACTCCTACCGTTCCACCGAAACCGTATGCGCCCCGATGCTCTAATGTTTCATTCGTGTTGCCCGCATCTCCCTAGTGTTTCAAATTTGCAACTCCTAATGTTCTACCTAAACTATATGTTCCCAAAATCTCTTCAATGTTTTAAATTTCTACGTGATGTTGCATGCAACAGGCTACTAAAGCACCGCCTGACGATGCGCACGGACGTCGGACGTTTGGGCGCTAGCAAGTCCCTTGTTGATTTCGATTCGCTAGTTTCCTGCCACGGCAGTGGCAAAGAGGAAAGGAGGCGATGGCCCGGAGGGTTTTTTTTTCGTGTGTGACTAACACGGAGGATTCGGGGACCACTGATGTGACAATTATTACTTATCCTTCTATTATGTGGCAGAAATGTAGAGATATGAGTGCAATAAAAATTATAATACAGAAAAATAAAAAAACTATGAGCTTAAAACAATAAAATACTAAATAATAGCATAGCTTCTACAACAGCTTCGTGGCTCAATTTAAGAGTATCTCTGCCAAGCAGTTTTTTTCAATATAAGTGATTTAAATAAAATTCGATTAAGTGATTCCCTAATACGAAGTAAGGGGTTGTGAGCTAAAAAGATAGATTCTTTTGGTTTACTTGTTGTTCCATATCACTTCATGCTTTAATAGTATCATAATCAAGATTTGCTAAAACAAGCCTTTAGTATTTTACCATAGCAACGAACCGTCATTTTGCTATATATCGAACATAAAAGAAATTGAACTTCAAAGCTTAAAAAACTTACAACAAGGCATGCATCACACTAGGACCTCCCATTTCTATCAAAACAAATGATATGAAAATCACCACCTACCTAATGAAAATAACGTAAAAAGAACTACGTACTAAAGTACAACTCTTATCAACTAGCTAGTACCGTTTGGCAGGCTCAATAGGTTTCCTCTATATAAAACCAACAACGCTAGATATACTCCGTCCGTCCAGCAATGGTCTGCACATAAACGGTGTATACAGAGGCCAACGAGAAGTTAATCTCCAACTTTGAAGCATCAACTATTGTATAATCGAATTTAATCCATCCTACCAGCGCGCATGCAAGCGCTTTGTTACCCCAGCCATCAGCACGCATGCAACTGCCTCTGCATCCACCGTTTATGGCCACTGCCTCTGCATGAAACCGCGCCTCAAGGGAGATTTGATAGCCCGCTCAAGGAGAGATCAAAATCAGAATTTTGTGGACACTGTCATCATATATCAAAATTGAAATTTCAATCAAGAAGCCTCAAGGCCATCTCGCCCCTCATTCCTGGCCTATATATGCTGCCATGAGATGAAGCAGTCCACCAGTTCACCAATCAGCTTCCAATCCATGGCCTGACCATCCCTTGACCAAAATCTAGAGCCGCCTCCAGATGGTTTGGACCTAAATCATTCCATTTTCATCACCGTGAAACAAAATATGATTTGGACCTAAATCATCCCATTTTCATCATCGTGAGCCAAAATATAGTAGGGTCATCTTTGTAACGGTGCAAACTAAAGTAACACGTCCTTATCATGCTCTCTATACAAAAGAGGAACCATGATGGGCAGCATCAACCTGGAGGCCCTGTCCAGCTGCTTGTGCGAGTATCATCAACTAGCTAGTACCATTTGCCAGGCTCAAAAGGTTTCCTCCATACAAACCAACTTCAACATCCTTCCTCTGTAGCACATCTATAACAATGTCGATCGGGTTGTTATAATTTTGAAGAAATGCCCAATTTCCATTGTGACTCCCATCGCCACTATCAGTTAGCACCAACAAAGGTGGTGCTAGATTTGGAACATGCAAGACACTGATTTTTATGCTATGTTGCTTGGTCCACAAACCCTTGTCAAAGTCGCTCAGAAACCATATGTCCATAGCAGGAGAAACCATAGAGGAAGAAGGTTTACGACAACAAAGAACTAGGTTGCCACCAAGGGACGTTACTTTGAAGTCATACCAAGTTTCATATTGGCAGCTTAAGGGTTCCTGAATACCTGGCCTCCACTTTTCCATCTCAAGATCATACGAGCCTACGAGGCCTTGGCGAGTATCGTCCCATTCATCTGGCTTCAACAAGAAGTAGACAATGCCATTGATAACCACACCATTGTCATGGCACAACAATTCAAGACCGTATGGAGGTGCCTGTGCTTTCCTCCAACGGGCTTCATCAGGGCTGCCACTGCCATTAAGAGTCAAGACCTCATATAGCTTCGTAGTATTGTAATATTCGTAACGACCTTCAATCATACGAAACACCTTGTACTCCCCGGTTGAGGGAACGAGCCCGAACACAGTCGATCCCCAGCAATCTGATGAGTAGTGATCAGAATGCTCTGCAGCCAATCCATCAGGCAAGTCATGCACAGCTCCAGTGGCCGGGTCAAGCAGCTGGCAGCAGCTCATGCCGGTTCCTCTCGTGACGCAGACGAGGTCGCCCTGCGTGCTCATCACCCACTTGGTTGTTCTTCCCAGGCTGTCGTCGTCGTCTTCGTCTCCGGCGGCGGCGTGGACACGCTTGACGACGCGGCCGGAGAGATCCACGATGTCACAGAGCACGCGGCCGTTCCGGTCTGTTGCCTGGTAGCCGACGACGACGAGCGGCGGCTGATCGGGGTGGCGGGCGGCGTGGGCGGCGATGAAGTGGGGATCGGAGAGGAGGGAGCGCCATGGCCGGCAGACGGCGCGGAGGCGGCAGAGGTCCTCCGCCGGGAGACGCAGCAGGATCTCGTACAGCGCGTCCTCGGGCATTGCGTCCCGTCTCGAGCGAAGTTTGGGCGGCGCCTCGGCTTCCTCCATTGATCGTCGCAACGCAATCAATCTGGCAATCTGCGATAGAGGGAGAGTTTGAGGCTCTACTATGCACGGGATTATATGGGTGTTATTGTGAGATCGGATTCGGAGACGAGGGTTTTGTGGGGGTTGTTGATTCAGAGTCGGAAACGAGGAAAGAGAGGCGGTGGGCCACGGGAGAGCTCGTGCATTTATTTTTATGGCCACAGAAAAAACTCAGAATCCTCTCTTTGATATTGTACACCTTACTAAAGTCTGCTTGTTTGTCACATGAATAAGAAAATGCGAGCCACGAGCGTTCTGATTCGCTAGCTAGGTGTGATTGTGCGGGTGCATATGGGAGAAGAACGTACGGAGGAGTTTCACGGTGAAAAAAATATTAATTTATCTAGCAACGAATCTATTCCAATTAATCTAATCAGTGGAGTTTGTCCAAACCAAAAGCCCTTCAACTCCTTCACATACACACTTACAGAGCTCCACGTACACAACTTGTCTAAGAAATTGTCTACAACAGCTGATCGGGCCTGACGTAGTGCTCGTCTAACCGTCGTCGACGACAGCTACTTGACTTCCAATATTATGAAGATCGGGTACAATGCTCGTCTAAATTTTCTTTATATCACATGCATGTCGCACATGCGTCTTTGCTAGTTAAACAGAACGACACGTAGGAGAAGACGATGCTATGTTCCATCCATAGGGTGGCCAGAAATATATCTCCAGTTCTTAAATTGCAGGTCAAGAACTACTTATATAATAAGGTTTTAAAAATAGATATGAAATCATGGTTTCCTGTTGTATAATGTATAATATGATGATTAATACATAAATGAATTTCAATATATTTGTGTGTAACTAAAATTTTTGCATATTACTACGGAAAAATTAGCTACCCACTTTCAATATATTTGTGTGCAACTAAAATTTTCAAATATTACTATGAAAAAACTAGCTACCCACACTATTTGCATGGGCCATTTGACTAGTATAAAAAATCAAGTGTATCATCAATTTTCTCTTTCTCTAATTTTTCTTTGTAGGAATTCCTCTAACCAAATTGTGGACATGTGTGATATAGATGTCTAAAAGTCTGCCTGGTCTGGCCCGACCTGGCCCGGCCGTCACCATATGGTCACTACTACAGAATAGATTTTCGGAGGCGGTCAAAAATTATTTTTGGAGGCGGTTTTTGCGTCCGCCTCCGAGATGGGGCTTCTGTTAATACAACATGAAAAGAGGTCTGTCCACCTCCAAAAATAGAAGGAAAAAACAAAAAAAAGAAAAGGCTCTCCGAGCCCAACGACACGCCACCAGATTCGGCGGCTGCCTGCGCGCCGCCAGATCCGGCCGTCGCCCTGCCTTGCCATCGTTGTGCCTAGCCTCACCGTCGCCACACCACCGTGCCTAGCCTCGCCTCGTCACTGCTGCCGCGTCGCCTAGCCTCACCTTGCCACCGATGCCGCCTCGCTCTGCCGCCTTCGCGGATCTTGCTGCGAGGGGGAGGCGTCGTGGCGCTGTGTCGGAGGAGGAGACGCGATGAGGAGGCGCGGAGGAGCGAGGAGGAGGCACGGAGGAGCGAGGAGGAGGAGGTGCGGTGGAGCGAAGAGGAGGCGCGGACGTGGATCTGCCGCCGCCAGGTGAGGGGAGAGAGAAGGAGAGGAAGAGAAAAGAGATGGTGAACACCCAAACCCTAACCATGTGTTTGGATAGGGGGTTGGAGTGTGTTGGGATGGGTTGAACCCAGGTCGACCCGTGTTTGGATGGGAGATTGTGTGGGTTGGGTTGGACCCTGAGAGGAATATTCCGCGCAGATGTGGGTTCCGCCTGTCCCCAGAAAATGAGCGGACAGGGCCGACCCACTTCAACTCCGTCTCGCGTCGTCTTCCTTCCGTCCGCAGGGCGCAAGCGCATGAGCAAGGCAGGTAGGCGAGCTAAGGCGTGGGCAACGGCGGCGCGGTGGAAGCTAGCTCGAAGCGTTGCCCAGCTTGCAGCTATGGCATGGCGCAGGGGCGCAGGCGAACACGCGGTAGCCGGGCTGGGCGCTCAGACGCAAGCGCAGGCGAACGCACGGTGGCCGGGCGGGGCGCTTAGGCGCAGGCAGGCGCGCGACGTCCGGGCGAGAAGCCAACGCTGAGCGCAGGTGAGGGCGGTGGTTGGGCGCAGGGTTGCAGTCGAGGTTGTTGGGCCATGGCGCAGGACTGTGCTTCCCCATTTCGATGCAGCTTGCCCCAACCGCCTTCGAAAATAGATTTCTGAGGCGGCTGCTTTAAAACGACCGCCTCTGGAAATCGATTTTAGGAGACGGCTATATGCAAACGTCTCAAAAAATAAAAGATGTTTGCCTCCGTTAATCCTAGGCATTAACGGAGGCGGATATTTTTTGTGTCCGCCTCTAAAATGTTTTTGGTAGTGTCTCCTAAAATCGTATTTGCAGTAGTGGGTGGACCGATGGCCCAGGTATGAGCCCATTTCATGCAGAGGCAGCCTGGATGACACGGTCCGCATGACGGGCTTGGGCCCTCACGCCACTCATCGGAGGGTGCTGCCGCCTTGCTCCCGACACCCTCCATTCGCACCGTCACTTGCTCCCTTAGTCACCATCCATGTCGTTGCACCTACTCCTGTGGCTGCCATCCGAGCCGCCGCCTGCTCCCCACAGCCCCATCCGCGCCGCCACTCCTACTCCATGCGACCTTTATCTGTGCCACCGCCTAGTCCACTTGGCTGCCATCGCGTGCGTGTCGCCACCTACTCTCCATGGGCCCCATTCGCACACGTCGCTTCCAGGCTTCCAGCTACCGGCGGAGGAGTAGCCAGCGAGGAAGGAGGCATGAAGGAGCAAAGGAGGATGGAGCAGCAGGGTTGGAGAGTGAGAAATTAGGAGAGGAGAGGCTAGGGTTGGGGCTTGGAGGTCCCTTATGCGTGCTATTGTCAGGCTGGCCTGCTATCACCATGCCATGCCGGGCTGCTCAACGTTTTAGGTCGGTGGCACTAGCTAGCAAGTCAGGCTAGATCAAGCACGACAAAGGCCGAGCCGACCTGGGCCAAAAAAGGCCACCTAGTGGGCTGTCAGTTTGCGGGCTTTTTGGACATTTATAATGCAACCTGAAGCGCACAGAGTGACTAAAAACGCTTCTAATGGAGTAATATTTATTGCTGATTATGAGCAAGGGAAACGACCCTCCGATTTTTAAAATGCGCAAAAGCATAAGCAGTACTTGACTTTAGTAACAAGAAAACATGCCAAGCTGCAGAAATAACAACTTTCTATGTGATTATCACTTTTTGCAAGAGGACACGTATGTACTTTCCAATTTCCGTCATCAAATTGCAACATTTGTGACATGCAAGAGTGCTTACATATAGATAATTTGTTAGTCTTCTTTTTCCTCCACGATGGATTCACTACGTTAAAAACGATTTGTGCGGGTACCAGGTACCTACGTTTTGAGGTGTTGTCGGATGCGGCTGTCGTACGCCATCACAAATAACCCAAGGGGCAGAATCGTTGCCCCCCTTCCCCTGCAAGAAATGAATTTGTGATGGCGGGCCACTAATTGCCAACACAACCCATATTTGAGTTGATGGAACGTTAGGAGGCTCGCTTGCACAAATTCCTTTATGCTGGCGGATCCGGCTGTTGCCTGTGCGTCGCCGGCGCGCCCTCCGTGCCTCTTTCTTCGCTCTGCTGCTGCACCTTGCGCCACCGTGCCTAGCCTCACCTCGCCTCGCTGCCGCTGCGCCTGCCACGAGCCGCCACGGCGCCTTGCGCGCGGATCCAGCTGCAAGGGGGAGGCGCAGAGGAGGAGACATGGAGGGGGAGGCGCGAGGGGGAGATGCGGAGGAGGTGAGGTCAGATCCACCGCCGCCAGGTGATGACGGGAGAGAGAGGGGGGGAAGGAGAGAAAAGAGATGGTGAACACACCAAACCCTAAGTTATGTTTATATAGTGGAACTTATATCGGACCTCATGAGCTGAGATTGGTGGGGCACATTTTAGGAGACGGGCCTTATAAAGTGTCCACTTCTGAAAATTGATTAACCAAGGCGGACAACTTAAAACAACTGCCTCTGAAAATAAATGGTTTTTTGAGGTGGTTGCTTTAAAATATTTGCCTCCAAAAATCGATTTTACAAGAAGGTTATACGCAAACGCATCCAAAAATAATAAAAATATCTGCCTCTGTTAATCCTGGCATTAATAGAGGCGAACATTTTTTGTGTCCGCCTCTGAAGTGTTGTTTTTTTGTAGTGTCTCCTAAAACCGTAATTGTAGTAGTGACGGTCTCTTTCTTAACTAGCTTTTTTAGGCTTGTTTGAAAATTCCTTTCTTGGCCCTAAACAAAATCGATGACAATGTCAAATTGGGAATAAAACATAAAACCAAGGCCGAATAGGAAAGAAAAAAAAAATAGGGCCAAGGAAGGAAATTTCTCTTCAAGAGGAGCTTGGGAAAAGCTCGAAAAACACAAAAATTTGTTGGCCATAGTGAAGAACCTAGTATTGAATTTGATGTGCATCCCGAATTGGTGCTAAATGATGGGTGGATAGTTACTACTAGAGAAATGTGCTTTGGTCGAACACAAATAGACTGGACGCAAGATGGCATGGTAATTTACTGGGTCTAAATATTAGGACCTTCGGAGGCCTTAGCACCTAGTACTAAAAGTGTCTCCACGGGTGAATTAAAATTTAAAAATGAAAGCATCTCCTGCATTAACAAGATCTAATGTGTGCACGTGATATGGTAAGTAGGCTATGCGCGAGCTAAGAGGTCTTGGATTAGAATCCGTTGTGAATGATAGCCCCATGCACATATATTTGTCGTGAAGAATCGCGTGACTCTCCAACGGCAACATCACACTAGGACATCTCAGTTTCCTTCAGTAATATTGAAATCAATTGCTATCTGAAAATAATCTGTAAATAGAACTACTGAAGTACACAACTCTAATCTCATCAACTAGATCATACAATTTTCTAGGCTCAAAAGGTTTCCTCCATACAAACCAACTGTCATACCATACTTCGTATGTGGCTCATTCATAGGAATGGTATTTTGGTTGTAATCTTGCAGAATAAATGCCCAATTTTCTTTGTGACCTGCTATCCTCCCATCATTTAACACCAACAAGGGTGGTGCTAGATTTGGAACATGCAATAGACTGATATTAATATTTATGCTCTGTTGTTTGACCCACGAATCCTTGTTAAAGTCTGTCCGAAACCATATATCCATAGTGGAAGAAGATGTCCGACAACAAAGAGCTAGGCAGCCACTAAGGGCAACTAGTTTGATGTCTTCGAAATAATTTAGATTATGGCCGCTTGAGGGTCCTCGAATACTTGGCCTCCACTTTTCTGTCTCAAGATCAAACGCGCCTACAATAAGGCCCTCGTCAGGAAGGAAATCCGAATAATCACCTAACAACAAGAAGTAGACTATGCCACTGACACTAGCAGAAAAACATGCTAGGCACCCATCGGTGCCGGTTATGCAACCGGTACTGACAATCCGGTACCGATGGGGTACTGATGGGCACGCCCATCGGTACCGGTTGTAACAACCAATACCGATGGGCGCCGATATGTACCGGTTGTTACAACCGGTACCGATGGGCGCCCATCTGTACCGGTTGGTACCAACCGGTACCAAATGATTTTTAGCGTAAAAAAATTGAAAAAAGTCACAAGTCACGCGAATTTTTCACGCGTAAATACGCGTGCGCGGTCCATGGGACTCGAACTCGCGACCTCCCCCTCGCGCGATTCCTCCTTAACCAACCCACCTATAGAGCACTTGTGGTTGAGAGAAGGATGCTATACTTTTAAAGTAACCCTGGGTGGTGCATTCAGTACCGGTTGGTAACACCAACCGGTACAGAATGGTGGCATTCAGTACCGGTTGCTGTTACCAACCGGTACTGAATGCAAAAGGGGCCTCGGGAACCCCCCTGGACCATTTAGTACCTGCTCGTAACACCAACCGGCACTGAATGCCACTATTTAGTACCGGGCCGTGTTACGAGCCGGTACTAAATGATCCTCGGGGGTACCGTGCTTACCAACCGGTACTAAATGGGCCTTAGTACCGGTTGGTAAGCAACCTGTACTGAATGGAAGGGAACGAATGGCGTTTTCCCTCTAGTGTGATAACCACACTGCTATGACCATAGTTGAATTCAAGATAAAAGATCATATGGAGGGCCCTGTTTTCCCCTCCAACGGGCTTGACAACTGCCATCAACGGTGAGGACCTCACATAGAATCCGAGTGGCCGGGTAACTGACATCAGGATCAAAGTAGACCATACGAAGCACCTTGTACTCCCCAGTTGAGGGAACCAGCCCGAACACAATAAAAAACAATAAGTGCTGCTGCTCCTGCCCTTGAGCAGCAGCAGCAGTATGTTCTGCAGCCAATCCGTCGGGCAAGGCGTGCACTGCACCAGTGTCCAGGTTAAGGTCCGGTTTAGTTTCAAACTATTTCCTCAAAAATACACTATTCATCCAACTTTTCTTTATTCATTCCATCCCTCCCACTCACAGAACACTATTCATCTACAGTGTATTTTTGGGTCTACAGTGTTTTTTTAGGGAATATTTCCCAATCTAGACACACCCTAAGCAATTGGCAGCTCATGCCCATCACATTCGTGACGCAGGCGAGGCCGTCCTGCGCGCACCACCACCTTGGTTTCCAGGCCGTCATCGTTGTCTCGGCAGCGGCGTGGACACGCTTGATAACGCGGCCGGAGAGATCCACGATGTCGTAGAGCACCTGGTCCGTTGTCCCGTTTGGCTCGTAGCCGACGACCACGAGCGGCTCAGGGTGGCTGGAGGCGTGGGCGGTGATGAAGTGGTAAGAGCGCCATGGCCGGCAGACGGCGCGGAAGCGGCATAGATCCTTTGCTGGGAGACGCAGCAGGATCTCGTACAACGCGTCCTCAGGCAGGACGCAGCTGGCCGTTGCGTCCCGCCTGTAGAGATGTCTAGGAGGCGCCTCCTCCATTGATTGTGGGGAGCAGTCTGCGATAGTGGGAGAGTTTGAGACTCTAGACTCTTGATGCGCGGTTCATGGGTTTTCTGTGTCGGAGACGAGAGAGGCGACGGGCCACGGGAGAGTCCATGGATATTTTTATATATTGCAACAGTACCCAGCAAAACTCAGAATCCTTTCTTGAAACGGTAAGGACCTAGAAAGCTAGACCGAGAAGATCTGGCGTATTGTGTTTAAAAAAATAGTGTATCATCACAAGTTCATCTTTCTCTTTCTCTAAAAAAATTTGTTGACTCGCGTGACTTGAAGTGCAGGTTCAATCTAATGTAACTAGTAAAGTACTAATGTATTAAGTGGGATGGCGTTATCCTGGACGAATCGGTACAATTCACCCAAACAAACAAAATAATCATTATTATTTTGAATGAATCTAATTATACAATCAACCAAACACGACTCTTCCAAATTTAAAATGAGCAAAAGCATAAGCAACGTTTGATTTTAGTAATAATAAAATATGCAAAGCTGCAGAAATAAACTCTCAACTTAGATTACCACTTTGCGAGAACACTCAAGTACTTTTCATTTTCTGTCATCAAATAATTGCAATATTCATGAGTTACAAATTACAATAGTGTTCACATCCACTTTCTATGTCTTCTTTTTCCTCCACGATGACGATTTGTGTTGGTACCTAGGTTTTAATGAGTTGCCAGACATGGTTGGCGTATATCAAACATAGAAAAAATCAAATTTCAAAAGGTAAAGACACTCTTACAGCAAGGCATGCATCACACTAGGAACTTCCTCATTTCCATCAAAACAAATGACATGGGAATCAACTGCATCTAAAAATAATGTAAAAAGGAACTACTACTAAAGTACAACTCTTATCTTATTAACTAGCTACCTTAGAACCGCTTGCCAGGCTCAATACGTTTCCTCCGTACAAACCAACAGCAGTGCAACACTTCATCTCTTGCCCATCTGTAGAACTTTTGATCTGTTGTTTGTAATTCTTCATAAACGCCCAATTTCCATCGTGTTTTTCTACCCTCCCCGTCCCATCATTTAACACCAACAAGGATTGAGCTAGATGTGGAACATGCAACGCACTGATCTGTATGCTATGTTGCTTGACCCATAAACCCTTTGAAACGTCTGTCAGAAACCACAGGTCCATAGAGGGAGAAGCACCGGGGGAAGGACTGCGGCAACCAAGGACTAAGCTTTCACCAAGGACAGCGATTTTGAAGTCAAAGCAAGACAAAGGGTTGATGTAAAAACTGCGAACGTCGCGCCTGCTCAAGGGTGCTCGAATGCTTTCACCCCACTTCTCCGTCTCAAGATCAAACGAGGCTACAAGGCCTTGTTTATCACGATAATCCGAGTCGTAATCCGATAGCAAGAAATAGACAGTGTGTTTGATCACCACACTGTACCAGTCGCCCAATTCCACAGGGTATGCTGGAGGGTCCCTCTTTATTCCCCTCCAATTACAAGCTTGCTGGCTGCTGCTGCTGATGCTGCCATCAATGGTGAACACCTCAAACAGCTTCCAAATGGGGGAATCGCCGGAGTGAAACGAATGAAGCACACGAAGCACCTTGTACTTGCCAGTGGAGGGAACCATCCCGAACGCCATCGACGCCCAGCATTCCGAGAAGGTCCACCGGTGCTTGGCGTGCTCCGGAGCCAATCCTTGAGGCAGGAGATGGACAGATCCGGTGGTCAGGTTGAGAAGATGGCATCTCAGGCTGGATTCCCTGGCGACGATGAGGTGGTCGAGGTGCGACGACATGACCCTCTCTGGCGGCGCCGGCCCTGATCCGGCGTGGACGCGCTTCACGACGCGGCCGGAGAGGTCGACGATGTCGCAGAGCACGCGGTCGCCATTGGCGAGGGACGCTTCGTAGCCGACGGCGATGAGGGGGTAAGGGCGGTGGCGGGCGGCGTGGGCGGCGGCGAAGAGCGGGTCGGAGAGGAGGGCGCGCCATGGCCGGCACACGGCGCGGAGGCGGCACAGATCCTTCGCCGGGAGGCGAAGCAGGATCTCGTGGACCAGGTCCAGGGGCACGGCGCCGGTCGGGGCGTCCTCCCGTCTGGGGCGGAGGCGGGGCGGCTCGGCCGCCGCCATCCGGTGGTCGGTCGTCGCGCCGATCGATCTGCGACGGCGGGAGAGTTTTGGAGACAGTCTTGGATATAATAGATGGAAGGGGATCTCGTGGAGGTTGGTGATTGATGGAGGGAATTTAAAGCTTTCGCCTTTCGGGGGGTGAGCAGGTTTGTGAGATCGAGTCGGAGACGAGCGCAGTTTCGGAGGCGGCATCGAGCCTGGGATGGCTTGGCGTCGGCGATATCATCGTCCTCAGGTGGCTAGGGCGCCTACGCTAAACGGGTCCCTGGCTGGTTTATTGGAGAGATCGATGATCTTGGGCTGTTTAGGAGAAACAGGCGATGGGCCGACCAAGTACCAACAAGATGCCAAGACATGACAGCCCATTCATGGACAATTCTTCAGGCAATAATAAACGCCCACATGAATCAACAATATCACGCACTGTTTCCTTGACATTCTGTTTTGCTAACCCCTGGATTGGGAGGTGCTCATAGGGATATGAGGGTGTGTTCATGTTTATGACATTCAGTTATGACACAATTCCATAGGTAAGTATTTGGTTCTTGACTGCAAAAACATTTTTAGCATTGCGCCCAACATTTCCTAAGTATGCATTCAGTTGACATCACAAATGTGGCTCACAAAATTTTGTTAGCCATCTAGGGTCATTTTCAATAAAACAATACCTTTTTTCTAAATTCTTGGCTTGCAAAAACGTTTTTTAGCATTGGGCCCAACATTTCCCAAGAATGCATTCAGTTGACATCACAAATGTGGCTCATAACATTTTATTAGCTGTCTAGGGTCATTTTCAACAAGACAACCTTTTTTTTCTAAATAAGATAAAGGATAATCCCTACCTTTAATTCGTTCACACGATAATTTTACATTATGCCTAATATCAGATGTGGAAAGACTAAACATTAACCAAACACATACTACTATAGTCCATTCCTCAAGGTTTTATTAAGCCTACCTAGAGCAGACCAATGATATGAACTGATAGTACTTTCACATTATATCCACAAATTATTTAGCACATAGCTTCAATAAGTAATTTGAGTTGAGTAAGGGGAAGGTGCCAGGGACAAGCCTTTATAAAAGATTTGCCTTTTTTGAATTTATACCATAAATCTTGCACCAGATTTAACCCAAAATAAATAAATGAAGATCAAATAATAACCATAAAAGCATATCACGCAGCCATGATTCTCTGTTTTAGTATATTGACAACTGCAAAATGCTGAGTAATGATACAATAGTAATCATGGATATGGGGCATATAAAGTAGACAGGATCCATCTCAAAATATTCTCGGACGTTCATAATTCTTTATTTCTTCCTCTAAGGCTCTACTTCATGGTGTTAAGTTGGCGACATATCTGGTGGAAACCAACTTCCCATGGAAACTATGGAAACTCCAATCTGGACCACACGATGTTGATCCAAGGGTGAACCTAAATCAGGTGGAAGGGGTGATTTGCAAAGCTCAGAAGAGGTGGAAGGGGTGATTTGCAAGATGTTTTTGCAAATCATCCCTCCCATATGATCTGGTCGCGCCCTTGGATCAACATCGTGTGGCTCGGATTTTAATTTCCATAGTTTCCACAGAGAGGTTGGTTTCCATAGGATACGTTGCCTGTTAAGTTACCCTTCAAATCTCATGCCTCCAGATGGGATATCAGTTCCTACCAGGCAATGATCAACCTGCATGTTTCCAAGGAAGATTAAGAAATCGATTAGCAAACTGCCAATGTCATATGTTGTAAAAATTGCAGTTTACTATGGAGGACAAATGTAGTTTGCCCCCCTAAAACAATGCTCAATTATAAATATTTGAAATGGACATGTAAAAATGGAAAGACAAATATTTAACTTGCTCCAAACAAGAAAAGATATTGGTTCCACACTCTTGAGCATTAAGTGAAACAGCTCTATGAGTGACTAAATAACGATAGAAATCTTGTGGTACAACGCTTGACGAGAAGACTAGTGCTAAGTCTAACTCTCTATAAGAGGGAAAACCAACTCCAACCCCATTAGGCAACTACTGGTGTCTCAAATTGCAGCAAATGTGATGTTTGGCCATGAGAGCACAGCTTGCCCCTAAAAATTATCGAAGATAAAGAAAAATCAAAACATGGGACAGCAATGAAACAGTGATGCACACAGCACAATATACAAATATGTCACTTGCTTGAAGCAATGAAAAGATATGGACTGAGCTTTGCTGTTCATGAAGAGCAGCAAGTTCAGATAAACAATTAAATTCTATTACTAACAAGACGAGGAAAGTACAAGGATGCATGAATTATCCCATCCTCATGTCTATCTCATGGATACACTGTTTGAGGAAAGCAATAATCACTAATACGCCATGACGCAGACTTCTAAATCAACATATGCATTACATCTACACGTTCAAGCACTATCATTGTGACAATTTCTAAACAGACCTATCACATCTATTTATTCCAGCAAAAAAAAAATTAAGGCATGCACAAAGCAAACTTTAGAAAAGAGTTTTCTGATCATGCATCATCATCTGACATAGTGACCACGAAAATGGGATGTGCATACTGTTCTTGAAACAGCTTCAAATGGTAAATTTATCTTCTAAGCATTATCAGTACACAAAGCGAACTTTAGAAAAGAGTTTCTGATCATGCTTCATAAACTGACATAGGGACCACGAAAACGGGATGTGCATACTGTTCTTGAAACAGCTTCAAATAGTAAATTTATTTTCTAAGCATTATCAGTACACTACTTTCTTCTATTAGCAAATGATAAATCTTAATAATGGGAAAATCAAAGGATGTGTCTGATGCATATGCATTTGAACTAACAAAATACAATAAGCACAATACTCACCTCACTAGTGCTCACCGGTCTAAGCTCAACAGATTTCCAGCATACGTACTAATTGCAGAGTAATGTGTCCACTCCACTGAATTAGTAAAATTCTTGGTGCTTGGGTCATAAACTTGTAAAAATCTATTATCGATTTTGTGTATGAGTACCCTCCCATCACCAAATACCAACAAGGGATGTACAGGACAGCCATATTGTTCAAATTGCATGCTATACTGTTTGACCCATACACCCTTATCAAAGTCTGTCAGAATCCAAAAGTCCATATAGGGAGCTGGGCCATGCACAACACATAAGGAGCCATTTAGATTGGCTAAAGAAAACTGCTTTATAATTGGGACACCATTATTGTCAAGCATCTCAACAGGGTCAATGGAGAAGTTGATTGAAGGTCCCTTGATACATGGCCCCCAAGCCTCAGTATTGAGGTCAAATGTAATTATCATGTCTTTCTCGGTAACTCGGGCATTGAAGGTAATAGCGCGTGGATTCGACGGCGACGCCATACCCTGAATTGAAACGAATCGATCGGGTGAAGCGATGAGGTTGAGGTTAGGGTTCTACGACGAGACGAGAGGAATCGACGGAGGTCCCCCCGGGCCTAGAGGAGGCGCGGAGGGTGCCGATCTGCTTACCAGGGAAATGGCGTTGGATCCCGGCGCCGGATCCCGCTGCCGGCGGGAGGATTCGCGATTTCTCCGGCGGGTGCTCATCTATTACCACGGCGCCGCGAGGCCGAGGGGTGTTAGCGCCGGAGCAACCTCACGAACTGAAGGTGGATCGCCCTCGAAGGAGCGGAGCGCGGTGGTGAGTCGAGAGGATCGCCGGTTCGCTGCGGCGGCGGCGGCGTGCCGACTGCCGCTGCCCGCTGAGGAAGGGCGAAGCGAACCGACGGGGGGCTATATGGCTTCCGCGTATAAGCGCCCGAACTAAAGCCCACTAACGATCCAGTAAGCCTAGGAAACCCACACGCGGCCTTCTTTGTTTGTTTTTTTTCTTTTTTCTTCGTTTACTTTTTTTCCATTCCTTCCTGCACACCCCCCACAAGTACGAGCCGGCCATCTTTGACTTTTTTTTTCATGCTGCTTTACATGCCTAACTAGGAAGTTTAGGGGTTTTTTTGCGGACTATGTGGTTAGAAAGGGGAACTAACGGGTGGTAACCTACAAGTTAAGAGTTAGACTTGAAAGTTAAGATTTGAAGTTTAGAAATGAATATTTTAATTATAAAAATATTCATATGCTAGTGTTTACTTTAATCATACCGTCCACATGATCATCCGAACCAATACAAACTCATGAATTTGAGTAAAAGAACCATCCAAGACATGTGGAAATGTTGAACCATGTATTAATCCTGTGTTGAAATGGACGAATCTTCAGCAAAATTCCTGTGTGTGCTGCTTGAGTCGGTTAAGGTAGGTTTCTGGTTTCTCAATCAACAGCAGCCCATGTAATACGCACTGCTCTTTCTCAAAAAAGAAAAAAAAAGTATCACGCAATGCACCCCCTGCCATTCTGATCCGGAGCTTATGTTAACGAGTATGTTCACAGCTAATTATCTTTCCAATATAGGCAACGTGATATGCTAATATAGTATCTCGAAGGTGCTCATAGAGAGGAGCGTACGTACACGTGTGTTTATAACCATCAGCATCTAGTATCTGCCACGTGTTTTGATAGGAAAGAGTAAAATTCTACAAAAATGTTTGGACCTTTCAAAATGTGTGCTAAACGTTTCCACATTGTGGCTTGCCATCTTTTTTTTTTTTGAAAGATCCGGAACCATATCCGGCATTCATTAATAAGAGGATAAGAGGTTTACATCTAGCTTAATTGCACAAGAAGCGCAAAGCAGAACAACGGAATCCCCTCCCAGTAGACTGCTAATTGGGGCACAAAAACATAAAAGCGATTACTCCCAAAAAAATGGGCCAACCAGAGAAGCTAGAGCCTTGGCACCCGCCATGATCCAAAGTCTTGCTTCATCACGCAGTCTGTCGAAGAGACGTCCGACCATGGTGCATTCTCCTCGAAAGATTCTATTGTTTCGTTCACACCATAAGGTCCAGATGACCAAAATAATCAGTGAATAAAGGCCAATGGAGTTCGCTGGTGTTGCTTCTGATAGGCCTAGTGTGGCAGTACACCTAATTTAAACTGGCTCAAGTGTGTCATAACATCCAATTAAGGACATTGAACGCACTTTAGACAGTTTAAAGTAGGGAACTGTCAAGTGTCCCAAGGACTCCTCGATAAACCACATTATTTATCTTTACCATACGACATAATCGTTTCCGGTAAGGAAAACACAACGAGCACCACCATTTTTACATTAACATAATAAGGCACGAGATATTACAAACCAAGTTTTGAAGTAACCTTAAATGCATGTCAAGCCATGCTAAGAGCTTAAATACAAACCAGTCGAGGAAGTTCTATTATTCAAACTCCGGCTAACCCCTAGAATCACCGGGACCATGATGATCTAGGCCTTCGGGACCTCCTTCGCGACCGCTTCAGAAGCTTCTTCTAAAAACAACAAGGGAGATCCCCTGAGTACAAAGGTACTCAGTAAGACTTACCCGCCTTACCAAAGAAAGACTTTCAAGGAGTATGCAAAGCCTTTGAGTAGTTTGGCAGACTCAACTCTTTTGCTAAAAACTTACTAATTCTTTGATCCTTAACTTTCAAGTTTTACACCCGATTAAGTTATTACTTAACCATCTAGGTTATAAAAGCTTTTCCAAACAAGTGGTATTAAGCTTCATCCAGCATATTGAATCACATGTCATCTCATTCCACTTGTCTTACTACGGAGCTTAGCAGCTGATCAAGTGCACTCATAACCAAAAGTTGTGGCGATCCGGACCGTTTTACACCCTGCAGGGGATACCTAGTTCCCAGCTACGCACAATTGATCCGGCTGTGCGCCGCAATCTTTCAGTCGATTGAGCCAAAGACCGGAAATATCCTTACTCGAACCCGAGAACGCACCCTCACGTGGGCCCCACGTCTAGCGACCACCACGTGAGTCTACGGGCTACGGCCCCGCCTTTCTCCGACCCAGCAAGCACGGGTAAGCAATATTTCCAATCTATGATCCAATCAACCTAATTGACTTTACTGGTCCCATACCCAGTAAGCAACCAGATAAAATCACTTGATCATCAGGTAAACCACGTTAACTCCTTAATACATTCATCAATGTGAGCAACACTATAGGATTAAGCTCCATCTTAATCCTTCTATCCATGCTTGCTCACCCTTTTTCTTTAGATGACATAACTTGATTCAAACTTGACTTGAATTCATTATTAAAGCATTAGCTTAGCAAAGCATGACTAAATGATGTCATCTAATCTAGATTCTTTAAACATGTGGCAAAGGTGTCTTTATATCAAGGCATGGTTTAATGCATCAAAGTAGGTTTCAAACATTTCCTATACGTAATGCATATAAAAGCATAAAGATTAGACACGTGAATATTTCATAAATAAGTAGGAATATATGCACCGGGGCTTGCCTGGGGTAACACAAATGTTAGTTCCTTTGCTTGATTTCTCGAGCTCCGCGTAACCATGATCACTTTCTCAATTGGTTGTCGTTGTTCTTCTGCGAGCTCGACTAACCCGACTTCTGGAGCTTCATTTCTAAAGCGTAATGCAAGTCAGTGATTACTATGCAAAAAGTTTGAAAACATGACTCACAACTTTACTTCTCGATAAAGTTGCAAGCCAATACTAGCTACCCCTTTTAAAAAGACTATCCACATTTTTCTTTAATTAAACTTGTCCTTAAATAATTTTTATTTGTTGTAAAAGAATTATTAATAACTCTAAAAAGGATAAATAAATCAAAACAGACCTATGTCTTATTCATTTGTATTTAATAAATCATTATTCATAATTTTATAAATTTTTGAAAAAGATTAAGTATTTATTTATATACCTTAAAAGGAAGGCAATAAATAAATACTTAACTTTTACTATTTTTCCTTGGGTTTAAGAATTTTAATGCATAAAATAAATCAAAAAACCTAACAAAATTGGTTTCACTAATTTTGGACATTTATATGAAATTGTATGAATTAAATGGTGAATCTCGGAATGTAAATCTAAATCTAAAGCCTAATAACCAGTTTTGCAGAAAACCCCCTCACCTTTCCCTTCTTCTCCCCCCGAGATCCCTCTCTCTGTTTAAAACAGAGGAGGCGGTGACCAGGCCGGCCGCCGGCATTGACTGCCGATTTCCTCGCCGGCGGCGGGCTCCCTGGCGACGAGGCCTACCCCTACGCGACCTCCACGACCTGGGGCACCTATTCCCCCACTTCTCCCTCACGATTGGTGCTCGAAAGGAAGCTCACGGCGGAACAGGTGGCTGCAGCTCGACGGTGCTCGCCGGTCTGCCCAACGGCTACGAAACAGAGGTCAAGTTCTGGCTTGAGAGCAACAGGGGACCTTGGGGAACCTCAGGAATGCAAACAATTGGACCGAGGTGGCTTGAGGTAGGCTGACCACGTGTGTCGGCGTCCATGGCCAGCAGCAGCGCAAGAACAGACGGTGGTGAGGACTTGGGAGCGATGGCTGTCAATGAGAGTTAGATTAGAAGGTAGAGGAGTTCGATTCAAGGGTTTGGGCTACAAGAATTGGATGGAAATGGCCGGACGACGACGAATTTCGCCGGCGACCGCGAGGTGGTTAAAACTACAACGAGGAAGGAAAAGAATGAAATGGAGGCCATGGGGAGGTATATATGGACGAGTTGCCGCCATAAGAGTCACCACCTCATGCTGGACCTCCTCGGTGCTGGCCTCGCGCAACGGCGACGCGTGGATCGGCGCTTAACACCTTTGCCCACCGACGGTGAGCAGGCAGCCAAGCTGCTCTTCTCTGCTCCCCCCTTTCTTCTCTTTCAACAGCCAGCGATTCAACTTGAAATTACTCTCTAAACTTCATCCAAACTTCAAAAACTCCTTTAATGAAACTTGTAGGAGGAACCAAACACTACAACTCCCTATAACACACTGGGGTGATTCGAACAAAGGTTGGCTCTGATTTGAGCTCTGAATATTCAGCCCCAAATTCCACTTTATACAGAATCCGAATTCTGAATTTTCTTAATTTACTTTCAAATTCACATTCGACCTCTCTTTGATTTCTAAAGCAAATTAGAAGAGTAACTATTGAATTGCAACTTTCACTTTTGAACCTTGGTATAATTCTCATAGGGGGGTAGGGTTGCGTGCGTATGTTTGTAGGGGCAGTGTGCGTACGTGTATATGAGTGTCTCCGTCTGTACCGTGTGATTCGCAAAAAAAATGATAAAAATCGAGCTATGAATCTTTCAGCCACTCAATTGTTCATCCCCTTTTGAAACCCTAGGTTTACTCAAAAAATCAAGGTCAAATTAGTCCAAAATCTTCCATATAACTTGATCTTGGTCGAAATACAAAAGTTCTCTGTTGTGACTTGAATTTCATTCCTTCTTTTTGGACCTCTGTCAAAAAGTCAATGGTTCGAGCTCAATTTGAGAATTTGCAACTCAGCTTTAAAACTCTGAATTTTGCTGAATTTTTTTCGGAATCAATGTTTGGCCCAATTTTTCTCCCAGATACTGACCCGATCTTGGTCTTGTCCTAACAACAAAGTTGTTCTTTATAGTTTGCTAAACAATATTCCTGTTTACACCTCATACAAACAGCCTTTAGTTTGCTCACAACTTGGCACCGAAGATGGCTATCCAATATGCCAAAACCTGATATTTAAAACTTCCTATTTTCTTACAATGAACAGTAACCTTTCTCTTTTTCTCCATTCCCTTTAATTGAGATACTTCCTAAATTATTTTTGTCTCAACTTTAATCCAAATATCTTTCATTGGTCACATATGAATATTTGAACTTCCTTCTTTCAAATTCCTGTCTAATTTTGATCGAATTTTAACTTTGGTTAAATTTTCCCTTTGTATAAAAACATGGGATGTTACACCTAGGAACCAGGATTGGATATTATCTGTTTTCTAGTTTGAAGGATGGAGACTTTGGCAGGTAGACCACGATGCCACTCTTGTCTAAAGAGCACAGTAGTATGGACATTCAGTAAAGAGGTGATTGACGGTTTCCACGTTTCTCACACAGAGCGGGCAAAAATATTCATTAGGCCAACCTCGCTGAAGTAATTTGTCAGCTGTCCATATCCTATTTTGAAGCAAGAGCAAGATGTGGCTCGCAAAATTTTATTAGCCTTCTAGCGTCATTTTCAATAAAAATTCTAAATACAAAAAAAACTTGCCAAATTTTCCAGAAGTATGGCCGATTTAATTTGTTCACAAGATAGTTTGACGTTGTGCCTAAGATAAGATGTGGAAAGGCTAAACATTAACCAAACACATACTAATATAGTCCATTCGTCAAGGTTTTGTAAAGCCTACCGGGAGCAGACCAATGATATCAACTGATAGTACTTTCGCAGTATTTCTGTAAATCATTTGGCTCGTATCTTCCATCAGTAAATTGAGTTGAGTAAGCGAAAGGTGCGAAGGACAAAAACCTTCATAGAAGATTTGTGTCTTTCATGTTTTCAATTTAGACTGTAAATCTTGCAACAGGCCAGTTTGACCCCAAAAAAACACATGAAGAATAAAAAAGAAAACCATACGAGCATATTACTCAGGCATGATTCTCCGTTTGAGTACATTGACTACTGCTAAATACTGATATAATAGAAATCATCGATACGGGGAAAAATAGACAGGATGCATCTCGAAAATATTCTCAGACTTCAATAATTCTTAACTTCTTGTCATGTCCCCTGATGGGAGATCAATTCCTACGAGGCCATGACCGACCTGCATGTTTCCAAGCAAGAATTCAGAAATCGACTAGCAAACTGCCAATGTCATATATTGTAAAAATTGCGGTTCACTATGATCAGGACAAATGGCGCTAGTTTGCCCCCTAAAAGGCTAAACAATGCTCAATTATGAATATTTGAAATGAACATGTAAAAAGTGGGAAGAGATGCAGATGCTAAACAGAAAAATATTTAACTTGCTCCAAACAAGAAAAGATATTGATATCAGTGACAAAATAACGATAGAAATCATCAATACAACGCACATACACAGCCCCATTGAGTTCATTTGACACGAAGATAAGTGTTTCAAGTCTAACTCTATCGGATGGAAAATCAACTCCAACCCCAATAGCCAACTACTGTGCCTTAAATTGTAGCACATGTGCTGTTTGGTCATGAGAACACAGCTTGCCCCCTAAACAATTATCAAAGTAAAAGAAAAAAAACAAAACATGGGACAACAATGAAACAGTGATGCACATAACAGTATATAAATATGTCACTTGCTCGAAGCAATTAATGAAAAGATGTGGGCTTTGAAGCTTGGCTGTTGATAAAGAGCAGCAGCTTCAGCTAAACATTTAACTCTATTATTAATGACAAGAAGAGGAAAATACAAGGATGAATTATCTCATCCTCATGTCTACCTCATGGATACACTGTTTGAGGAAAGAAATAATCATTAATGGACCATGGCGCAGACTTCTAAACTTAACATATGCATTACATTTACACGCTCAAGCACTATATTTGTGACATTTTCAAAATAGACCCATCACATCTATTTATTCTAGGCGAAAAAAATTAAAAGACATGCACAAAACCAACATTAGAAAATAGTTTTCTGGTCATGGATCATCAACTGACATAGTAACCACCAAAAAGGGATGTGCATACTGCCATCGTTCTTAATCACAATAATAAGAAGCGCCACCAGACTTTCACAGGAAACAGCTTCAAAGGGTAGAATTATTTTCTATGTATTACTTCCTTCCATTAGCAAATGATAAATATCAATAATGGGAAAATCAAAGTAAGTGACTCATACTGATGCATTTGAACTAACAAAATACAGTAAGCACAATACTCACCTCATCAGTACTCACTGGTCCAAGCTCAACAGGTTTCCTGCATACATACCAGTTGCAGAGTAACGTGACCACTTCACTGAATTAGTAAAAGTGTTGGTACTTGGTCATAAATTTGTAAAAATCCATTATCTTCTTTGTGTATGACTACCCTCCCATCACCTAACACCAACAAGGGATGTACAGGCATGAGATGGCCATATTGTTCAAATTGTATGCTATACTGTTTCACCCAGAAACCCTTGTCAAAGTCTGTCAGAATCCAAAAGTCCATGTAGGGAGCTGGGCCATGCACAACAACTAAGGAGCCATTCAGATGGGCTAATGTAAGCTGTTTTATAATAGGACGACCAATGTTGTCAAACATCTGAACAGTGTTATTGGAGAAGCTGATCGGGGGTCCCCGGATACGTGGCCCCCAAGCCTCCGTCTTGAGGTCGAATGTAATTATCAAGTCTTCCTCAATAACTTGGTCCTTGAAGGTGACAGAGTGATGTGTATCTGAACATAGGAAGTAGACAATCCCATCAATTACCAATCTGGTTAAGTTACAAAATGAGACATCATCTCCAGGTATCTCCTTTTTCCTCCACCCTGAATGGCTGCTACTGTTTAGGGTGCATACCTCCAACAGCTGGCAGGTGAGCCGAAGGGAAAAATGGTACATCAGTTTAAGCACCTTGTACTCCCCTGTGCTGGGTACCTGACCAAGTATAAACTTTGGCTCCGTAATCTGGTTCACACCAAAAGCCACATTCTCCTCCGCAAATCCATCTGGTAAGTGATACACAGCTCCAGTAGCTGGGTTCAGAAATCGGTAGTGGCATAACCGATACAAATCTCCAGTTGCTGGGAACAGAAATTTGTAGCTGCCGCTGTCAACATTCTTGACAAAGACGAGGTCAAGCTCCATGCTCATGACTCTGTCGCTCCCTTCGACTTGGCGCACCCGCTTAACAATTTGCCCGGACATATCCATGATATCGACGATCATGCCGTTGCCCTCGTTTTCAGCATATCCAGCGACGATGAGCGGGTCAGGGTTTCGGGCGGAGTGTGCCGCAGCAAACTGCGGGTCGGACAGTAGGGCCCGCCATGGCCGGCACACGGCGCGCAGGCGGCAGAGCAGCTTGGCAGGGAGGCGCAGCAGGATCTCGTACATCGCGTCCAAGGGCAGAGCGCCGATGTTGGAGGAGGCGGGAGAGGGGGCGGCTATGACACTCGTCTCCGGCACGTCGCGCGGATTCGACGACGCCATTGCCTGGGACCAAACGAATCGAACGGGGAAACGATAGAAGGTTACGATTTTACAGAAATGGCGAAGAAAGGCATCGAAATGGATCGCGAAAGGAGACGATAGGAATAAGCGGAGATCCCCGCGATTATTGGATCCAAGGAGGTGGTTGCTAGGTCCTTACCAGGGGACACGCGATGGGTTCGGGCGCCGGAGTCCGCTGCCGGCGGGGAGATTCGCGTCTTCTCCGGCGGACCGTCATTGGATCGGCGGGAGGGGATGCAGCGCTGGCCGGGATCCTGCCCCGCACCGGGTGTTAGCGCCAGAGCCACCGTCGCGATCCGGTTGTCGAGGTGGTGAATCGCCTTGGAAGGGGCGGAACGGTGGTGAGTCGGGAAGATCGCCGGTTTGCCGCGGCGGCGGCGTGCGTGTCGGCGGCCGAGGAGCGAAGCGAAGGAGGCACCAAATAAGTGGGCCGTGAAGAGGTTTTCGTCGGCTTCTTTGCACTAACCGGCCCACACAGACAACACAGGTGGTTATTTCGGCTAAAAGAAAAGGTGGCCCATTGTCTCATACGTGGCCAGCCCAAAGTATAGCCATCAAACTGGAATATTTTTTTTTCCAAGCCGGATGATGAGTAAAATAATGCATGGAGTTCTAAAAAACTGGAATTTTCAAAATATTTGTTCTTTATATATAGGAAGACAAAATTAGGCAGATGTTTTAAAATCACAAGCTACAACCCTATTGTACGAAAGACGGTTGTGTTAGGCAACCGGATTTCCTATCCATCTCTTCCGACACTTTCCATTTGTTTGAGATTGGTGTAAACAAACACAATCCTTGGATGTATACAAATCCTAATCTCTCCTTTACCTCACTGCCCTTCTCCTACCCCCACACAGCCACCGCGCCTGCGCCACCACCCACATCATGGGAGCATAAGCACCACCTCAACGGCCGCGCTTGTACCATTGCGAGACCCGGCAGCACCGGTCACGCCCCCTACCCTAGGACGTGTCGCCGCCGTGCGTCGCACTTCTCTTCGAATAAGAGATGTCCACCTCGCCTAAAGCTGGTAATGGTCTGGCTTGCAACTGGTTTTACCGGTTTGGACTTTATCCAGTTGAGCTTTGGTTTGGTGTGAGTGGGCTAGCACCCGGGAATAGTTTGGTCCAGTTCGGTTTATCGGTGAAGTGGTTTCGACCGGTTTGAATTAGGCCTGGATGATCTACAGAGCAAATCAGCAATAGAGCATCGAACGAAACTCTTGCTACACGCCGTTGACTCGTTTCCTACGACCGTGCCGCCGCTAGCCATTTCACGGATTCGCTAGTATTGGATACGGCCCCGCCCCCTCGCTAATGCATCTGCGGTTATAGTCTGGTTCGGTTTCTAGACCCAATGAATTGGTTTGGGGTGGTTTTTGGAGACACATTTATTGATATGGGGTGGGGTGGTTTTGGTCCGGTTACCTGACAGCAGGTCCTCATCATCCCCATTCAACATTTTGGTTTTTTTCTGTTTCAACACTGTTCTCTTCCAGCCGCAACATTCGTTTTGTTCTATTTCAACATTGGAATATCAAAATATTGAACATATTAAAAAAATGTTCAACTGGTTCTACCAAAATATATAAAAAATATTCTTTTAATCTACAAAAATAGTGAGCAACATTTGGTGATTACCTTTGATCTTGAGGGAGAGGTATGGGGCCCGAATATCCGGGGACCCGATATCAGCTTTTGTGATGGTGGTTTTTCCACATTAAAGCAGCTTACATTAGCTAGCTTGAATGACTCTTTGGCTATGGTGTATGGCCCTGTCCCCAATATGGACATATGGATCCTGATGGATTTTGAGAAAGGCTTATGGGTCAAACAGTTTAGCATAAAGGTTGAGCAACATGACAGACTTTGTTATGCCCATCCCTTGTTGGTCCTAGATGACGGGAGGGTAGTCATATATGTAGAAGACAAGGGATTGTTACAGATTTATAACCCAAGAAGGAACACCTTTTCAAATGTTATCGAGCTGGAGAACTGCTCTGGAATCAGTATGTACGCAGCAAATATACTGAGGTTAGCGTAGTTTGAGAGCTAATGGTGGGAGCGAATGCATCATCAAAGAGTAAGCTGCTAACGCTGCAGAGGTTAATGATGATTCAGATTGTTGTTATCAAGGGTGATAGACATTATGCACATCCTGTTTCCAGTTTCAGCATGTCAATTGGCCATGTATGACCAAAAAACTCTCTTTCCCCTTCTAATTAATGTTGGCCATTTATCCTGTGTTTGTAGATTCTGCCGCATGAGTAGGTGTAATGTGCCTGTTCAGTAATTCCGTTGCGTTCATGAAGTTTGCCACAAGGCACATTAGGCATCACAAAGTCTGTTGCTTGATTCAAATGTGTGCATAAGGATTTTTCATTTTGGAGATATCAAATATCTGATTCATGAGGGCTCAGGACATGAGGATGCGATAATTAGTATTCATCCTTACAGTTTCATGTTTATTGCTAATGGCAATGTTTCGATGAAGTCTCTGGTTTTCTTGAAAGCTTCAGAACAGGGAAGATGTTTAATTTTAAGTACGCAATGGCAACATCGTCGGCTGTTTCAAATCATAAAAGATTTGCACATACCTCGGTCAAAATTAATAATGAAGTGTTTACGTGCGATGCATGCGATGTGTGCCTATGTGGACTATGTTAATTCAAAGTAATAATAAAATACAAATTTGTTATACTATACTCAATCTTAGCACTCTATAACTTTTTTATTAGTACAATTTTTTTATTAGAAATTCGTTGACTTTTAGATGTTAGTAGGAAAAGATGTGTTATGTTACACCAATTCTTAATAAGTTTGATAGAAAAATGACAACATTAGTAATAGTTGGAATTTATATAAACCAAAAGCAAAGTGAAAAAGTACTAGAGCTATCACGGATAAACGTAGTATACAAAGTTATTATTTTTATACATAGGAAAAATAATTTTATTTTATACTTTCATACAAACCATCATAGATACTTTTTTAAATGATCAAGGTGCCTAACATAAATATGAAAGATCAAAGTACCTTGTCTTGTTCTAGAAGTGCATAAACATTATTAGAAATAAAAAATTCAAACAAAAAATAGAAATAAAAAAATAACGCAGGCATGAAAAGGATCTGGAAATCATTCTACTCCCAACTCCGAAGTATGCACACGATGACACGAGAGAAAAGGACCAGAAAGAAATACTGTCTCTTTTTTCTTTTCCCCTAAAGACACAAGAAAACCTTTGCAACCTGCTGATCATATATTCGAGTCGGACTCAGACTTCCCGCGTGCTCGACGATCAATCCGTCTCGGAGATGGCCCGACCGGCCACCCATTTAAGTCTTCAACTCAACAGATGGGCAGCGTCTAGTACGTACCATCTTGATTCTTGCACCTGTCAGCAATGGCTTCAGCCAGCCCGAAGAAGGCAGCCGCCCTTGCCGTCGCCAAGAACGACGGCGGCCTGCCCATGGATGTGCTATTCGAGGTCCTGCTCCGCCTCCCGGCCAGCCTTCTCTGCCGCCTCCGCCTCGTCTGCCGGTCATGGCGATCCCTCACCGCCGACCCGGTCTTCGCCACGGCCCACGCGTCTCGCCACCGCCCTCTCCTCGCCGGCTACCACATCGGCAGCCACGGCTGCGAGGTCCGTGTCGTTGACCTTTCCGGCAACGTCATCAACCGGATACCTATCAAGCCGGACCCAATCGGCTACTGTAACACACAGCTCAACCTGGTCTGCGTCTCGGAAGTGGCGACCCACAGAATCTCAAGAAGCTCCTTGGTGAACGTAGCCACCGGCGACGTCACCACCTTGATCCCCGACGTGGTTCACGACGGCGACGCCGCGAACGTCGTCGTGTCCCCGCTCTTACTCGGCCACGTCCCCTCCACCGGAGAGCGCAAGGTGTTCTACTCTTGTCTGTGCAGTGCCACCACGCACGTCGACGGCCGTGTCGTGCAGACATGTGGCGTCGCGACAGTCGGCGGCGGCGGCATTAGCGTCGGAGCGTGGAGGGCGACGGCAAGTCCTCCGGCGTTCGTCGCGTCGGGTATCCAGGATAGGGTGGTCACCGGAGGACTCGCCTTCTTCCTGTTGAACCAGTGGTACAACCAAAGAAATAACCATGGCGATTTAGAGCCGGACGCCATATCAGTGCTGGACCTGGCGACGGAGGAGTGGAGGCCGGCGATGCTTGGGGGCCCACTGAGCAGCCGTCTCGCCAGTGACGACGAGAAGCTCCGGTACCTTAAGCATAGGGACGATGTCCGGCTAGCTTCATTGAATGGTTGCTTGGTGGCTGTCCACCACAACTACTTCGGGCAAGATCTCTGGTTCCTGGAGGACATGAACGTGGACAAGGGGCTATGGACCAAACGATACTCAATACGATGCGCATCTAGTGTCTCCTATCCTCTACTAATTATCTAGCCATGTGGACGGAAGGTGCCTATGACTTAAGTGCATACGATCCAAGAACAAGCAAATGGGCTCGTCTTGCCACCTTGGCGTACTATTTTTCTATGAACATGTATCAAGGGAACCTTCTGTAACCACATCTTCAGAGGCGAGCCTTGATCGAGTTCTTCATTGTGCTGAAATGTTGGATGGAAATTGCAACGAAGAATGTTGTTGTAAATCGCCTTGAGCTTTTGCAATGAATTAAACATGTTTAATTTTAAGTACGCAGTGACAACATCGGCTGTCTCAGGTCTGAATACCTTCCAAATCTTTGCATGTACCTCTGTGAAAAAGGGCTTCATGAAACATCAACATGCTAAAATTGTCACGTTGGACGACAGGGCAATATGTGGCGTCATTCAAGGCTTTAAACCACCACAAAAGTCGTCCCAGGTGAAAAAGAAACACGGTGTTTTTAATAAAAGTCTAAAACAACACGTACATAGCAATCTCATTTGGGATGTCTACTGCACTTTTTAGTGTTTTTTCCCTCTCTCGGACAATATCTTTTTATAATTCGATCCCAAATAAATGGCCCAAGATCCACTGGCTCCTTCTTCTACCTCCTTGCTGCCTTATCCATTGATCGTTTCCTTCTTCTATCTCTCAACACCCCTGCCTCCGCCCAGCTGCCTCTCATCACCGACGAGGTAAGGCTTCCACCACTCTTCCCTCCTTCCCCGACGCTGTGGCCCTGGTTCACCATCTCGCGCCCCCATCAGCATGGCTCTGGCTGCGCCACCTCGATCCATCGCCGCCCTCTCTACTGTGGCCAGGTTAATCGATTGGAGCTTTGAGCCCCCCTCCATAGGCCAACTAGGGGGATGGGGGCACTACCTAGTGTTATATCTGTGGATCAGCTAGGAGTAGATCGATGGGTTAACGGATTTCTGTGTGACATACCTTTGGCTCTGCGATGTCTCGTTCGTCGGTGGAGGCTGCGCACGGGCAGCGACGGGCGGTGTAGAGGTGGCAGTTTTGTCGGTGAGATCCCGACAGTGGCGAAGTGGAGCTTCCCGTCGCTTCAGCGCCTTTCTCTCGATCGAGCTAGGGTTTGGAGGTGGGGAGTGGACTGTGGTGGCGAACCTCGTTATCTGTGTCCTGCCCCCACCTCTCTCTTTATGGCATTGCACGACGAGGGCCCGCTAACCATTTATTGGGCTGGGCGTCCCCGATCAGGACGCAAGTCAAGGGCCCAGTTGGCCTTTTGGCTAACTAGTGGAGATCAACCTAACACCTACCTCCTGCAATGCTATCATGCTATCTCAACCGGCAGCTACCCTGTCCCCCCTCCCTCCCTCTAGAACCAGTGCCGTCTCCGCTCCGTCGCCGTCTCAACCGCCACCACCACCTGCATTCCTGCCGCCTGAGCTCCCTCTAGAAGTACCGGTTATCGGTAAGCCTATCTCCCGCAACCCTAAAAGCTTGCTGATGTTAGATAAGAAGGGGAAGAGAGAGCGAGAGAGAGGAGAAATAGGAAGAGAGAAAATCGAGTATGGACGAGGAGAAAAACATTGAGTGTATTATATCAATCTTGTTTCATTGTAACCCATCGCCACAAATAACATGTTTTTCTTGTAAAAAATGGTATTTTTGTGCTAGTGAGCCATAGCATAAGCAACCATGGTTGAAATTGCACTTGTCCTTATCTCTGTACCTTTCGTGTCAGCCATGATATCTCTGCCTCGAGCAAGGCCAGCTTGTATTTGACAAAGCAAACAATAACAGTTACAACGATAACAGTCATGCCATACTCTGTGAAGAAACAACAACCCCATGACAATAGTTACGGGACAGAAAAATTGATTGATGAGACAAAAACGAAAAGTACTCTTATAAAGCATGACACAAAACAACAAAATTCCAGTTTGCTGGCCTATATTCCCTTTGTGCTGACCACCTATAAGAATGGCCAGCCTGTTTTGTGAGTATGGGTCGGTTCGTGTGAAGAAGCCGAGAAAAAACTCTTCATGGCCCATTTACTTGGTGCCTGCCACTTTGTTTCTCTCCTCGGAGGTCGGCCCACACTCCGCCGTGAAGGATCGAAAAGGCAACCAGAGGGGGGGTTGAATGGGAGCCGATAAAATTTCTTCCGATGAAGAAGTTGGCCTAGGTCCCAAAATTCAACTCTCGACCTTCTCTTATGGAAATCACCAAGATCACGTGGTCACAATGGACTTACTGACCCTAGGAGTGATACCAGGAAGCACAGTTGAAACAGATGCAATCAACACAGGCAGTTGCACAATAGAAAAATACAGTAATGACGAAGTAGGGAACCCTGGCCAGCCAAACTAGAACCTCCAGTTTCCAAAACTGGAACCTCCGGTTCTTGGTATCTAGGCAAGATTCCTAGAACTGGAACTTCCGGTTTCCAAAGCCGTAACTTCCGGTTTCCTGGGTGCAGCACACAAAGTCAAACTTGAAAACGGAGCAAACGATCTCCAAATCTCACGAAATTTTGACCAAATGTGCGCAAAGACATGGTGAATCTTTTCCCAAAAGATCTATCTAAAAGGATCAATATTTCACCACGAATCTCATGAGTTTTGATAAGGGAAAAGAGAGATGGGGTTTTGGCAAGATCCAAGATTCGCGAAGCTCGTGCAGGATTTAAGTGAGGAATCACTTCAGATGTGTTTGCACATGTCCTGGCTTCGTTTTCCACCAGAAAACTCGAGCCAAATCACAGCAAAGAAGGACGAACGAAAATCCCTCAAAAATATCTTTGAAAATAGAAAAATGGGAGCGAATCCATTGAAGCAACCATGAATGATTGAATAGATGCAAAGATTCGTACAGAGTCTTGGCTCAGATCGTCCCATCATCCTACCCTCTTTTGGATTAGGCACTAGAACTAGGTAATTACTCCTAAACTCTAGTTAACCTCGCATTAAGCCCTCTCTTAGCCTTTTAGCAACCATAAACTTAGGGAAGGAAGAGGAGAGCCCAAGAGATAGCCTTCCCAACCAGCCATCTATCTATTTATAGGGACAACATAGCCCTGACCAAATGTCTTAACTACCCCTACTGCAGAAATTAGAATACAACCCTCTCAGGGGCATTTTGGTCCAAACTGGATGAGTAACCATCGGACGGGCACAGCTTCTCTTTGATATCCCTTCGCCCTGAAGTAAGCTCGGAGATCTCGCCACGTGCCGTCCGCCCGGACCTTGACCGTGCCAAGTCCGCCCCCGGTTTTGAGGCCAAAACCGGGAAACCCGCCTGCCAGGTGGTTTTGAGGCCCAAACCACTGAAACCGTCCATCTCTGCGTAGCCGCCACGCGACCTCGCCGATGTCGACGCGTGTCCGACCTCCGTCGAGCCTTGACGCCTTCAAATCTTTCGCGCTCCCGCTGCACGGGCCGCCTACTCGACCTGCCATCGCCTTTCTTGCCCGACTTGGCCGACGCCGTCTCCATCCATCTCTCATGCTTCCTTGTTGGTCCATGCACCATGCGAGTCGCCCATGGCTCCGCACTGTCTCTTCGGATCCCTCGGCCCAAGTGTACTCGCGTCCATCCTCGAACCTTTCACTTGGCCTTCACCTCGCACCGCCGACCTCCATGTCGCACCCTGCACCTACACTTCACAAGCCAAGACAAGCAGCAACACATAAAGGTTGTCAATTACTCATCATCCTAGGGTGACCACCATTGGTCTTCAATCTCCCCATTGATGAGTGCATTGACAACACACCTCCCAAATTGACATTTTAGATAATAAAATGAAAACAACAAGAACTCCTCCCAAAGTGATCCAAGAGCCAAGTGAAAAGGGAATACAAGATCACAGGAAGAAGCAAGTCTCAGTCCCCTAAGACAAGGGCAACGGCTCGACACAACTGAGGCAAACGCACATGATCCCCTTAACACCAACCATGTGACAAACGAGCGATGAAAACTCAAGGTACACAAATCACACCTTCTGAGCATGTCACAAGACTCCCCTTTCAAAAGCTATGCAACACCCTGATCAATTTGCAACAAATTCTCCCCCTTGTTGACAATGCAAACATCAAGGTACAGGAATGAGAGCTGATAAGCATGCATGAAAGTGTGCAACCTATAGAGCTTCTCAAATATACCAAAATATTGAAATATGCTACAAATAAACTAAATAACGAGAAGCAGGTCATAAGCAAACACTGAAAGCCATCATGAGGATATTTATGATATGATCAGGAGGCAATAAGCATATTTATTATGATGATTAAAAGTTTAGGAATTTTATCACCACATGAGCAAGCAACTAGCTAAAGGATCACTCTAACAAAGATCAACTAGCCCATAAAAGCTCATACAAGGATGACAGGTTCTCAACATAAGATCATTGCTAACACATGCAAAGCCTCCCTACTCATTTCCAAACTCACTGAGACCATGAGCCTACTTCAATGGTAAGCAACAAGTAATAGCAGAGCAACCTGGTGAATGGATTTCATATTGCAAATGAATTCACATGTAAACAAGCATTTCCTTTGCATGATCATACTTTTTCTTTACCATTTTTTTAGATAAAGCAATTTAAGCAACCTAGGTTTATGAGATGCCCCTTGGCACAAGTGTAACACAAAATCAATGCTACCCCAAGGAATGCAAAGCATGCACAATGATAAGCCATATGGAAAGAAAAATGCGCCCAAGCACAAGCTTTCACAAGACGAGCAACCTAAGCAAGAGTAAAACTTAGCTAACAGCTACTCAAGGGTGATAAGCAATTTATGAACATAGTTTGAATTAAGCTTAGCTCACAAGATTTCTCAAAAACATCATCAAGAGCATAAGCAATGCATTGCAAAGTTACCACAATCTCAAGTATTAGTTCACAAGAGCATAGATAAATACTAGAGGCATATAGGAGAAGCTCAGATGATACTAATGCATAAAGATACAAATGCAAAGCAATGCAAAAATATGTATGGTACAAAAACAAACACAAACCAAATATCATACATGCGAAAAGCAACAAAGGTGCAAAACAAATACATAAAGATACTAAGCTAAAATGAAACCAAATGAACAATGTGCCAATACTGACATGAAGCCTAAGTTAAAGAATGGCACAAGGTTCATGAGGATCATGCACCATATATGACAATGCTACCATGACATGATAAAAAACTAAATATCATACATATAAACATAGCAAAGCAAAAAACCAGGCTAGAAAGGAAAGCAAACCCCAAGCTCACCACAAAGACGGGCAAAGGTGGCTTGGTCCAAAGGTTTGTTTAGGATATCAGCTAGCTGGTTTTGGCTTTCAACACGGATAAGGTCAATATCTCCTTTCTCATAATGATCTCTCAAGAAATGGAACCTTACATTTATGTGTTTCATTCAACTGTGGAGGACTGGGTTTTTGGCAACACTTATAGCACTAGTGGAATCACAGCAAAGCGGCACTTTCTCAAAATGCAACCCAAAATCCCCCAAAGTAGCCATCATCCAAAGCAGTTGTGAGCAACAGCTAGCGGCAGAAACATACTCAGCTTCTGTGGTGGATTGGGGAACACTCAAATGCTTACGGGAAGACCAAGACACCAAAGAGGAACCAAGAAACTGGCAAGTACCCGAAGTTGATTTGCGATCAATACGACAACCGGCAAAATCAGCATCTGAATATGCAATCAAACTCAACTCTGATGAAGCCGAATACCACAAACCAAGCTCGGGAGTGAATCGTAAGTACCTCATGATCCTCTTGATAGCTTGATGGTGTGAAGTTCTCGGCGAAGCCTGAAGACGAGCGCACAGACATACGGCAAAATGTATGTCTGGCCTCGTTGCTGTCAAGTACAAGAGGGAGCCGATCATGCCCCGGTACTCCTTCTGGTCCATCGGCTCTCCATCCTCGTCAGCATCCAAAGCTGTCGCCATCGACATGGGAGTCGGAAGAGGCTTGGCCTCACCCATGTCGAATTCTTTAGGATATCCTTCGTGTACTTTCCTTGATGCACGAAGGTACCGTCCTTGGTCTGCTTGATTTGGAGTCCTAGGAAGAAAGTCAGCTCGCCCATCATTGACATCTCAAACTCCCTGCTCATAGTATCTGCAAACTTGGCAACAAGAGAGTGAGAGGAACCACCGAAGATAATATCATCCACATATATCTGAACAATCAGGATTTCATGCCCATGCTTAAGGAGAAACAAGGTTTTGTCAACACAACCCATTTTGAAACTATTTTCAAGCAGAAAAGTTTTCAACCTAGCATACCATGCCCTGGGTCCTTGTTTCAAACCATAAAGAGCTTTTTGTAACTTGAAAACATGGTTTGGGTATTTGGGATTTTCAAAGCCAGGTGGTTGCCTCACATACACTTCTTCCTCAATGACACCATTTAGAAATGCACTCTTAACATCCATTTGAAAAGTTTAAAACCCTTTGAGGCAGCAAATGCTAAGAAAATCCTAATAGCTTCAAGGTGAGCTACAGGGGCAAAGGTTTCTCCATAGTCTATTCCCTCTTTTTGGCAAAACCCCTGGGCAACCAAACGAGCCTTGTTACGAACAACAAGTCTGTCCTCCCCCTGCTTGTTTTTGAAAAGCCACTTTGTTCCTATTGGGTGGCAGTTAGGTGGAGGCTCTACAAGGGTCCAAACCTGATTTCTTTCAAAGTTTTCAAGTTCCTCATGCATGGCATTAATCCAGTTTGAATCAGAAAGTGCGTGTCCAATATCTCAGGGTTCAAAGGAGGCAACAAATGCAGAGTGTGCACAAAGTGCAATCCTAGCTTTTTATCTAGTGATGCGTTCATGAATGTTACCAATCATTTGTTGCGGGGGATGACGACTCTGAATATGTCGAGGTGCCTCACGATGGGAAGTAGCCTCCCCCTCAACCATAGCTGGGGCCTGCATATGCTCTTGCCCTTCATCCTCGGTCTCCTCATCCCAAAGCACTTGCTGGATGCCTGAAGTAGTGGAAGTAGAAACTGGACCATCTAGCAATGTTGTCAAGGCCGAGTGTGTAGGAGGTGCGGCTGCAGGATGTTCGATTCCATCTTCACTGTCATCTACACCTGCATCACAAGAATCATTTTCCTCGAAGATACTCTGTCCTAACTCATCATCACCTGCAAGTTCAAAACCAGCATTCGAACAGGGCATTGATTCATCGAAGTTCATCTCACAAGTCTTGACTATGAGGTTAGTTTCAAGATTCAAAGCACGATATGCTCAACTGTGAGTTGCATAACCAAAAAATATGCCATCAGTTGACCGGGGTTCAAACTTGTTGAGGTTACCTGACTTGAGGATGAAGCATTTGCACCAAAATGACCTCAAGTGACTCACCTTGGGTTGTCGTCCATGCATCAATTCATATGAAGTCTTCTTCAAAAATGCTCTTAAGAAGATTCGATCTGAAATATAGCAGGCAGTGTTGATCGCCTTGGCCCAATACTTCCTAGGAGTCCTGTGCTCATCGAGCATCGTCCTAGCCATCTCAACAAGGGTTCGGTTCTTGCGTTCAACAATACCATTTTGAGAAGGCACATACGGTGAAGAGAATTGATGTTCGATACCATGATCACGATAGAAAGCATCAAAATGAGCATTCTTGAGTTCTGTTCCATTATCGCTACGAATAGCTCTAATAGAGTCTCTGCGCTCATCCTTCAGCCTCAAGATCAGATCTCGAACAAAATGAAAGACATCATCCTTGGATTCCATAAAGAACACCCAAGAGTATCGCGAGTAATCATCAACAATTACTAGAACGTACCACTTCCCACCAACTGAACACACCCGAGCCGGACCAACAGTGTCCATATGAAGCAACTCGCAAGGGTGATCAGTCATCACCTGATTCATAGGTGAGTGAGAAGCAGCAACCATTTTCCATGCTTACAAGGAGAACACACCAAGTCTTTTTCAAACTTTAGTTTAGGCAAACCTCGGACAAGACCAAGTTAACTCAACCGAGAGAGTAGATCAAAACTCAAATATCTGAGCCGCCTATGCCATTTCCAAATGTCTAAAGAAGATCCAGCTAAAAGACACCAAGCAGGTCCACAAGAAGAAGTGAAATCGGCACAAAAAATCTGACCCTCAGGAATGATCATGCAAACAAGCTCACCCCGAGGATCAAGAATGCGAGATGCACCACACTTGAAGCGCACCTCAAAACCCTCTTCAAGCAATTGCGAAACTGAAAGCAAGTTGTAACCAAGAGGCTTAACCAAAGCAACACGTTTCAGAATGAATTTTTCACTTACTCGTATTGCACCTTCAGAAACCACTCTACCTTTGTTGTTATCCCCGAAAGTGATGTACTCCTTAGTACTCACGGTGGTGAGGCTGGAGAACCATCTAGAGTCTCCGGTCATGTGGCGAGAGCATCCAGAATCAATGAGCCACATGTCCTCCAGCCCTCTGACCTGCATCAAAAACGAGAGGAAGAGTGAGCACATGTCTCGACACTGGGGTTAGTCATTCAAGTGTAAAACCAGTGCCGAGCCATTTGTTCAAGAGTTGGGTTAGCAAAGTCCACAACATTTTATCTCCCTTGAGATTGACGACCACCACAAGGGGGAAAACGTGGTGTGTCAAACCTCCTAGGTTCATTTCCCCTACCGCGACATCCAGGACCATATTGACCATAGCCTGGATCACGTCTGGTAAAGTCACGTCTCTCTTCAGCACGACCATGTTGTTCTCTCTTAGCACCACGAGGAGGGGCAAACGACTCAGACCCATGTACACCATGAGCAGGGTGGTACATGTTCTGGTTCCTCCACTGGCATTCACGTTTCTCTTCTCTCTTGAGATGAAAACAGAACTCAACTAAGTGACCATCCCTCCCACAATGCTCACAGTGAAACCTCACTCCTTTCTCAGGTTGTGGGTAAATATTTTTGGGAGGCTGATGGCTTGTTTTTGGATTTTCTCTCAGAGGGGAATCCTCTCTTGGTTGTGGATTTGAGTGAGTGAAGGTTCTATATTTCACTTCAGCCTGAGACTTGGGATTGAAGGGAGTGCTGCTCTTTGAGTCTGAGGTGGTACCACTCGGGATAAAAACTATGGATCTTTGCGCTCCTAGTGGCTTTGGATGTTTAATGGCAAGATCAGGGAGAGTGGTTTGGCTTCGGGATCCAGACATGATTCTTTTTGGGTGGCTTAGGCTGGGGTTCATGATACAAACCATCATCCATCCAATTTTTGGGTTTGGGGCCAATGAAGTTTGCAGCTTCCTCTTTGACCTTCTCTGTTTCAAACACATAATCATACATCTAATGGTGATTGCAATGAGAAATCAATCTCCCAACACCAAAACCATCATGCCTCTTAAACGAATTCATGATCATGCCTATCTGAGGCTCTTTAGCAGAAATCCAACTCAACAAATGCCTCAAATATTCATTCTTATCCTCAGTTGCCACTTGGATAGCCCGCAACTCATTCAGCTCATCAACCCTTGTCACACACTTACCACATGATGGAATGTTTGATTTCTCAAGCTCCCTGATAGTGCCACGGGCTTCCTCGAGCTTACTTTGGAGAGTGGGACAACAGTCACAAGCAGAAAGCAACACACGACTAGCTTTAAGTTCTTCTAATGAGGTTCTAGTCAAATCTCTTTCTTCTACCAAAGCTGCACATTTTGTTTGCAAAGAAACTATGTCCATCATGTGAGCAGTGCATTCAAAACATTCTTCTTTCAGATTTAGCATTCTCATGTTGAGCAGATTTTAGTTTAGCAAGTTCAGACTTAAGAAGCTCTATTTCATTTTGAGAATATTCAAGATCAAGTTTAAACTGAACATGCCTAGCCTTGGTTTCCTTCATCAACTTATCACGGTTCTCAAGCAAAGCATTCAAGTTATTCACTTCATTCTTGAGTTGGTCAAGGATTCTCACCTCGAACTCTTCTTCAGAGTCACTGGAGTCGACGTTCTTCTCACTCTTGGAGCTACGTGCCATCAAGAGGTAGCCGTCGTGGTTCTTGTTGGAGGCGAGGTAGCAGAGACCAGTGATGTTCTTGGTGCTCTTCTTCTTCTTACGGTCCTTGACGATGACCTCCTCATCACTTTAGCTGGAGTTGGTGATGGAGTCGTCGGAGCTGCAAGTAGAGTCGACGTCGCTCATGGTGGTGACGAAGCCTCGGTGCTTGCCCTTGGACTTTTTCTTGCTAGAGTCGTACTTCTTGTGGGATTTCTTCTTCTTCTTCTCCTTGTACTTTGCCTTGTAGTAGTCGTCCTTGCCTTTCTCCTTGCTCGGACAGTTGACGGCGTAGTGGCCTGGCTTGCCGTATTTGAAGCAGCTGTTCTTACTTCTCCATCGATCCTTGCGGTTGTTGCTGAACCGCTTGATCTTCTTCGCGAACATAGTGAGCTCCTCATCTCCAATCTCCTCAAGCTGCTCCTCTATCACAGAAAGCAAAGCAGACAAGGCAAAGACACTTGGCCTTGGATTAGCGTTAGAAGCCTGTCTAAAGCCAGTTACAAGGGCCAAGGAGTTTGGATCCTTCACATGACCCTCGTGCTTGGCTCGGAGCTGAAGATCAACCTCTATTGATTTCAACTTGGAAAAGAGTTCATCGGTACTAAGAGTCATGTAACCTGTGGACTCTATGACGGCATCAACTTTGGTTCCCCACACAGACCGATCCAATGCATGCAAGAGGTTCAAGGCCCTATCATGGTCGGTATAGGGTAACACATCAATGTTTGCCTTCATAGCGTTCACAATTACAGTAAAACGCTGGAACAACACATCAACTGACTCACCCGGAAAATGGGAAAAATTCTCATACTCACGCCGGTAAGTCTCAAACAAATGAGCCTTGACTTGGCTGTCTCCCTCATGAGCATTTTTCAGGGTCGACCAAATCTTGTGAGCCAACTCATTTGCACACACACGATTGAACTTAGATTCACAAAGACTTTGAAGAAGGTAATCAACAGCTTTGTCATTTGCCTGTTGCCTTAGCCTAGCATCATCAGGCACAGGAGTAGCAGGAAGAGCATATGTCTCATCCTGAGTGATCTCCCAAATCTGAGTACCTCTCCCCTTCAAGAAGGCTTGCATCCATGTTTTCCAATATTGATAATTATTGGAGCCATTGAAGTAGGGAGGTCCAGACTGGCTAGATCGCTCAAAGGTCGCCATAGTGGATCACAAAACCGGTAAAGGAATGGAGTGATCCAGACCGGCTCTGATACCAATTGAAGGATCAAAAAGGTGACCAAAAGGAGGGGTTGAATGGGAGCCAATAAAATTTCTTCCGATGAAGAAGTTGCCCTATGTCCCAAAATTGAACTCTCGACCTTCTCTTCTGGAAATCACCAAGATCACGTGATCACAATGGACTTGCTGACCCTAGGAATGATACCAGGAAGCACAGTTGAAACAGATGCAATCAACATAGGCAGTTGCACTATAGAAAAATCCAGTAATGACGAAGTAGGGAACCCTGGCCAGGCAAACCGGAACCTCCGGTTCTTGGTATCTAGGCAAGATTCCTAGAACCAGAACTTCCGGTTTCCTGGGCGCAGCACACAAAGTCAAACTTGAAAACGGAGCAAACGATCTCCAAATCTCACAAAATTTTGACCAGATGTGCGCAAAGACATGGTGAATCTTTTCCCAAAAGATCTATCCAAAAGGATCAATATTTCACCACGAATCTCATGAGTTTTGATAAGGGAAAAGAGAGAGATGGGGTTTTGGAAAGATCCAAGATTCGCAAAGTTCGTGCAAGATTTAAGTGAGGAATCACTTCAGATGTGTTTGCACATGTCCTAGCTTCGTTTTCCACTAGAAAACTCGAGCCAAATCGCAGCAAAGAAGGACGAACGAAAATCCCTCAAAAATATCTCTAAAAATAGAAAAATGGGAGAGAATCCATTGAAGCAACCATGAATGATTGAATAGATGCAAATATTCGTACAGAGTCTTGGCTAAGATCCTCCCATCATCCTACCCTCTTTTGGATTAGGCACTAGAACTAGGTAATCACTCCTAAACTCTAGCTAACCTAGCATTAAGCCCTCTCTTAGCCTTTTAGCAACCATAAACTTAGGGGAGGAAGAGGAGAGCCCAAGAGATAGCCTTCCCAACCAGCCATCTATCTATTTATAGGGACAACATAGCCCTGACCAAATGTCTTAACTACCCCTACTGTAGAAATTAGAATACAACCCTCTCAGGGGCATTTTGGTCCAAACTGGATGAGTAACCATCGGACGGGCACAGCTTCTCTTTGATGTCCCTTTGCCCTGAAGTAAGCTCGGAGATCTCGCCACGTGCCGTCCGCCCGGACCTTGACCGCGCCAAGTCCGCCCCCGGTTTTGAGGCCAAAACCGGGAAACCCGCCTGCCAGGTGGTTTTGAGGCCCAAACCACTGAAACCGTCCATCTCTGCGTAGCCGCCACGTGACCTCGCCGATGTCGACGCATGTCCAACCTCCGTCGAGCCTTGACGCCTTCAAATCTTTCGCGCTCCCGCTGCACGGGCCGCCTACTCGACCTGCCATCGCCTTTCTTGCCCGACTTGGCCGACGCCGTCTCCATCCATCTCTCATGCTTCCTTGTTGGTCCATGCACCATGCGAGTCAGCCATGGCTCCACACGGTCTCTTCAGATCCCTTGGCCCAAGTCTACTCGCGTCCATCCTCGAACCTTTCACTTGGCCTTCACCTCGCACCATCAACCGTTATGTCGCACCCTGCACCTACACTTCACAAGCCAAGACAAGCATCAATACACAACGGTTGTCAATCACTCATCATCCTAGGGTGACCACCATTGGTCTTCACGCCGCCACCGCCGCAGCAAATCGGCAATCCTCCCGACTCATCCACCGCTCCGCCCCTTCCACAGCGTGTCCACACGGTTCTCGTTGCCGAGAAGGACCTGTTTCGCCAGTTCTAGACACCATCCCAACCAATAGCAGACACCCCAAGGATCCCTCACTAAGCCACACCGTCCCATTCGAACGGTCCTAACATCTATCCACCACCAGAACATCGTAGCCTCGTGATTCTGTGAAGCTCCTAGATGGCTGGACGCCGACGACCATCTCCAAAAGCTGGCCATTCTGAGTTTCTGACTTGTCCCTACATTTGGTGAGCACTTCATGCATGTGATCCCCTTCTTGTCTTGCGAATACGCTGCTCGTCTGCGGACCTAGGTCACGCAAACGGTAGAGAGCCGAAGCACCGAAGCCCATATCCTCCTTGGCTATGACCTGTGAGTTGTTGCAGCTTTTGTGCTTAGGTCCTCAAGGATCCATCTCATGTTTTGCATGTTTCTATGTGTCTTGCGAGTTTCTTCAGCTATTCTTCAACTCTTTGGTAACTCACCTGTTTTGTATGTATGGCGATGGTGGATTTTGGTTGGAGTAAGATGCATGAGAAAAGAAAATTCACCTTTCTAGGACCTACAAAGGAAGGGCTCAACACTTGCAGATTGCCTGTGAAGTTTGGAGCCTTCGTCTTTAGTCTTTGTGTGTATTTACTTCGTGATACGGCTACGGTCATCGGGTTGAACTGAGAGAGAGAGAGAGAGAGAGGACGTTGTACCATTTATGACGTTCCATAAAAACATCACGGAAAATTTTTCATAGATTAAAAGGTTTGTTGTAGTGTGTTGTACTCAAGAGAGAGAAAGAAGATGTGTGAGAAGGAAGAGATAAGAAAATTCATTATGGGTCCACTCTAGGAAACTATGATTTGGGGTGGTGGTTTTCTATAGCTAGTGTCTTGGTGATATGATAGTTTTAGATACCATGAGTTATGATTGCCTCAAGAATGAAACCACAACATCTCAAAGAGTAACTTTAATACACACAGATTAAGTTCAACCCAGTACACGTCTTGGATTCCACAAACAAAGAAACTATAGGACTTAGCATAAATATACAATATGCCAAGACATATAATTTTAGGATCACCAATGATGGCACTGCTAGCTAGCTTACACATCAGGGCCTGGCAGGAAAGGTCCTAGAAAATTCATGAGAAGAAGAACATGTGTGACGAATTCTCCACCCGTGGCTAGATGCTCATAGTGGAATGCACCTCCACAACGAGGCGCGGTGTAGTATAGCATCTCCGCCCACACTGAGGTGATGAGACCCCAACGTTCAGTTTCATAGTTGATTCTATTGAGTTCCTGGGCCAACTCACGCGCCTGGTGCAGCACTGAAGAAGCACAAAGATCTGACCGGCTGTTGTTTTGCAGTTTATCAATAGCGTCCTCCTCACGTAGCAGGCTATCCTTCCCAATCAAAGCTTCAATTTCGTCATGAGTCTTGTCGTGTACAAGCTGGGAGTGGTCAGTAAGCATAACACGACACTTAAAGACAAGGTACATGATATAGTTTGATAGTTGTCTGCTCATCTGCTTAAGCTTCTTCGTTTGATCATCAGAACCACTGGTGCTGGCTTCACCTTTCCTGGCTTTTTTATCAGAACCAAGTCTGGTGCTGGCTTCAACTTTCTTGGCTTTGCTATCAGAATCACTGATGCTGGCTTCTCCTCCCCTGGCTTTTTTACAGTTGTAGTAGCACATGTCTGTAGCAATGTGCCAGATGAGCACACTTGTCGGGAAATCAAAACCGCTGCCGGTGTACTTGTGTAGTGCCTGTACACCTTGATCACTCCCCAACCACCTGTTTAGGGCTAGCTTACCACGGGCACAGGAGCTGGCAATGTCCCATTCTTTCCTTGTTCCGCAGCCTACAAGTTCATCGAGGATGAACTCCTTCATGTCTTCAGTGAGTGATACGTGTGCTACCTCAAATAACCTGACATGCAGGACAGGTATGCGAGATAAGCACTTGTTATTGATCCATTGTTTTATGGACTCCATGCACTTATCTTGCTTGATGTGTCTCTTGACCATGCTGTACTGCGCTAGCTCTTCGGACCATTGTTTTCCACAACCGAAGGTCTGAAAATAGCTGGCTAGGTGCAAGATTGAACTTTTAATTTTGCCACCACCAGGAAGAAAGGCGCCCACATCAAGAATGGACATGGCGACAGAGGACATATCTAGGACAACAGCTCCTACAAGCAATATGTAGGACACGATGATATCAGCTCTGCTGCTATCATGGCCTTTTCTGGCGCCCGTGAAGAGCACAAGAGATATTGCGCTTGCAACATATTGGAAGAGTGTGCATAGCAGAAAGGGGATTTGGATGACAAGGGCCACTTCACAACATGCTGAAGGATTGAACATTACTGACCAGAAATGAGTTCGAAGTGGGTATTTGGTGTAGAGGAATTGGTAGCAATGCGCCAAACATGCCGCCACAAACTCATAGGCCGGCCCACAGGTGCGGCCTTCACTGTAGAGGAACCCCTTGAGCATGTCCGGTAGAACGTCCTTTGCCCTTGTAGTCTGCAACTCGTTGATCGGAGCGTCAACTGACATGAAGTTAAGGACACTTCCTTGGATGATACCCAGTTCCGTTGCTTGCTGGCTCTTGCTTCTACCACCTTTCATCAAATCAAGCATTTCCTTGATGTAATATTCACCACCATCCAATTGGAAACCACTTTTCATCATGGACAATCTGTTGAGACAGAGCAGCCTGAACCATGCCGTGCTCGAAACGAAGAGACACCAGGTTCGCTCGGCATACTTGAAGCACCCGGAGAGGAACATCAACACCATTGCAGCCTTGAGCCTCTGGTCCCTCCAATGGGCCTTGCCCACAACGTATCCAGCGACCACAGCTTGGAAGACCAGGCTCAGCAGGTGGCGCTTCCATAGATCATTGTCCTCCTTGGAGAAGGCGGTGATGGTGTCCTGCCCGCCCAGGTGGACGAGCAAGAAGGGTGGCCAGAAGAACATGAGGTGGTGGCTGGGCTTGCTCGCGTTGACAGCAAGGTGACCGAGCACAAAGATAGCCACAGAGTCGGCCAACAAGTAGGTCAGCCACAGGACGGTGCGCAGGACCCACCCCGTGCTCTGCCTTCGCATTCCTGCTGTGAGCAGGAGGATGACTTGTAGGGAGAAGCTGAGGAGGATGAGGCAGTGGATCTCCCATTCCTCCAACAGCCCTTTGACATAATCAATTGACCTGCGAAGGAGGACATCATCAAAGCTTAAGATCATAATAAGCAATGAAAGCAACTAATAAGGGCCTGTTTTTTTCAGCTTAGAGATTATATAATCCATCTAATAATATATAAGTTGAAACAAACACCAATGGGGTTATAGATATAGATTATGACAATTTGCAAGCTAGATTATTAATTATGATTCAATAAGCTACTACATACTCTTCTCTAGGATAAAGATTCTGAATTATATAAGTTGGGTGGAAAACAAATAGGCCCTAACCCGAAGCACACTTTTCATGTTGAAATTAACTTTAATTTAATATTGATAGTAACAAGTTTGTATTTTAAATATTCAGATGTATAAATAATTTCAAATGAAAAAAATATGAAGTAGGTATAACATTTGTTTCCATCCGACTCGATATGAAAGAGTTATAGATTGTTTTGCACTGGTAATTCAGTCTATGCTCATAGCATCATCAATGAATTTGTAATATAAAAATCTAGAATGAAAAGTAATTTCAAATGGATGGAGTACTAGTTATCTTATACTATGACTTTTCTTTTCTTGTTTGTGATAATCAGCCGTTAGTTCTGAAGCAGTCTTCCATGGCTGTGAATACACTACGACAAGTAATGCTTTTCGAGCTGTGTAGGATCACCCTATGTGTGTATGAATTAAACTAATTTCGAGATTTGTTATAAGAGCATCTCCAGCAATGGCCTCTAAATCACACCCTCTACTTCTTTAGTAAGGGCTCTCCCTACTTTTGAAGGGTCACTATATTAACCCCAACTCCAACAATGTCCTCTAAACCACACTCTCCCCTCTAAATCTAATGGGTGGGACCCATTTGATGGTAGATAGAGGGCTCCCTAGAGAACCCCAGGAATAGAGGGTGGGGAGAGATTTGGAGGCCTCCCTAAAATAGAGGCTGCCATAAAGGGCCTGCTAAAGTGCAATTTTTTTTGGTGCACCCTCCAAATTTAGGATAGAGGCTTGTTTAGAGGACCTGCTGGAGATGCTCTAAGTCAACAATTTTAAGTTTGACCAACTTTGTGAAAATAGTACCAACATCGGTGGCACCAAATAAGAACACTGAAAATACTTTTCATAAAGGATCTAAGTATAGTAATTTAGTGTCATAAATATTTGTGGACTTTTCATAAGCTTGGTCCAGATTCTGATTGTTTGACTTGTTACGATAACTCTTGAAATTGATTTATTTCAAGATGTTCTAATAGATTCATGGCCGTGCGGCGAAGAATCTAACTCAATAGTACATTATAAGAGCAAGTATGAGAACATGATTTAAGTGAGTTGTAATATGTTGCCACATCACATTAGCGCTGAGGTGGAGGAGAGAGTGGTGAACAGCTGAGGATTGCAAAAGCTTAGCTATGGGCTCCAACTCCAAGATATTTTGTGAGAGAAAATGATGCATGTAGTAATGGTGCATTCTATAGAAAAAAATGACTTTTATATAAGTGGATTGTTTGATAGAGCGTAAGTGATTTGAAACTAGCATAAAGCGGGCTCAATTGTCAATCTTGCTCTAAAGAGGACCAGCGTAGTTGGGAAGACCAAATGGCTCTAAATTGTTTGGGTTGTCTGACACACAACCATTGCTTATTTGAGTATCTATCTCGTCATACGCCTATAAATTTAGATTTCGCATGAATAAAAGGTGCTTACTAGTAATCCTAACAAAGGTGCTTTTCATGCATACCCAATCATAAAAGGTGTGCGCCAGCATTATAAATTTCTACTTAAAAATATAAGCAAATGCAATGTGCATGGAATATATCGCCTCGAAATATGATACAGGGTATATACTTACATAAACAAAATTAAAGCAACATCTTGTTACCTTTGCCTTTCCATGAGAATGCCAAGGCCACCTCCCCCACGATTTATCAATGACCTCATTTGAATATGGAAAATTAGCTAAGACAGCACATGGGTTCCCTTGTAGCACTGGTATTTAAATGCGCTTGTAGTGACGGAGTGAATACCAAGTTTTTGTGCTTTTGGTGACAGTGGATGCTTGCTTCGATAGAGAGGAAGGGTTCATACGTGCAAAAATATGTTTGCATCATGTAAACATATATACCGCAGATCAAATTACAATGTAAAGAATATGCAATATTTTGTACAGGAAGATCGACCCATCCAAAGCCAATACTAGTTTTTATATCCAACCAAGTCCATTTAAATTATGCTTTGCCTAGCACCCGAAGGCAATTAAATGTCTAATCATATCACCACACTATCCCTCAATACATATGCGTCGTTTTAACTTTGTTCTAAATCAAAGTTCTCTGATTTTACCAAGTTTTAGAAAATATATGAGTCCACAATAAATATCGAGGTCCAATCCTTATATGAGTCCATAATAAATTAAAGTTCTTGGAATAATGCAGAAACACTTGTGTTAGTCGATGAGGAAAGTCTCGAGGTCATATAGTGCTCCCAGGCGTAACCCTGTAAATATATATCTAGGTCCAATCCTTATTTGAGTGCATAATAAATTAGGTTCTCAGAACAAATAACTTTATATACTTATATCTATCCATTTTTCCTTATGCAGAGTATATAGGGCAAAAAAAAAAAAGAGTGAAATGCGCGGGCGGTCCCTAAACTTGTGTGGGTGTATCATCTAGGTCCCCGAACTCTCAAAACGCGTTTTCAGATCCATAAACTTGTATGGGCATGTCATCTAGGTCCCCAAACTCTCATAATGACCTTATCGGGTCCCTAAACTTGTATGGGTGTGTCATTTACGTCCCTAAACTTGTGTAGTGTATCAAATAGGTCCAAACGGTATCAAACTCATTTTGTGTGATGACGTGGGGTCTACATGTATTTACAGTCATCAAAAGAAATAAAAGAATAATTATGAGACCTATATCTCAGTCACATTAAATAAATCTTTCGTTACCACCCTTAAACCCCCCGACCGCCGTGCTGCCACCCTCGTCCCCGAATCCGTCGTTAGAAGGCTGGGCCACCATAACAGGGTGAAAACAGAACGAGCATTGATTTTTTTAAAAAAAAGTTGCCCATGAGTCCCACAATTACTTTTTATTTCTTTACTAGCCATAAGTACACGTGGTATGGCACATCATTAGACAAAACGGGTTTGAAGACCGTTTAGACCTATATGACACACTACACAAGTTCATAGACCAAGATGACACACCCATGCAAGTTTAGGGATCCGAAATGATGTTACAAGAGTCCGGGGACCTAGATGACACACCAATACAAGTTTAGGGACCTAAAAATACGTTTTGAGAGTTCAGGAACCTAGATGACACACCCACACAAGTTTAGGGACCGCTCATGCACTTTACTAAAAAAAGACTATTGTTATTCCTCTCCTCTTATTTCTTTCCCTTTCCTCTCACCGCTCACCAAAGAATAAGTTCTTCCTCTCAAGGCACGGACGACCTCCTCCAATACGATCCAAGACCTAGGTAGCCCTTTAATTTTTTTTGCCTTTGCATTGCTCTGGTTGCTCGCCAAAGAATAAGTTCCTTCTCAGGTTGCACATATCGCGCTCATTTGGGAATCAGGTCTCTCACCTCCCCAAACATTGACTCAAGCATAAATTCGTGCTTCAACTATATATACGCTACCGAAAGAGTTGTTTTAGAGTAATAAATCCCAAAGAGTTCATTATGAATGGTTTTCTATTAAAAAAAAGACTACACATACAGTTCATCTGTCTGAGGGCTTGTTTAGAAAGGGATAGATTGAAATGGAATTAAGGGGATTGGTGAGTCTAAACTAATAAACTATCTTGTGCTCCTATCTCTTCTATTCCACTCAAATCCGTTACTCTTTCCGTCCTAAATTGTAAGTCGTTTGACTTTTTTTACTCTAACTTTGATCACTTGTCTTAATATTTTATTTTGCAAAATATCATTGTTTTTTGTTATGACTAGTTTTAGTAATAAAAGAATTTCAACAATGACTTAAATTTGACTACATTTGCATATTTTTTTTTGAATAAGACGAGTGATCAAAGTGTGGTAAAAAAAAAATCAAACGACTTACAATTTGAGACGAAGAGAGTACTTTCAAAACAAGCCGTGATTAACCATATAAAGTGGTTAAGCTATTGTGCACGGCAATTCCGTGCTCTCCGCCTCCGCTGGACCGTCCGTCCGCCTTGGCCACCGCTGCCCGCCGACACCATTAGCCGGTCCACCGCGTGCTGCGCTAGACGCGCCACGAACAGCTCGTCCACCACTGCACTGGACGACTACACATTGCCTGATTGCCGAGCGCCTCGCCCTGCCGGATTTAGGTAAGGTAAGCCATCGCGCGCGCCGCGCTAGGTGATCGTCGGCCACCTCTTGCCGTGCAGTAGCTCCTGCAGCATGCCGTCGCCATATGATGCTAATTGCGAAACTAATTACGAATGCGGCTATAATTGGTGGGTATAACTCATTCTTTATATTAGTCCTTAGATAGCACGCATATGATGCTACAACAAATATAGCCTAATTAGTAAACTTGCACAATTAGTTTTAAAATTAGCTCATATTTAATCTTCCTAATTGGCATCTAAAAGTCGAGCTAATTTTAGTCCGAAGGACTTGCACACGCTTAGATTTGGGGGCTGTCTACGCGTCACTCAAGCATTTAAAGCTCATCCAGCACTCGATTTCTCTCGGTCCCTGCCTCCTCCATCTTCCCCGTCTCCGGCGGCTCCCCGCCGCCGGATCAGCCGCCCATGACCACCGCCGCTCTAACCTAGCGATCCGTGACGCCCCCGCCCCAGCATCACCCAACAGGGGGTCCTCCACTGACCGGCTGCGGCGGTGCTGCCGCGCCGCCTCCGCACCGCCGCCGGGCCGGCCTTCCACCGCCGGCTTCCCTCTAAGTCCGGCAAGCTCCGGTGAACCCCAACCCAAACCCCGAAACCCGAATAGGAGAACTTTGACCTTGCCGGAGATGGTGGAGATCTTGCCGGCGTTTAAGCAGAAAGGAGAGAGAGATAAATCGAGTGCTAGAAGGCCGAGAAACACTTGAGTGACGTTTAGCATTCCGGTAGATTTGTCTATTTAAGATACCGTACATGCTCTGGTTGTGTTTGCAGACGTTAAATTGGTCACTAAATTACTCACAAGATAATTATCCATGTATCAAATGGCTAATCCAATCGTGTCAAAGTATTTTGTTTTTTATTAGGGAAGTCAAAGTATTTTGTTACATGCCGCCGATCGAGGCCCACACCCATCTAACTAATCTCTGTGGGCTTTGGAAAAACGTAGAAAGGTGCTGACGATACCTTAAGCTAGCTTATCTATCTATATCTCTATACCTACTCCTAAAGCACGTAATGTTTATGTTTACTTTCTTTTTCCGTCCTGACAGGTGGACCCCGCATGTCAGACAGTCGGACAACGACGCGCAAGGACGGACGCCCTGCTTCCAGCCAGGACGGCTTCCAGGAGACCAGGACGGCGTGGCCTGCGCCTCCTGCTCGCGGCCTCGCAGCGGCGCACGCCCGCAGGTCGGGAATCTCGCGATTCGATGCCGCGCGGGCCCACCCATGCACGGCCGCGAAGCATGGAAGAGGGAAGGCTAGACGCGGCCGCCTGCGCGCGGCACAAGGAGGAAGCCTGGGTGGGAGGTCGCGACCACCGGTGGCCGGCACGGAGAGGAGCGAAGGCAATGCGCGTCTGCCTGCGCACGACGCAGCCGCCGCGGAGAGTAGCAGCTAGCGCTTGGACGAGGTCGCCATGGGCCGCCGCGGAGAGGAGCCAGGCTGGGGACGCGACCCCCGTGGGCTCAAATCTCGATTCTCACCTGCCGCTTGTTGTTTTGCTGGTTGAATACTGGGTTCGCCTCTGCGGCAGCCTGGAAAGTGTGGTGTGGGAGACAGGGAAAGGAGGATGAACCGATGAAGAAGTACTACGCCGTGTTTAGTTCGCAGCAAAAGTCCTTTTGCTGATGAACAGTACCAGTCAAAAGGCCTTTTAGGTGTTTAGTTCCAATATGTGAAAAGGACTTTTTCTCAAAATCCACAATTTTTTTTTCCACATAAGAGAACAGCATGAGCAAACATCATTCATCACTCTTCCAACAATTGTGCTGCCATCAATCGTCATCCATCACCCAAACTATGCGAACATATTGAAGACACACACAAATCCTAGGTGACAAAGTACATCATGAAAGACAACATCACAAATTATCAACAAGCCAAACATCCACAATAACAGTAACTGTGAAGCACAATACAATACTTAAGTACTTGAACAAAATAGGAGTTCTAGCAAAGAATGCTTGAAAATGTCCAGGAACACATTCAGCTGGTAGCAAGGCGCATGGATGAGCATGTTTCTGATTCAATCCAATCGAAACAAAGACACTCCTAGGTGGATCAAAAACTAATCGAACTCCACTAGAAGTACTAATCAGCTGGTAGCAAGGCGCATGGATGGGCTATAGCAACCAGAGAGAGAGAGGGAGAGAGGTGAAAGAGTGGGTCAGTCACCTTACATTCGCCTCCCAATCAGAGATAACCTGAAACAAAGAAGGAACAAGATACCATCAGGTAGAATACATGCTACAATTTTGAAGTTTTATGTAGTAGCAACAAAAGTACAGTAGCATGGCGCAAACAACATTACCAAAACAACTATCATGGCTTCATAGTATATCTAGCAGTGACAGGGTTTTACATTATTCGCGGGCAAACACAAACTAAGTGCACACCAGTGAATACCGTGAGTGTACCATTTACAGCTACATAATGACTACATGGTGAATTGATTAAAGCTTATATCAAAATTTATTTGGTTTACATTATGGGTTTAATACATTCATACGAATACTAGTGCTGAAATTATGAGAAAGTTGTTGCAAATAAGACCACCAAAAGAGAGGCATCATTAAAATAGTAAAGAAACATTTAATACAGAAAGAATATGAATACATAGCCAATTAGTCCTGGAACTTAAAGAACATAAGTAGAAATGAAAGCCGCTAGACTAGGATATAACACACCACTAGCTAAGTAATGCTAAAACTTCAGATCATGAATGAAACCTCAAAAAAACAGTATAATAATCCTAAAAAGCAGTTTGCTTTGACATTCCAAATTAGTATGACCTGTACCAGGAGACTAACTAAATAAGAACATCAGATAATTGAATACAAACTGAATTTCACAGTTATAAACATTCATAGAAACAAAAGGTTCTGAACTCCATACAAATTTTCATCAAAGCGGATGTAATTTGCATACAATGGGAGCAAAGAAAATTTAACTAGTTAAACAGGTAAGCAGTAAAGGAGAAATCCAGTTAAAAGACCAATAAAGTCACACTAAATCCCGTAATTCAGAACTAAGAGAGTACATCACCTAAGTTGTTCACGGCTAGTCGAAAAGCCTATAAAACCATAAAATACCTCTTTACTATAGTAATTAATGGGCAATTGATGGCATTAATTTGCACATAAAATGCACCACAATAATGAGAAACGGCACTTATGGTCCTATGGATGATCTCCAACATAATTCATGCTCAAGATAGCCGACATAAGGCACCCTAGTAGAAATGGATGGGCTCTAGCAACCAGAGAGAGAGAGGAAGAGAGGGGAAAGAGTGCGTCAGTCACCTTAACTTCGCCTCCCAATCAGAGAGAACCTGAAAGAAAGAAGGAACATGATACCATCAGGTAGAATATATGCTACAATTTTGAAGTTGGATGTAGTAGCAAAACAAGTACAGCAGCATGGCGCAAATAACATTACCGTAACACATATAGCAGCTTCCCATGTAGATTTGAATCAATAGTAGCGCATGTTTTGATTCCATAAACTAAAGCAGTCATTGGCAATTTCTTCACGCAAGTCATTCATATTACCATCTTCCTCCTCTGATGCATGGCCACTACCCTCGCTGTCCGTTTCTTCTCTATGGACCTCTACGTCGTCTGCCTCCTCCTCCCCATGGTCAATGATAAAATTGTGCAGTGCAGCACATGCAAGAATAATATGACTTTGTGTGACCTCTGGATAACTAGGGATACCTTTCAAAATCCTCCACTTCTCTTTCCACATCCCAAAGGTGCACTCAACCGCTGACCTCAGGCTAGAGTGGGCTTGGTTGAAAATCTCTTTTTTCGTGCTTGGGCGGCGTCCTGTACGCCACTGTTCTTGATGGTACTTCACTCCCCTATAAGGTGCCAAAAACCCAGTCTTGTTCGCGTATCCAGCATCGACTAGATAGTATTTGCCTAAGCATTAAGCGAACTATCAGTTGATGACAGCAATTGAAACCCACATTAACGAACAAGTAGTAATGCAAAAATGGTCGTACCTGGTGGTGGGTGTGGGAAATTGGCTCCATACTTTTGTTGCGCTTCTTTCAACACTCTAGCATCATGTGCTGATCCAGGAATACCAGCCGCAACAAAAGTGTACCTACGATCGAAGTCAACTATGCCCAATACATTCTGAGTCTTGTCACTCTTCCTATTTACATACTTGCCTACTTCCACCCCCGGTACACAAACTTTGACATGAGTCCCATCTATAGCTCCTATGGCATTTCTAAAGCAACTACCATACCGGTGTCGTGCAACCACAGGGTGAACCGTGCTATACATGGGGTCTTTAGGCCTCACATTATTATTAGCAAGCTCAGACAGACAACAAATGACTTCATTGAATTTGGTACTCATTGTCCCACTTGACCTACAGAATATACGCTTCACAGTTCTAACCGATTGCGGCCCCCCCAACATCCACAAAGTCAAACCAAGAGCCTCCCTAGATGACATTTTGGAAGTGCTTTGAAGACCATAGGAATCAACTAGGACTTGGTGCAAAAGCTCAAACACTGGTGGCCTCATTCTAAACATCTCAAGGCAACCTTCCCAGTCAGCGGCATGCAAGTTAACAAGATCTAGGCTGGAAAGAACTGGTGTCTCCCTATATGGCGCTCTATGCAAGTATAGTTGTTCATGTTGAGCAAGTACTTGTGCCATTTGTTGGATTTTACGGATACCTTGCAAATCAGCCACGAGGATGCGGGCGAATTCACGCCGGACTGGATCTCTGATTTTGTCGACCATCTCCGACCAGGCGTCATCGTCGACCAGAATGTCTCCTTCAGCATGATCCGGCTCATTCTCCGCTGTACTGGAGCCCTGCACAATGAAGTGATCTGCATTAATAGGGTGAACGAAATAACATGCAAGTAATCTTACAAGTGCATATTGACCCATAAACAAAACTACAATTCAGCAAAGCCACAAACCGTGAAGCGTAAAGACAATACAAGAAACTGACATAGTTCAAATTAAAAATAGTTCACAACACTCAAACATAAGCTAGTCCAGCCGAAAATTAAGCAGTACACTCAAATAGTACACACAATTAGGGTACACAAACATGACTTCACACAAGACACTAAAGCATAGCGTCTATATTGGCGATCCACGCCTTCCTAGCTTCTTCGTCAGGACATTTAAGGAAGTGAGTACGCCAGTAGGGATCCTTGAACAACTTCATGAGCAAGAAGTACTCCCGACACAGAGGATCTACCCCACACGCCTTGGCCAAGTCCAGGCAGTGCGTGGATTCCTCTGCATCTGTCGTTTCTTTGTTTAGGAAGGTGCTGAGTCCCTCCTGCACTTTTGTAGTATGTTCTTCTAGACCCTGCTGCAGAGTACTCCAACAGCCTAGAACTGGAGTCCTGGACCGCTTGGAACCAGGGCCTGAGGTGTCATCTGCTCCACTTCTCCTCTTGCGAGTACTGGTTGAGTTGGGTGTGTTCTCCCTAAGTTGTTGCTTGGCGGCCATTGCATTGTTCATGTGGTCGTCTTCATGTTCTTCCTCTCCCTCATCCTCCTGGTCTGTTGCTTCTTCTTCATCAGTGTCCCCTGCCTCTTCTGTTTCTTGAGCCGTGGCAACCATGGTAGCAGGATCAACGGTTATGTGCCGGAACATATCATCTAGCCACTTCAACCAGGTGGGGCTTTCCCAGCTGAGCCGCATCACCTCTTGGCAGTCCTGGGGATCATGCATGTGAAAATGCATTAGGTTTATGTGAAAGTAATTGTTAACCAAACTGAATGACAACTTATGCTGCATTGAAATATTACCTTTGACAATTTCTGCCAAGTAGATTTTGGGGCGGTGAAACCACCCTTTTTGTTACGCCCACCACCACTTCGACGACGCAAGACTGTATAAGCTACAAATATTCTGCGTAGGGTGTCCCTTCTGTTCTGCAAGGCCTTCTTGTTTAGCCGGAGGCCAAGCCTTTCCGCTAGTGCGGCTCTAAGGTTTTGCCATCCAACCTTCTTCATCCTACCGTTGGGGCAGTAGCCTTCATTGAGTTGATCCATATACAGTTCACAATAAACGTCTGTTTCCACATCGGTCCACGTATGTCTACGGCGATGATTCTACGTAATAGCCAAACAATGACTTCGATGACAAATAAACCATAGGCACATCAAAATGAAACAAGACAGTTAGGTCGGTTGGATCGGTTACCTCAGAAACATGGGAGTCGTCTTCGTCCATTTCCTCGTCACTGTCATTTGCATGAGCAGCAGCAGCTGTAGCGGCGCCACGGGCAGCCATGGCATGGCTGCGGGTGACTCGACCTGCTGGCTCGGGCTCGGGCCGTGACACTGCGGGGCCCTTCCCCTTGGCTTTGCTCCTGTGCCTCGAGGGGGCCTCACCTCCGGTCGCACCGCCGTAGTCTTGTGCGCCAAGGGGGAGGCTGCGCCGTGATCCATCGCCACCAACACCGCGCCCAGCGCGTCTTCCACCCTTGCCGGTAAATGTGAAGCCCAGACCCGCCGCCCTTGCGGATCTTGGAGGTAGCTGCGCTGCAGGGACGTCGTCGTAGGGCTGCAGGTTGAGACGGCATCGAACCCCAGTGTCGTCGTCAAGAGCCAGGCGAGATAAGCCTGGCGGACTTCCAGGTGGAGGTCGAGCACTTTCTTCGGCGCCTGAGGGGCCTTCCTGGGAGAAGAAGTCGAAGGCGGGCTTGGACGGCGAGTGCACTCCACCGTTGGAGGCGAACGCCCCTGCTGCCTTTGACGGTGAGCGGTAGCCGGTGGTGGATCCGAGCGCGCCGGGTGGTATGTTGGCCCCGGCGCTAGATCCAAACGCGCCTGAAGGTTGGTTGGCTCCGGCGGGAACGAAGAACATGGGTCGGTGATAGCCGAAGGCGGGCCCGAAGCCTACTCCCGGCATGTACCCGCTGTTGGGGCCTATTCCTCCGCCGGGAATGAAGCCGACGAAGGCTCCATAAGGTGCGCCTCCCTCCATGCCGGCAGGTGAACCGACCCCGCCCTGGGGCCCGTAGGCCGCTGGAGGCTGGTTGGCCCCGTCCTGGTTCCCGCTGGGGTTTGGGAAGGTCGCCGCCATCCAATCCCACGGGTTGCCGCCCGACATCCCCCGACGCGGACGCGCGTAGCGACGGAGAGGAGGAGATCCCGAGCTCCCGGCCGGTGCACGGCGCTTGGGAGCCAGGGCAACAGCGCACCGATGTTGGACGAATTCCGGCGGCGACGAGAACAGAAGTTGCGGTGGCGCAGACGGCTGGATCTGGATCTGCGGGGGAGAGGGAGCCGCGGGTGGTACACGGAGGTGGAGGAGCGCGAGCCGCGGAGGAGGAGCAGCGCGGAGGAGGAGGAGCGCTGGCGGCGGCGCGGACTAGGGAAGCGGGTGAGCGGAGCCCGCGGTAGCGGTGCGGCGGAGGAGGAGGAGCGCGAGCGGCGGCGACTGGAGGAGCACGGAGTAGGATGAGCCCTCGCGGTTGAGGTGCGCCGGCGGAGGAGTAGCCCGGAGTAGGAGGAACCCTAGCGGCGGCGCGGAGTAGGGAAGCGGTGGAGTGGAGGGAGTGGATCTGCGGCGGCGCGAGCGGAGGCGACTGGAGGAGCGCGGAGTAGGGAGCCGCGGGAGGTAGACGGAGGAGGAGCGCGAGCGGCGGAGGAGGAGGAGCGTGGAGGAGGAGGAGCGCTGGCGGCGGCGCGGTTGCGGTGCGGCGGCGGAGGAGGAGCGCGAGCGGCGGATGGAGGAGGAGCGCTAGTGGATGAGGTGCGGGGGCTGCTAGGGTTCGCGCTGGAGTGGATGAGGTGCCGTGGGCTCCACAAACTGCGGCCCATCAGATGAACAGTGCGCTCGGGCCTCTACCCATGAACAGTGGCTGGGCTAGATTTGAATAAAAGTTCTTTTGGGTCCAACTAAACACAGCCCTATATACGAGAGACGAGAGAGGTGGGAAGAGATAAGGCAGAAGTTTTTTTTTTTTTTTGACGCTAGATATTTCATTTACGCTGGTGCGTTGCCGTTGGATGGGCTGGACCCCTACACCGCTCTCGACCTCGTCATGATGGGCCACGCAAGGAGGATGAAGTAAAAAAGAGAAAAGAAAAAGGAAGGCCCAATAGAGAGACGAGAGGTTTAAGGAACATAGCGTTCCCTTTAAAAAAAAAAGTACCATACCATATCCATACTATTTATCTTGGAATTAACACTAAGATAAATATGGTGTTCTAAAAAACTAAGATATGATGGATAGATAAAAAAAAATATAATGGTTCAATAAGTATTATGTGAGGTAAATTAAAATTCAAGATAAGCCATGCGATCATAAACTATTATGTGGAAGATAAAGAACTATTGTGCACCAATAATGTTAATTGCCCAAATAATTAGAATCACTATATGTTTCAATGTACCGACGCATACAACTTTTAAAACATGTATAGCATTTGTAGAAAAAAACAATTAATTTATTTACGTGGACTTCGCCCGTAGCAACGCACGGACAATTTTACAGTCTATCTATAAAAGAACGAGTAGAATTGAAAACGTTTCTCACCTAAATTAGGCCCGCGATACCCCTCACGCCGGACCCACCTGTAAGGGTCAATGAGGGTGGAACGGGATCAACCCACCAAAACTGATAGTTAGAAAATGTTTATACAAAAACGATTTTTTTTTCTCACCACTGGTCTATCTATCCCGGCCATACTCCTCGTTTGATCTTCGTGTAGGTGCGGACTCCTGCGATCCCGTTCAGATTTAACCTCTGTGCCCAAAAGGAGCGGTGCCAAGGCTCCCAAATACAGACTCGACAAGGATCTGCGGGCGCCCATCCCTTGCTCCTGCTGCTAAGGGCATGTTTGGTAACCTGCACGAGGCTGAGTCAGGCCGACCGCGTGCAGGCACCGTATGATTGGTTGCCTGGGCCACCCACCAAGCCAGGCTTGACTCGTGCAAAAGAGCCTCGACAGCCAGGTTGAGTGGAAACGCGAGGAGCGACCGTTTTTCTCCGGCCAGGCTCACGCGGTGCAAAGAACTTCACGTGGATGTGTGTGCACAGAGACATAAAGGCAGTCTGACAGCAGCAGGCACAGGCAACCAAACATCGTCCATGCATATCCTAGCTGCATACGTACGCCAACCGAACAAAGACACCTTGCATGCAGTCGGCCTGGCCAGAGTGAGCCTGGACGCCAGATGCGAGCCAGACTGAGGCAATACGTGAACCAAACACGCCCTAAGCTGCCGCATGGCTGCGATTATTTTTGGGTGGTTGCTCATGGCACTTGCCACACGGTCCGCGTGGCTGTGATTAGGAAGGAGGTATTCATACTTTGATTGAGAGCTGAGAGGACAAAGGCACATGACAAAACAGAGGGACATGTTGAAGCAATTGAGAGTTTGTGGTGCCATTCAGGCTTTAAACCAGCCCAAAAGTCGTCCAAGGTGAAAAAGAAACAAGGCAATTTTTAATAGAAGTCTAAAAGCACACGCACATACCTTTTGTAACCCGTTGCCAGTCGCCACGAATACCATGTTTTTTTTCTCGTAAAAAAGTTATTTTTGTGCTAGTGAACCACAACATAAGCAACCCTGGTTGAAATTGCACTTGTCCTAATCTCTGTACCTTTCATATCAGCCAATCGACGATGATAGCTCTCGTGCCAGCTCGATCATGGGCCAGCCTGTATATTTGACAAAGCAAACAATAACAAATACAACTGCCGATTCGTGGCAAACAAACAATTACAATTTACAAAGATAACAGCCATGACATACTATGTGAAGAAACAGCAGCCCCTTGACACAAAAATAAAACTTACTCTGATTATGAATTCCACTTTTAAAACACCAGCCTAATTTTGCCTTCATATATAGAAAAGCAAAATTTTGAAAACTGCAGTTTTTTTAAAAAACTCCAGTTTGATGCCTATATTTTGGGCTCACCACCAGCCTGTGTTCTGTGTGTGTGGGCCGGTTCGGTAAAGAAGAGTAGAAGACGATAAAAACCTCTCTCTTCACGGCCCACTTTGCTTCTCTCCTCGGAGGTCGCCCTGCACGCCGCCGCCGCCGCCGCAGCAGCAAACCGGTGATCCTTCCACGGCAATTCACCACCACTCGGGCGGTGCCTCCGACTCCAACACTCGGGCGCGGCGCAGGGATCCCGGCCGGCGCCGCATTGCCTGGCGCCGGGCCAAATGACGGCCCGCCGGAGAAGAGGCGAATCGCCCCGCCGGCAGCGGGCTCCGGCGTCCGAACCCATCGCGTGTCCACAGGTACGGATCTGGCAACAACCTCCGTGGATCCTCTCACCGCGGGAATCTCCGCTGATTCCTTCTCGTCATGTCGATGCCTTTACCTCCGTACAACGTATTCTATGAGAACTCCGCGGATTCCTTAGATGAAAATTATGCGTAGTTCCCATACGTTTGCGACTTATTTCCCCCGATCGGTTCGTTTGGTTTCAGGCTACGGCGGCGGCGTCGAATCCGCGCCGTGCCGGAGAGGCGCGACGTGCCCAACCCCTCTCCCGCCGTCTCCAGCATCGGCGCTCTGCCCGTGGACGCGGTGTACGAGATCCTGCTGCGCCTCCCGGCCAAGCTGCTCTGTCGCCTGCGCGCCATGTGCCGGCCGTGGCGGGCCCTCCTCTCCGACCCGCAGTTTGCTGCGGCGCACTCCGCCCGACACCCGGGCCCGCTCATCGTCGCCGGCTATGCCGAAAACGAGGGCGACGGCATGATCGTCGATATCATGGATCTGTCTGGGCAAATTGTCAAGCGGGTGCGCCGAGTCGAGGGGAGGGACAGAGTCATGAGCATAGAGCTTGACCTCGCCTTTGTCAAGAATGTTGATAGCGGCAGCTACCAATTTCTGTTCGCACCTACTGGAGATATGTATCGGTTATGCCACTACCGATTTCTGAACCCAGCTACGGGAGCTGTGTACCACTTACCAGATGGATTTGCGGAGGAGAATGTGGCTTTTGGTGTGAACCTGATTACGGAGCCAAAGTTTATACTTGGTCAGGTACCCAGCACAGGGGAGTACAAGGTGCTTAAACTGATATACCATTTTTCCCTTCGCCTCATCTGCCAGCTGTTGGAGGTATGCACCCTAAACATTAGCAGCCATTCAGGGTGGAGGAAAAAGGAGATACCTGGAGATGATGTCTGATTTTGTAACTTAACCAGATTGGTAATTGATGGGATTGTCTACTTCCTATATTCAGATACACATCACTCTGTCACCTTCAAGGACCAAGTTATTGAGGAAGACTTGATAATTACATTCGACCTCAAGACTGAGGCTTGGGGGCCACGTATCCAGGGACCCCCAATCAGCCTCTCCAATAACGCTGTTCAGATGTTCGACAACATTGGTCGTCCAATTATAAAGCAGCTTACATTAGCCAATCTGATGGCTCCTTAGTTGTTGTGCATGGCCCAGCTCCCTATATGGACTTTTGGATTCTGAAAGACTTTGACAAGGGTGTCTGGGTCAAACAGTATAGCATGCAATTTGAACAGTATGGCCACCTTATGCCTGTACATCCCCTGTTGGTGTTAGGTGATGGGAGGGTAGTCATACACAAAGAAGATAATGGATGTTTACAAATTTATGGCCCAAGTACCAACACTTTTACTGATTCAGTGGAGTGGACACGTTACTCTGCAATTAGTATGTATGCAGGAAACCTGTTGAGCTTAGATCGATGAGTACTGATGCGGTGAGTATTGTGCTTACTGTATTTTGTTTGTTCAAATGCATCTGTATGAGTCACTTCCTTCGATTTCCCAATTATTGATATTTATCATTTGCTAATGGAAGAAACGATACTGCTTAGAAAATAACTTCACCTTTGAAGTTGTTTCCTGTGAGAGGCTGGTGGTACTTCTTCTTATTGTGACCAACAACAGTATGCGCGTCCCTTTTTGGTAGTCACTATATATGTCAGTTGATGATGATCAGAAAACTCTTTCTTAATGTTCGCTTTGTGCATGTGTTTAATTTTTTTTTCTCGAATAAATAGATGTTATAGTTCTGCTTAGAAATTATCTCAAAGATAGTGCTTGAACAGTTGAACGTGTAGATATAATGCATTTGTTGATCTTAGAAGTCTGCGTCATTGTGCATTAATGATTATTGCTTTCCTCAAACAGTGTATCCATGAGGTAGACATGACTACATGAGGATGCCATAATTAATCCTTGTAGTTTCCTCTTCTTGTTAGTAATAGAGTTAATTGTTTATCTGAAGTTGCTGTTCTTCATCAACAGCAAAGCTTCACAGCCCCTATCTTTTCATTGCTTCGATCAAGTGACATATTTGTATACTATGCTGTACATCACTGTTTCATTGTTGTCCCATATTTTGATTTTTTTTAATCTTTGATAATGTTTAGGGGCAAGCTGTGTGCTCATGGCCAAACTGCACATGTGCTACAATTGAAGACACCAGTAGTTGGCAAATGGGGTTGGAGTTGATTTTCCATCTTATAGAGTTTGACTTGAAGCACTAATCTTCTTGTCAGATGGGCTCAATTGGGCTGTGTGTGCGCGTTGTATTGCAGATTCCTCTCGTTATTTAGTCTCTGATAGAGTTGTTTGACTGAACTGTTTTACTTGAATTTTCCAGAGCATGGAACCAATATCTTTTCTTGTGTGGAGCAAGTTAAATATTTGTCCCTTTAGCATCTGCAGCTCTTTCCACTTTTACATGTCCATTCGAATATTCATAATTGAGCATTGTTTTAAGGGGTAAACTCCATTTGTCATCATAGTGACCTGTAATTTTTTTACAACATATGACATAAGCAGTTTACTAGTCGATTTCTGAATTCTTCCTTGGAAACATGGCTGGATGATCATTACCTCGTAGGAACTGATCTCCCATGTGGAGACATGAGATTTGAAGGGTAACTTAACACCACCAGGTAGAGGAAGAAATAAAGAATTATGAACAAGTCCAAGAATATTTGGAGATGCGTTGTGTATTTGTATGCCCCGTGTTGATGATTTCTATTGTATCAGTCTTTTGCATTTGTCAATATACTCGAACGGAGAAACATGTCTGCATGATATGCTCTTATGGTTATTTTTCGATTCTTCATCTATCTATTTATTTTGGGTCAAACCTGGTGCAAGATTTATGGTATAAATTAAAAAAAAAATCAAAGACGCTAATCTTCTATAAAGGTTTTTGTCCTTTGCACCTTCCCCTTAACTCAAATTTTTGCGAGCCAAATTTAGGACGTCAGCTGAATGCATACCTTTGAAGATGGAACGCAATGCTAAGGAAGTTTTTGCAAGCCATGAACTAATTAAAGACTCAGCTGAAGAATTGTGTCATGGCATGATAGGAAGACACAATGTGGAAAAGTATAGCACACGTTTTGAAGCAACTGTATTTTAGTGCTATTTTTTCGATCAAGCTTAGGTCCCAACATTTCTTTTAATATTTTACTCTTTTTTCCTATCAAAACACGTGACAGTGACAGACGCTAGGTTCTGGCGGTTATAAACACACATGCACCCACATACGGTTTTATCCCTATGAGATTAGCATATCATGTTGCATATATTGAAAAGATAAATAGCTTTTGAGCGAAGAAAAGATTATTAGCTGTGAACATAAAAAAAATATACTACATGGGCTGTTGATTGTGAAACCTTCACTTTTCGTCAATACATGGGCTGTCTTTGTGGGTAGACCTAAATAAATCTCCGATTCGGTCCCCGTTGCAAGAGTCCCGAAAACTCTACCGCCCTCGCAGATCGATCTCGATCGCGCGCGACGATCACCGGAGGCGGAGGCCGGAGTCTCTCCCTCAGCCACCCCCATGGCGCCATCCCTGCCCATGGACCTGGTTCACGACATCCTCCTGCGCCTCCCGGCGTCCGACACGTGCCGCCTCCGCGCCGTGTGCCGGCCATGGCGCGCCCTCCTCTCCGACCCGCTCTTCGCCGCCGCCCACGCCTCCCGTCACCCTTATTACCCACTCATCGCCATCGGCTACGAAGCGTCCATCGGCAACGGCCGCGTGCTCTGCGACATCGTCGACCTCTCCGGCCGCGTCGTCAAGCGTGTCCTCGCCGCCGGCGGCGCTAGAGAGGGTCATGTGCGCCCACCACGACCACATCCGCGTCGCCAGAGGGTCCAGCATGAGCTGCCATGTCCTCAACGTGACCACCGGATCTATCCACGTCCTTCCTGAAGGACTTGCCACGGAGCACGCTAAGCACAAGCAGACCTCAGCACATTGCTGGGCGACGACTGCGATTGGGATGGTCCCCTCGACAGGGGAGTACAAGGTGCTTCGTGTGATTCATACCTCTTGCTCCGACGATCTCCCCACTGGAAAGCTGTTTGAGGCCATCACCATTGATGGCAGCAGCAGCCAAGCGCATTGGAGAGGGAAGGGTGCCCCTCCATACCCTGTCGAATTGGGCAACTGGCACAGCGTGGTGATCAAGCACACTGTCTATTTCTTGCTGTCGGATTACGGTTCATTTCATGTTGGTAAACGTGGCGGCCTTGTAGCCTCGTTTGATCTCGAGTCGGAAAAGTGGGGGGAAAGTATTCCAGGACCCTTGAGCAGCTTTATTGCCCGCCGCAATTTGACTTGCTTTGACCTCAAAATCGCTGCCTTGGTGAATGCTTAGTCCTTGGTTGCCGCAAGCCTTCAGTCCCTGGGGTTTCTACCTCCATGGATCTATGGTTTCTGACGGACTCTGGAAAGGGTTTATGGGTCCGGCAACATAGCGTAGAGATCAGTGAATTGCATGTTCCACATCTAGCACAGCCGTTGGCGGTGTTGAATGATGGGAGGACAGCAAAACACGATGGGAATTGGGCGTTTATGAAAAATTTCAATCCACGTTTCCAAGCTTCTACTGATGTGCAAGAGTGTTGCGTGTTTGTTGGTTTGTATGGAGGAAACATATTGAGCCTGGCAAACGGTTCTAAACTAGCAAGTTCTTAATGAGATTAGCTATGGTTATTATAATGAGACAAGAGTTGTACTTTAGTAGTAGTTTCTTTTACATTAATTTTGGGTAGCAGTTGATTCCTATATCATTTGTTTTAATGTAAATGAGAGTTCCCACATCCAGAATTTGAAGCTTTTCCTACTGATGTGAGATTCTCCTACTGTTTTAACATTCAAATTTTGTTATAAACTCTGCCTACCAAATTTCTCCTAAAGAGGTGAGTATTGTGCTTACTGTAGTTTAGGTTTAGTAGTATTTCCTTTTACTAATTCAATGGAGTGGACACATTACTCTGCAATTAGTACGTATGCAGGAAACCTATTGAGCTTACACCGGTGAGTACTAATTAGGTGAGTATTGTCCTCACTGTATTTTATTAGTTCAAGTGCATCTGTATGAGCCACGTCCTTTAATGTACTGATAATGCTTACAGAATAACTTTACCCTTTGAAGCTGTTTCCTGTGAGAGGTTGGTGGTGCTTCTAATCATTAGATCAAGAACGATGACAGTATGCATATCCCTTTTCGGTAGTCACTACGTCAGTTGATGATGCATGATCATAAAACCCTTTTCTAATAATGTTGGCCTTGTGCACCGAAGAGTTGGACAACGCTTTGCGCAAGGTCAAAGAGGCCAAGGAACGCGGGGAGTTCACACCTCACGGGTGGCATGACATGCTGTCAGAGGCGCTAGGAAACCCCGAGCACCGTGGCCGCGTCCGGGGCGTATCGTCAAGGCAGAGCTAGAAGAATATGGGGTCTTGGGCATCCGACACCGCCTCGTCTTACCACACGAGGCAGAGGTACAAGGAACGACTCATCCAGAAAGGCAGAGATCAAGCAATGGAGGAAATGATCTTGGGGACTTTACAAGATGCTTTCACGAGCAACGACCTAAGATGGTGGAGCTCAAGAGGCAGATATTCCTCCAAGGTCAAGCCGCCGTAGATCAGATGGCGCCGGGTACCTCACAACTCCAAAGGTATCCGGTTGATGACATCGTGGAGGTGGCATTCTATAAGCTTTACGTGCCTTGGGGCAGGACAGACATAAAGAAGGTCGTGACGGAGGGAATTGTATACCCGCTCAATCCTGAAGCCAGCTATGATGGGAAGCCCATCCCAGCAAACTATGCCTTGGTCGATGTGGCGTGGACATCAGATCAATTCGATGATGAGGAACTACTTGAGTTTCCCACTGAATCAGGCTTAAGAACCATGCGCGCAGCTCTTGGAGAACGTGTGCTGTGGAACAAGGCATACATTGTCTTGGTACAAGAAACGCATGTGTCAAAGCCCTCGCAACCGTCATCATGTCCCCCCTGGTGGCCCGAGTGACGACGACCGTGGAGACCACAACGGCGACGATCATGGCGGGCCAAGTCACAACCCTCCTAGCACCCCACATCCGAACACTGGCAACCCACAAGGAGGTGGGGGGACAAGGAAACACCCCCTCCAGCATCGAAAGGAGAATGTCCCCCAGCACCAAAGAAACCTACAACACAAGAGGGCAGCCCACCTCCCAACACGAGAATTCTAGAAGAAGGTGAAAGGGGTGGACGGGGCAACGAAACACCGCACCTCCAGGTTGTCCAAAGGACAAAGGGCAATGTCCTCCAGCGCCAAAGAATTCTTACACACAAGATGGCAGACCTTCTGGCGTCACCGACGAGGCATGGGTGGCGTTCAACCTAGCAGAAGCGTACACGTACTCGACGATGACGTTGAAAAGGTATGTACATCCACTTGACCAAGCAAACAACATATTATGTGTGCGTCGATGATGATACCAGACTTGCACTCCTTGTCTCAATTACAGGCCGCCAAAACCAAAAGCATCGTTTGACCACCTCACTGAGGATTGCCCGGAACAATTTGAAAATGGCAAGCTAATGTTGCCTATGGCCCAGCTCGTCGAGGAGTTGTGGGATGTTCACAGGTTCCATATCTGGTACTTGTACGCTGCGAACGTATGCATGAAGAAATTCGTTGTGAGGGTGCCTAAGGAGTACTTCCACTTGGAAGATGATTGCTATCTCCCTATCGAGTTCAATGACATGCATATAGCTTGCTACGACGTCGCGACCTCGACCTTGCCCAAGTCACCCTTTTTGCTCTGTAAGTGGATGCACTTACGTATCGTTTAAAGTTCTATAATGAAACTAGCAATTTAATAATACCATGACAACTTGTTCTTGCAGTATGCAATCATATGCGTGCAAGGAATTAGGCGGTCCAGAACTCCTATGCATATCACCCAGAGCACCATTGTTGGGCATGATATACCTGACACGGATCCAGAGCTGGCAGGTTTTGATAGGATGCAACGAGTGGAGATCTGGGCCTGCCTTAGAGGCAAGATCAAGTGGCGAAAAGGAGAATACCTCCTGAAAGTCATGGGCATGATCAAGGGGAATGGGTGTATCCTGGCCGCCCACCAGTTTGGGTAAGTTGAAACAATTTTTGCTATTGTATCTACCTTTCCTGTATTCAAGATTTGAGATCCATAGCGTTTCTATTGCGCAGCCGCGTGGGAACCATGGGCCACTAGGTTGTATTTGCGATTTATCCTCAGGATGGAATGGCTATCGTATTCGACTCATTGCGGGTGTCGAGAAAAGAGGGGTACAAAGACTTTGAGGGCATATTACGATAGTAAGTGACGACAAATTCTTTTTATTTATTGTGCATACGTCTGAAATTTATTGTTCTTACTAGTTGACATGCCATACAGCGCTTATAGGAAGCACGAGCAAAACCCTGATTCCTATGATCAGAGGTCCAAGAAGAAGAAGGAAAAGTATGAGACAACATTGAATGTTAGGTGAGACTTCCCGGTACGTATGAATAATCATATGCACGCTACTACATCATAGATGATAACTATATACTAACAACTATATAATTGCTATATATATATATAGGGCAGCGCTAAATGGTACCCTGGGTACTGAATAGCTATTCAGTACCTGAGCCCCCTTCGACGGCTGCGCGCGAGCGGCTTCGGTCCCCATCGCGCGGGAGTGCACCCCGTCCGCCCGGGTGCCGTTCCGTCCCGGTCGCGCGGGAGCGCCGCGCACCCCCTCCGCCCGTCTTTTTTTGTCTTCCGTTTTTTCTTTTGGTCCTTGCACGAACATGACCCGCCCGGCCTGTATGCCACGTCCAGCCTACTGCATGCATCGGTTTTTCTCCCTCTGAGAGATCACGTGGCTCATCTCATCACGCCAACATCAACGTGGCGCATCTCATCACGCCAACATCAATGGGTACATATTGAATTAATTAGTGTATTCTACAATGTTATTTTAAAAAATGTCTTTGTCTCTACTATCAAATCCATTCATCAAATCACATGTACTTTAAATCGGTAGAACTTGTCTACATATTTTTGTAACTTTGTCAAAGGTCTTGCATAACTTGGGACAACAAAAATCTTCTGCTACCACGGTAACAAGCAATGAGAAATTGGTTAATCATTGGTGTGTCTTCAACACATGGCATAAGATTAAAATAATTCGTTTTGCGGATAAACATACATCATTGAATTTGAAAACTCAGACATGGCGAGTTGGCAACACGGCAACACCCTCACCATATTGCTTTACAAATACAAAAGTTTCCAATAGGAACTTTACAATCAGGACATCTTCCCTATAGATATTTGTTGCTGCTTCTGAAAGGTCATGTAGATCTAGTAACAATTAAGATTTACCACCACAGTTTCCTCTAGGGCCAAATCTTGTGACAGGTCGATATGAATATTACATTGGCTGAAAAGATAACAGGGATAGAATTTGGTGTCCTCATAGTTACATCCACAGATCGCTCGTTCATTCTTGCTCTAGCTGCAGCCCGTTTATTCTTGCCCCAGCCTGCAGCTGCATTAGTAGGGTTCATCCAAACCTGCACAACCAAGTAAAATTGGTATTCATCCTTGAGCTGAAAAATGATCAATATTCCCAATTATTATCCACACACAAGGTAGGACAACAAATGAAATTTACAGAAAAATAGCTAGCCGGAGTACACTGCTATCAACAAAAAGATTACAATGACACATGCAGCATCTGGCTGAAGGATGCTCCAAGACAACATCGATGATTAGGCCCGCAGGTGCACCAGCCAGAGCTCCGCCATTCTAATATAGCATTATCAGTTGCACAAATCCAACACAAGATGGGACCTAAGCCTGAAGTTCAATATACGTAATTTAAAGAAAAGGTGATACTGAAAGGATTTGAGAGAACTAACCAAAAGCTAGTTCAGTTGGCAAAGCAAATCGAATCGACACTTTGATCCACCTTAAACATGCAGTAGTAAACCAATTAAAAAAATTAATCCACAGAAGACAACAGTTCCAAAAACACATCTCATACAAGAGCTGAAGTAAAATGAACCGGAGTGAAACAAACTAGCAGCAAGGAATCTGAAAATTGCTCGAAAATTTTCCAAGGAAGGAGGGCCCTTGACGCTTAGTACCTCAGCAAAGGGAGCTTTACATGCTATGTTCAGGTCGAAACCCGCACAGGTTGGGGGCTTCACAGAACTTAATAGCATCTTCGTTTGTCTCCCAGCACGTTGGTCACGGACAGAATCAGCAGTGGTGCATGTGAAATGTGGTGTATGTGTATATGATAAAAGTGTACAAATCAACATCAATGCAAGAATATTGGGATAATGCCATGCAACCAACAGCTATGCCTAAATCAAGCACTCAGACGCCATGTTTAAACCGCCATTCAGATGGGCCCTGATAGAGAATGCCATGCCATTCCAGCACCACATGCATCCACATCTGCACGCACGATCAGGGCTGCAGGGGACGCAAATCAAATTTGATCAAATTAAATCGCTCGATCATAGAATAGATCAATCAAATATAAGAAAATCAGCTGAATGGACGGACGAAGCAAGATTTATACTTACCTAGCTACGGGATCTTGTGCCCTTCACCTCGCTTGCAGTTCATTTAGCCCAGATCTGCTATCAGCGTGTCGCCATCAACCGAGAAAGGAACTGGAGCTTCAACCTGGATGAACCACGCTGGATGCAGGGCCGCACAGGCCCTGGCGCTAGGGGAAGCATTGGTCGCATCTCGATCGAGGGAAGATAGGTAGACAGCTGCGCCACGCAGGGTCTTCCAAGATTGCCGCCCCCATCATGCTTGCGGTGAGCCTCAGCTGGCCACCGTTCGCACCGTCCGAGGTCGACGAATCTTCCATGTGTCCACTTCACCGCTCGCTATGGGTGTGCCTATGCGTTAGTGGCACGAAGGGGATGGCCGGACGGCAGCACAACATCTGTCAGTACGGCCGGATGGGAGTTGGAGGATGCGGAGCGGATACGGGAGGCTCACCAGCGTGGCAGGAGGAGGGACGGTTCCGGTCGGAGACTATCAGCGGAGCGCCTGAGCGCCAGGAGGGGACAAACAGGAGCCCCGAGCAATGACTGCAGCTTGCCGGCCGGGGGGAGCATGGGACTGAATCTCCAGGAGCAGGAGGATCGCCGCGGTAGGCTGCGCGTCGCGAGAGGTGGGGAACCGAGTCGCCCATGATCTATTCGGAGCAGAAATAACACCGGGATAAAACTGACGTCTGAACTGGCACGCATGGGGGCAGTTGTGGTCAGCGGGCTCAGCGAGGAGCGAGAAAAAGCCGGACCAGGTAAAGGGGCGCTGGAATTGGATCGGGGGCTCGGGGATGGCTGGCAACCTCCCGCACAGTTTGTGTGGATACTATGCTTGTGAGTACATCAGGTGTTGCGAGAAATTTAGCCATAGTTGGCAGCAACTCCAGAAAAATTAAAGACTGGTGGCTCAAAGAAAAGAATTGTCGTACAATTGTCGATCAAAGGTACCAAGAAAAAAGTACAAAAAGATACGCAACTGGAGAACCATGTTGAACATGACTGACTACAGGATGCCAGACCTCTTCGATTAGTAGTCTTTTCTCATTCAAAAATTAATTATGATTTTGTGAAATGTATGAATGTTGCCTGTGAAAAGATACGCAACTGCAGAACCATGTGACATTTGTGATGTAATTGTGTCGATGAACATGATATATGTGTGTGTTTCTATCTTTAATTGAACTTTGTATTGTTTTGCGCTTTCTGCTTCAATTTCAAATTCAAAACAACATTATTTTTTTTTAAATTGGCATAAAACCTTAAACGGAGGTGGGCGGTT
>JACEFO010001294.1:0-44391 GCA_015342445.1 Digitaria exilis | reverse complement strand
GCTCGCGTCCGCCGCCGGCGGAGCCCAGCCAACAGTGTCCACGTTCGCGGCGCTTGTGACTCTCGGCTGGACGGGATGGTCCGTGCCAAGGGCTCTCAGAAGGCGAGGACGCGTACCTGACCTTCTACGCGGACTCCGTGGCGTCTGCGCCCCACCGTCGGCGCCAGCTACTTCGGCAACTGCATCACGGGGTGCCTGGCGAAGGCCGACGCCGGCGACCTCCTCGGCGAGGCTGGGCTCCTGCACGCTTCGCGGGCAGTGGTGCGGCGCTGAGGGAGATGGAGGAGGCGCCAATGGCGATGGCGGAGACGTGGGTCGAGAGCGTGGCACGGCTTGCCGTTGGCGAGGTTGGTGACGCGTGTGGCGGGGCGACACGGTGTTCCGGGTGGACGAGGTGGGTTTGATTTTCGGCTTCGGAGAGCCCTGCCGTGTCGAGTCGGTGTCCATGGACACGACGCAGGATCATCATCAAGGGTCGCAGCAGGCCTGACGGCGAGGTGATGGTCTCCGTTGTGCTCCACCCGGCGCACATGGAAGCGTTCATGGCGCATATCAATGGCGGTCTCAGATCGAGGATCTAGCTTTGTAAGCACACATCGAGCCTATGTACATCTATAATAAGCAAATAAACAAGCTGCCGGTTGTCATGGACGCTGATCAGTTTCAGAGGCACGCACAAACGCCAATGTTCAAGCATGTTGCGTGTGTGTTCTTGCGAGAGTTGTTAGTTTACCAAATGGAAGCTACCAACACATGGATGCTAGCTCCATCAGAACACCTAGGTGTTGGACAAATACTCCCTTACCAACTCCGTTTAAAACCTTGTTTTCGGTTGTTGTTGGATGGATGATGTTCTCCTTCCTTCTCCAGCGTGGTCTCATGTGCCTAACCCTCAGCTTAGATTTTCAAACCATCGTGCCACTAAGCATAAGCATGTGTTCACCTCTGTCTACAATGGCGCCAACAAGAGGGACTTGTTTCAGAACATACCAGATCTAGTGGGTGTCCTTCTCTCCCATGGATATGATGATCCTTTTATGAAATACAAAGCTATTCATTGTTGCAATAGTTTGCTTCAAGGCCAGCAGTGTGATCCTGTACGCGACAGCGACATGGAGCTGGAAGAAGGATCATTTCATTTCTATCACTCCTAGCTGCTGCTTGATGTCCTGTTCCACATGAGCGTCATCTTTCACCATCCCTTCTTCATTATCTCTATAGAACGAGGCGTTGGATGGTTCGGAAGCAGATTGGTTGCATGTGTGATGGCAGCCACTAACGCCTCCACCTCTTCAACCTTTGCCCCTCCGCAATTAATCCACACATTGAGATCCCTGAGCGAAGCAAGATGGTGGATGCGAGATCAAGGTGATCAGCGAATGTAGACTGTGCCTGGCATGCTCTGATTTCGATTGATAATGCTTCCAGCTGTGGAACAGCTCCAGGCTCAAACATTCAAACCCATGATGGGGCCATACAAGCGGAAGATCTTCAGACAATCGAAACTTATGTTGCGCAAACTCAGCATTTCCATTGGTTCATCCACAGCTTCTGACCGTAACTCCAGATCTAGCAGCGAAGGTAGGCCCCCAAGAATATTGAGCACCTCCTGTGTGACTTGCTTAACCCTGATGCAGAGCCTGTAGAGGTTGACCATTGAGGTAATCCACTCTGGGATCCTTTGAAAGCAGCACCAGGGGTGTATAGTTCCCGTAGTACATGAGGTGGTGAATACCAGAATTAAGAGCGATGTCAGCAGAACCAGGGCCCCTGATAATATGCAAATACCGAAGTCTGGATCTAACAAGTTTGTCGAGTGAAGAAGCCAAGATATCTGTGCACATAGAGCTGTTACTGCGGGAGTCACTAATGTGCCAAGTTAGTCGAAGAGTTCTCAGGTTGGTCAGACTGCCCAACTCCAGCAAAGAATTTTTTGAGCATTCATTATAATGATATACCTGAAAGATCAACCAAAGATTGCATGTTCCCCACACCATCAAATAATTGTGAACCATTAACCAGTAGAAAAATCAACCGGCGCATTTAGCGATGCTTGCTGGCAATTTTCTTATCCATGTACGACGCAGATCCAATGTTTCCAAAAATTGTAGATCTCCTATTTGGTCTGGAAGATGTGTGATTCTACTTGCTGCATCCTCAGGTACCTCAGGTGAAATAGATCCCCTACGCCCTGAAGATCACAGTTTTGTAATTTCACACTAGACTCTAGATCCAACACTCTTAGAGCTTGAAAGTTCGAAATAGAAACCATCTTTTCAGAATATCCAAATATGCTAAGAGATCGAGCATGTGATAAATTCAAAGATGATTGTGACATCACAACTTCTGGACCACGGTAGTCAATTGAGAGTCTGCGAACCTTTTCTTGGGAGACCAGTGTTTGTGTTGGGTCACCAATGGGAGTTATAAATTTTCTTCCAGTGCCTTGGATACAATGAGATCAAGAATCATATCATGCACACGGCATCCTCTTGCTTGCCCATCAAGTCCAATACTCACTGGTTGGATCAAACTTCTATTGATAAGTTCATTAAAATAACATTTCCCTTCGTCCACTAAATTTCTCCCACTTGTGACCTTAAACAATCCTTCTGCTATCCATCGCCTTACAAGCTGAAGCATGTCAACCTCATAGTCTTCTGGATACATGCTTAGGTACAGTAAGCATGTCTTCAAATGGTAGGGAAGATCATTATAACTAAGGGATAAAATCCTTTCCATTTCTTCAGCTTTGTAATTTGAAGCCCCAGACCAATCAAATTACAACACTCACCCACTCTTCTCTTCCATCTGACTTAGTGATCATTAGGCTAGCCATAGTAATTATTGCCAATGGCAGGCCACCACATCTTTTAATGATGTCAGCTGCAACATCTTTAAGGTTCATTGGGCACAAATCTTCTGAGCCAAAAATCCTTTTATAAAATAAACTCATGGAATCAGCTTCACTCAGTGGCCTTAACTCATACACAGTACCATTGTGAGGAGAGCAACACGATTTTGCAATAGTAGCAATTCTTGTAGTTACTAGTATCCTACTACCACAAGAATTCTCAAGCAATGCACATTTAATTGCATTCCATACTTGGGTATTCCATATGTCATCAATTACGATAAAGTACCTAGAAAATGAGAAACACTATGAGTCAGTTGAAGCACAAAGATTAAATATAGGTATAATCAAATGAAGAAATTGAATACTTTATTCAAAATCTGATACAAATAAGCCTAAATAACATGCATGACGGATGCTAAAGTAATGTATATTATGGAGCTAAGGCATACTGGGATGTTACGTTTGATATGTTCATTAGCCTCGATTTTCATGTTTGTGTAGAGAGCATATGGGCAAAGATATATATTATTTAACAAACTCATCATTTTTTGTATAAACTCTAAACATTTTGTGCCATAAATATCTAGTTTGTTTATGCTTTGATGAAATTAACTTAATTTTATAAGAATTTGGATGAAAAATAAATGACTGGTGGTCATAATGCAAGACAGGTTCGTTATTGTTGTATTTAATGTTACAGTGGCACCTAGGAGATGGATTCTGAGAGTTTTTCTTATGGGTAGAGTGACTTCAAATAAAGACTATTTAAAATCTAGAATGATTGATAATGTGGAAAAGAGCAGAGCACACCTCTTGTTCTTGAGGAAACTCCTAAGTGCATTTATGAGCTGATTATCATCCCCAATCTCGGTAGTAGCACAATCTTGGTTCTTGACTTGAGAAAGTAGGACCCCAAGAATCTTCTTTACATCAGGTTTCTGGGACACTGAAACAAAAGCCTTACAATCGAATTGCCAACTAATTCTTTTATAAGCTTCATTTGCAAGGGTAGTTTTTCCTAATCCTCCAAGTCCCACAATTGAAATTACCTTCAATGATTGTTCCCCATCATCTAGCATATTAATGAGGTGATCCCTTGGAATATCAATACCAACTAGATCAGATGACTCAACATAGAGTGCAGATAATCGAGGATCAATGGACAACACATTGTTGGTTCCAGGATCAACTTCATTGGCAACTTTGTACCTCTTTCTTCTATGCTTTGCCTCAACAACTCGATCCTTTAGTTCGTTTATCTGCTGGGCAACCCCATGGTGACTACCAACTCCTTTACTCTCTGAACATAAACATGAAAGAATCCGATGATTCCACTAGACCTCTGTTGGTATGGCTGGTGCATGTAATTGTCAATGCAATCTTCTATGTCGTAAGCCATCTCACGCACTTGCTTCCTCCACTCCTTCACCTGCAGGTCAAGAACCTCCATGTTGCCTAGTTTCTCCAACAGAGCATTCATGCAGCTAAGTTCGTCCTTCAAGAAGGCAATGTCACGCTTCACCCTACTGTGCAGCTTGAATTCTTTACCCATCAGCGCTGTAAGCTTGTCAAGTAGGGAGTTCATCACCCCTGTGGCAACGCTAACCATGACCCCTTCCATCTCCTATGTTGTTGTTCTGCACTTTGAAGTTCTTTCTGCACTCTAAGGTTCCTGCAAACTCAGATCTCAGGGAGGAGATCTGTGGAAAGCTAATTGTGTGGGTTGCAGAATCAATGGAATAAGAAACAGCTGTTAGTTGTCAGTCCACTTGCTTGTGACTCCATGGATCGATGCATAAGGTTCAGATCTCTGAAGGAAGATTGTCAAAATCAAACTGTGCCCATTAGAAATCAAGAAGAAGAAATAAAAGCATGCCTTGATACCTACCTTTTTGTGTGTTATGCTGTCCGTGGAATCAAGCTAGCCAATCCAACCTGTAACACCTTTAGTTGGCCATAAATTGAATATCAATCGAACTCCCACATCTAACGCTGCTGGTGCAGTTCAGAGAGCTCTGTAGATTTTTTTTTTTTTTAAGATAATGGAGAGCTCTGTAGATACAAGAGGACAATAAGAAAGGAGGAACCAAGTGTCATGGAAAGCGACCAGAGTACCCGAAAGGAAAGGGGGACGAAGATGAACTTACAACAAGAATGGGTTCCACACGCTTCCCAGTAAGCCAAAGCCACTCATTTCGCATCGTTTCCTGAAACGACTTTGTCAATCAACAGGCAAGTCTAACCCCCAAATTGTTATTAAAAAAACTTCACATAATTTGCTTTATGGTACGTAGACATCAACAGTAACGAAGAACCAATTGTGTATGTAGTTGGTATTTTCACAGTCCAAATTTGGTGTAGTATATTATATGTAACACTAAATCAAAGAATCTTGGTTGGCACTGGGTTTTCACTAATTGGCCAGATCAGAAGCAAATTACCTCTAGTGAGCAGGCAACGCGCTATGAAACATCACCAGGCGTACTTACTCAGCTCCGAGGAAGAAAGAGAGGCGTCAACGTCGCGCCGGCCGGTCGGCCTGCCGCGATTCGGCGACCCGCACCGGAGCGGGTTCCACCGCCCCCAATGACGCCATGCGCTGGGATGTGCGTTACCCTGGCCACTATCGTGGCCAATCCGCTCCTGCATCAAATGCAGCGAGCAGGAAGAAACATGAATAGAACCTGTCCGCCGGCGCAGCTGCCTGCCGCCGAGTCGCGAAGACCGATCTGAATCTTACCCAAGGGGAAGCGCCGGAGGCAAGGTGAGCTAGATGAACTGGTGGCAGAATGGGCAGATCTATTGCAGCCAACAGCCTTCGCTGATGGCGACGACGCCGCCACGCCGGCCGCCGGCGCCGTCGAGGCGTCGACCCGACCCGCCCGGACGCGACGCGACGGCGAACACCCAGACGGCGGACAAGTACTTCAAACATTCCAAAAATGCTTCGTGGTACATCGTTCCGCCACGTTCGTTTCTCGAGCGTCAGATCACAGAGTAAACGGTTGCGATCGTCAGACGGTGTCTTTTTTTTTTTTTGAATCGAGTTCCTGAAGTTCTTCAAATTACCTAAGAGGGATGTAAATTGATGGTAGCCGTTCGTTTGGCATCCAACGGCCATGCCTGGAAAATGAGACAGTATTTGGAACGGCCATATAGATACACAGGGATCCAGGGAGTTTCTGATGATACACTGGGTACAGGGCCAATCAATTCAGGCTATGGGGAGACACATCAGAGACGGATCAGAGACGTCCGGAGCTTTCTCAGGCTATCCCCAACCCTCCTAGTAGGATGGTGTGCATAGAATTAATTATAATACCACATAGAACTTTTAGGTGATGTGTCATGTATTAAATAAGAGAGAAGAGATGGGAAGAAACTGGGTCTTGCACGAGACACTGCTAATATCAGCATTGGGGGAGAGTAGTGTCTATATAGTTTATGAGGAAGCAAGATGATTGGTCAATAGGATACATAGAAAAAATGAATGAAGTGGCTAATTAATTATTTAGACTCTTGGTAGATGTGATACATTCGACATCATAGTTTCTTGAGTAGTGTCCATATGACATGACACACATAGACATCACTTGGGTTAGGGATAGCCTTAGTGCAAGCCCATGTCCAGCTCTGGTACTGTAAATGCACAAATTGAAGACATTCGAGTTGGTCTCCAGACCAATCCGGCAGTTAGAAATGCCATAGCTGTCATACATATATGCTACATTTAATATTATTCCACATTGTTTAATAACAGGATTTGCTTTTCAGCAACCTGCCAGCCTTGCCGACGTGCTGGTGTACAAAATAATTACACCACAAGGCCCAATTAACCAATTTCATCAGCTATGCAAATACATAGCTATAATGACGATAATATTATTTCAGGCCTTGGGCAGTGATCAAACAACTGCTGTTCCAGAGGAACCACCGTCGTTTATGACAATATTCTTTGTGGATGGCATTCCAGCAACAACGTCCTCTTCGATGCCACATTCGTTTTTGCCTCTTATGATCTTGAAGTATCCGTCCTGCAAAGCATTACATTCGTTCAACACAATGATACTACATTTCACAGAATTGTTTCTGTAAGATAGGGAGTTCGCCACAAACTTACATCACCCCAGCCTCTGTTCCACTGATTTGCAAGAAGCTGAAAAGCAGAGAAGATGAAAAAAAAGAACTTAAGGGCTGGCCTTGACAATGCACACAATAATATGAAGATTAAACAGCATACCCAGTAATCCTCTCCAGCATCACTGGTTCCCCATCCAATCAACTTGACGGCATGGCCACCCATGATGCTACCGGTAATGTGCTTGTATACTCCAGATTTGTAGTGGGCGAAGTCCTTAGAGATTTTTTTGAAGTGTTAAATTAGAAAAATAAAAGTGAATTTGAACCACTTTTCACTCACATGACGTATTTTCAGAGACTAAAAATTATGTCAAAGCACATTACTGTCTACACAATTCTTTTATTTGGTATGTATCCTTTCTAATTATTCTGCTTTCTCCTGTCCTTCCTGAGCGTTTATTTGCCTTCCTGATATAGTGTATTTGTAATTGTATTTGTCCTTTCAAAGTATACACCCTAAAGTCCTTGATAACTACTGCTAAATAAAATCTGTTGACAACCTATGTATAATGCATGGAAAACTTGAGAAAAAGCAAGCAGACATTACCTCATAAACTGTGAAAGCAACTTCTACAGGGCCATTTTTGTAGATCTCTGACATTATGTCATGCGGATTTGAATTTATTCTGTACGCATTGACACTGAAATGCTTCTTTTCCTGCCAAACTTGGTTCTGCACCTTGCATTTCTTTTCACATACTGGTGTAGGATAAGCAGGTTCGCATCCAGGATGCTTGCAGCCGACCTGATCAAAATATGGATCGCACTGCAAAAGAAGTGTAACTGTTTGTCATCTTTGTGTATACCAGGGTTGAGAGTTTGGCGATCATTCATCCATTCACAGAGTGTGCTATGCTATCAATACAATTGAAATCGTTATGTTTTTGAACTAAAACAAAGTAACTATCCTGGATTCACAAAGAAATATCTTGTGTCTACCATGTTGGGAAAATTTTACAATTAAGCAAGGACAATGGATGATTCGATCTGCTTATACTAGCGCCTTGCTGTTTTGGGAGGAAAATAGTTGTCACTGTTCAAATTTACGCTATTATCTTTTAGCATGATCGGGTCAACGATACATACACTCAACTGGATAGTTAGTCAGAGCTTGCATTAGTGATCGATGTGCCATCTATAATGATCTAAAGAAACTTCTTTCAAAGCAATAGGATTACTGATGGAGCACACAGAAAGAGGCAGTTTTAGGAAGTAGAAGCAGGCTAATACCTCGTCTGTGACAACACCATTTTGAACAAAGTAGCGCCATGCCATGATAGGATAGCCTCCATCACAACCATCACCGCACATAAATCCGCAGCATGCCAGTAGGTCATTGACTGACAGTGCAACACTCTGCAAGGAAAGGAAGTAGGTTATTCATGAGAGGTAAGGACCAGGAATGCAAGTTTAAAACATTATGAGAATACCCATGTTGGTTATATCGGCTCACCATGTTCATATGAATGCAAAATCGATCTTGGAGGCACTCCACGGCACCAAATGCCCAACAGGAGCCACAATGACCCTGTTATTGTACACCAAAAACAAAAAAAAATGCCTTGAACATCTTGCATCATTCCACAAGGAGGTTAACAATTTATAAGGTTAGTGATAAGCTTACTTGATCTGTTCATGATGAGCAGCATCATACAAGATTTGCAAATTAAAAAAGATAAAACGAAGTGTGTCAGTACATTCATCAGGGTACTAAAATCAATTTCAGGCTGAAGGGAGTTAGCAGTGCGTTAATAATCAAATAAATTTACCAAGTATGTTCCCAATTGTGCTGCACTGAGACCATTGAGATCTGGCGTCGAACTCCTTCGGAAGTTTCAGTGATCTTGAATAAGTTTTGGTAGGAATATCAGTCAACACATTCTGAGGTGTGGGCTTCACTCCAAGGATATGCTTAAATTGTGCAATCTGCAGAAACAGGGACAGTTTCAAGGTCAACAAAAAGGGAAAAGACAAAAATGATGAATGCTTTATTGATACAATTTCACTTACAGTATAGTTTGCAAAGTAAGGATTGTGTGCAGCCGTCCACCCAGCATTGGGATGCTTGTTGACCGTCTCTACGATGTGGTTCTGCGACATGCAACACCATGATCAACTACAAGGGGAGAGTGAGGTGAGTTGAAGGGGAAGAAGTCAAAGAAGATTAGCAAACCGACCTGGAGAATTCCTATGGAATTGTCTCCCTCGTCAACTCCGACGAGATAGGAATTTGGGATTGGTTTTGCTGCTCTAACAACCTGCACGTGCATAAGTATATGAAATCGCAGAAGCAGATAAAACTGTGCTGCTTGCTCGCTGCAGCGAGTTCAGGTCTTACAAGTAGGGTTTGGTATTTCATTACTGGATCAATTATTCAATATGTGAAGCAGATCTGTGACAGAAACAGAGGACGGAGTCTCTGACTGTGTAATTAAGCCTTGTTACTAGTAATATATTGCAGATGGAGATGATTAAACTGGAGGGAGCCGAGCAGAAGAAGGAAGGGTGTCGACCTGCGGGGCAGCAGCGGATAGAACGACCACGAAGAGCAGCAGCAGCGTGCCGCCCATCTTCTTGTTCCTGTCCATCCAGTCGACTGCTTCCCCTGCAGCTTGCATAAGAGAAGGGATCAACGAGAGAAGAGATGAGACAGACAGGAAGGAATCGGATCGAATTGAAAGACGAGCTCCAAGCTCGGATCTTGGACGGGTACCTTTGTTCCTTGCTTAGTGCTCCGCCCTGCCTCCGGAGTCCCGCCTCCTCGGCTTGGTCTAGTGCTTACTACTTTTATACTAGTAGCAAAGAGATTGCTTCCTGCCGCTGCTAATCGATGATTGACTTGATGGAGGCAGCCGCCGATATTTTTCGGTTTTGTAGGGATAACGCATGGCCCACGTTCGGCCACTTCTTTTTCCGGTGCCTACCAATCAGCCAACTGATTTTTTTTAAAAAAGAAAACGAAACAGAAACAGAAAAACAAAACTAACCAATCAACTTGTTGGGTTGCCGTAAGCCTAGGCATTTGCTGTTGGAACCACCGAACTGAAGTACCGGAGACGGAAGGGAAGCACGCAGCGACAAACACAAGAAATAGAAAGGGAAAGCGTACGCCAGGATACACTTGACCCTTGTGGCATAGCTTGCGTCTTCTGGGCTTCCTTTTCCTGGGATCCTTCAGCGTTCAGCCTGCTCATCCTCCGCATCCGCTGCCTACACTGCACCAATCAAGGACGCCGGTGCTCCTGCCCATGCCTCGCAGTGGATGCGGATGCGGGCGAGATCGAGGGGAGATTGAGGCGCCGAGGCCAGAATGCGCGGCTGGGAGCGCAGTGGGGATGAGCCGACGTCCGACATCATGCGGATGGGGGGATGGCGGCGGAGGGGACGACGAGCAGGCGGAGCCGGATGCTGGCCGGTGGAGGTGGGCCAATGCTATGGGCCAGGTGGGCGCTATGGGTATGGGCTAGGCCGGCCGTCGTCCCCTGACATCCGTCGCGGCTGGAAAGGTGCTGAGGGCCGGGCCGACGTTGCAAAAGGCTGGCTGGGTGGGTGCGTTTAGTTTCAAAATTTAAAAAAAAAACGGAACTGCTAGCGCCTACCATCCGGACGGTCGTCTGCAACATACCGTGGTAATATGTTCCGTCAGGTGCACCACCGTAGTATTGCAACATTGAAACATTTAAACATTACGACGTTGCAACATGTAAAAAATCACAACAATTGACTGAAATATGTAACATCGATATATCTCAGGTCTAGTTTGCAACATCCCACGTGAAACGATTTGCAACATTATTCCCTTGAAACATTTGGTTAATTGCAACATAAGGTTAAACCAAACAAAAAGAAAGAAGATGAAAAAAACGGCAGTTGAGGAAATAGGTGGACGGTGTCGCACCACGCGTCCGTCCGATGGATACAGAAGGAGTCGGACGTCCTACCTGTAGCATTTCCAAAAAAAAACTATTTATCAAACTTTTTTCTATTCATCTCCTTTAGACCACTTACAGAACCTCCTAGAACTTAGCTAAAGTATATTTTTGGGTTTCGTGGAATCTTCCCTAATCTAAAAGCATTCTAAATTTAGGGACACCTCCGAACTAAACAAACGAAAATTTGTTCCACACTTCCACTCCACACTAAATTGGGACCTCGCACAACCGTAAGTTCTTGTGTTTTGAGTTATCTGGGAACATACTCACGCCTATCCTCCGGAGGCCCTCCTCGTCAACAACTGCCTGACGTACCCATCATGATGTAGGACAATATTGTTGGAAATATAGGCAATTATAAATTTAATTTCTGAACTAGATTAAACATGGCGATAAACAATCATAACATACAATTCTCTAGCAAACTAGGCAGTACAAACAATATAACCATAATCTCAGAAAACATGATTAAAACATAGTGTAGGTACTGAGGGAAAGCCGCAGGGCAGACGAACAGTGCAGCGAAACGAAGATGGTTCTGCGAACGGAGCGTAGTAGACAATGTCGCGAACGACGATACGCCGCAGCAGCCAACTTGGACGGAGGACGAGCCATGGCGAAAACGTCTTGAGCAGTCACGCGTAACGCTTCCCAAAAACCTTATTCGCCATCTCTGCTCTCCCGTTCACCGGTGCATGTCGGCGCTCGGGGTGAGGCAGACTACGAAGGCGGTGCAGCAGCGAGAAGAGGCAAAACCCTACGCCTGAATAGATGTGATTTTGGCAGAGGTCGATGGGTCACATACATAGGGAAGTCGCATATCCCACGTCACCCACAATATGGTGTGTCATGGTTGAATCTGATCCGACTTAGAAGCCGAGCAGATCTCGATTAGTTAGACATCTCGTAAACTTAATGACCAAGTAACCAAAAATAAAAACCGCAAAAGGAAGTTGTGCCCCTGCAAAGAAAGGGACCAGATTCCGGCAGACCATTCACGCGTACGCCGTGCACCCGTGCTCTTCGCCCCGCCCGGCGAGCGAGCGCGCGCGTGGAGCTTTCTTTCTATCCCCACACCCATGACTTGGAAGAGTAGAGACAACCTCCACTTTTATGTTGCTTATCCCATTCTTCCACTACCAAGGTGAGACTAAAGGTTTGCACCACTTCCTCTACTTTATATTTTGTCTTTGGGCCTTTGAGATTTAATTGGAATTTCTGGAATTCTTTTGTGGGCCAAGCCCAAAATTCCATCAAATATTGCCACGTGTTCAACGTCATGGTGGCTGGGTGTAATGATTGGTGGAATGCCATGAAGATAACGGAGTCATAGAAGATGTGTTTGCATGGTTGTGGCATAAACTTGTATCCACTATTCATGTGTGTGCATGAGCGGTGAATTGTGGGTCTGGAGAACCAGTGGCTACTTAAGCTAATGATTTGTAAAAGAGAAACCAACTTGTTTTTCACTAAACAAAACAGAACACCAAAAGGGGTAAGGGCTCATCGCCTTCCTTGATCCCAATTCTAGTTTTTCTTGTGTGTATCACGTCGGCGTTGATCACGGTGGCCAAGGAGCATTTCAAAGTGATGCCATTTGGGTTGACAAATGCTCCTATCACATAATAAAGTCTTGTCTCAATTTTTAAGGAAGTTTGCGATGGTTTTCTTAGATGATATTTTGGTTTATAGTTCTTATCTAGAAGCTTATCTTCACCATTTGCAACAAGTGCTAGAAAGATTGAGAGAACACAAGTTGTACATAAAAAAAATAAGTGTTCTTTTGCCCAATAAAAAATTGAGGATTTGGGACATATCATTTTTGAGGAAGCAGTGTCTAATGATCCTGCTAAGACAGCAACCATGTTGCAATCGTCTGTTCCAATTTTTGTTACTGAAATAAGAGGTTTTTTAGGTCTCCCTAGTTAGTACAGATATTTTGTTAAGAATTATGGATTGATTGCTAAACGACTGACAAGGTTATTGTAGAAAAGTCAATTTTATTGGTCAGTGGAGGCTTGTTTTGTATAAGCTTAAACAACAATGGCAATCAAATTAGAGTTGGTTTTGCCTAATTTCTCTTAAACCTTTGAAATCGAGATTGATGCCTTGGATGTTGGGATTGGTGTTGTGCTGATCCGAAAAGAGCAACCAATAGCTTTTCTGAGATGCACAAAGAGCAACCAATAGATTTTCTGAGCAATGCATTGGGAGTGACTTATAAAAACATCTCTATTTATGAAAGGAGTTTCTGGCATTGATTATGGCAATAGAAAAATAGAGGCATTATCCTCAAAATCATGAGTTCATTATTAAGACTAGTCATAAGAGCCTAGTTTATTTATCTAAGCAAAATTTGCATTCTGAGTTGCAAAGAAAGGCAATGACCAGGCTTATGGGTATAAAATTGAAGATTGTGTACAGAAAGGGAAAAGACAATGTAGCTATTGATGCCCTCTCTAGAGTGGGTCACATGATGCTTTGCAGGTTGTACTTATTGTCCAACCATTGTGTATTCAAGAGGTCACTAACTCTTATGTGACACATGTTAAGGCTCAGGAGGTTTTGGCAAGGCTAGCAGTGACTAGTCCTGATCAGCAAGGATTTTCTAATCTACACCAAGGCATTATCAGATTCAACAACAGAATTTGGCTGGGCAACAATTCAACATTACTGTGTTGCATTCAAGTATTATTGGAAACCATTCAGGTCAACAGGCTACCCATCAAAGGCTCAAGAGGATGTTTTCTAGAAAGGCATGAAACTAGAAGTGGAAGTGTTCATTAAACAGTGTGTTGTTTGTCAACAAGCCAAGCACTTACATGTACCTCTTGCAGCTTGTTGCAACCATTACCTGCGCCAGCGGGAGTGTGGCACAAGATATCTCACTAGATTTTATTGAGGGGTTAATTTTGGCACTTCTTAACGTCACTAGAATTGTGCCGTTAGAAAGCCAGTGGGAAACTCATGCCCTATAGAATAAAATATTCTGCAAGCGCACAGAATGACCGTGTAGCACTTCACCTTGGAGTATTCCAGGGTATCGTAAATTTCCACGGGGAAGCTCTTTGGTTAAAGTGATATTGAGAAATTATACGAGGAACACATTCTAAAAATATACACCAACTAGGGTTTAACATACTATTTGTGTATGTTAAATTTGTGGAATGTTGTAATCTCTGGAACTCACCTTCGTGTGGGCGTGCTGTTGTTTCGATCGGGAAAAGTACGTGGTTAATCGGGTTTAATCCGACGACGCTCCAGCTTATTCCGGATTAAGTGCCCGACTACTCGATTAGTGGTCCCGGGGTACTTAACTTGGAATAATTTCGGAGTGGTCCGCCACAGCTGGCATCAGAGCCGAAGCAGTGCACCGGAGAGAGCAACAGACCTTAAACAAACGTTTTTGAATAAAATTTGCCAACTCGTTCTTCCGCCGCGCTTTGCGATGGAAGGTTATTCTTAGGACCGCTAAGGATGTTACCTAGAGCGTGAAGCCTATGTGGGTTAAGGGATCACGATATGATAGGTGGCAAATAGTATATTATACTGACTTCTAGCACATTTCATTCTGTCATTTACTTTACGCAATGGTGGGCGCAAGGTACGGCGATTGTTGTAACGTACCACGGCACTATATGAAAATATAGTGGCGGCACATAGTCAATACGCCATCACGGCGTATGAAACTAGAATAGCATGGTGGGCGCAAGGTACGGCGATTGCTGTAGTGTACCACGGCATCATATGCAAATATGATGGCGGCACAAAGTCAATACGCTATCTCATGAGCGTATGAAACTGTCAATATGTTGCCTTGGTGACATATGAACATTGCCCGTTCAATGTTAAACGTTCGGGTGCCACCTCTATAGCGGGTGGTAATGAAAGGAGACGCTTTCGTGAGTGCTGGCACGAAAGGTTGATTAAATATGCTCTGGAATGGAATTTTCTACAGGTACACTAACCACGATTCCGTATGTGAAACGGTTAGAAAAGTTCGGCTAGATAATATAGGGAGAGACGGATATTGCCTAGCCACCGGCACTAACTTCGTAGGCTAAAAGTTATTGGCATGTGTGTTGGTGAGAACGAATAGGCCACTCATGCATTGCATTTCACTGAAATAATATTGAACCTTAACACGTGGCCAATCGAAACCGCCGTCGAAATTCAAATCACAACCCAAATTTCTGCTGAAACCAGTCTGTTTGCACCAATGATTCGAAACTGAAAACGTTGTCAAACGAAAAAGTGTTCAACATGAAAGTTGTCATAAATGTTATAAAGTTTATGCTGTAGAAATTTCAACAAAAATGGTTCAGTAGAACTGGAGTTATGCTAAAAATGGTAACCCCCTGTCTGCTGGAAATTTCTGGGAACAGTGAGATAAAAATTGATTTTTTACACCATCTTAATGGCAGTTTATGCTCAAACCTCCATCATGAAACTTGTCTGGAATTACTTAACCAATGTCCTGGCCAGATCTGAGAATTTTTGAGCCTGTAGATTTTGAGTTTTATAATTTTTACTACACTGTCCAGAATCTGTTTTTGTTTTCTTTGGCGCTAACCGGTTCTCACCCTTGCCCTTTTCCTTTTGGTTCAGAATGGACGCTCTCGCTGACTTGGCCAGCTACCCCAACGACGTGTCCTTCTCATATTGCCTAGGATGGGAAGGCTTTGCTAGCATTCTGTGGTCGGTTTTGCAGGCGCTCGACTACCCTACCCCGCCACAGTATGAGAGGACCCTCATCCGAGACCGTGGTGTGACCCGTTCTCGTGTGCGTTTGGTGGTATATCGCCACCCACCGTGTCCTAGCTCCCCCACTTGGACGGTGGAAGTTCATGGACACCACATGGAGACGACCTGTGAGCTAGCTGCCTTGAATGGCATTAGTTCTTTTGTTGCTCAGAACCAGGAGTTGGTAGAGCACCAGTTGCTGGGGTTGTTTCCACCGACTCAGCCGGATGATCCCCATTGGATGAGACGCTACCTTAGCTCCCCTTTGAGGATGGCGGAGAACCCCGTCGCTGCAGCTGCATTGATGATGAGGTGGATGCGGGCTTACCACCGTTTGCAGGCACTTCTAGGACGGTCGCAGAGCGAAATGCTCAATCTTGCTATGGACATGTCCGCCCGTGCCCGTGACATTGGGGTTGAGAGGACCTCATTGTCCATTGAGGTGAGCACAAGAGATGCCATGATTGCTGATTTGGAGAGGCAACTGAATGATCTCCACATTGCCCAAAACTAGAGATGAACTTGAGGAGGTACACGGTACCTTGGAGCATGCTAATGCTATGCTAGCCGCCCATGATGCTCAGCACCTTCTTGAGCAAGAGGGAGAGCAAGGAGAAGGAGAGGCCCCCGATTCCGACATGGACACCGAGGATGACATGCCGCCCCTTCCAGCTCCACCTTCACCTATGGGCAGCGAGGCTACCGCTAACAACTTAGATGATTTCTAGAGTGGTAGTGGCAAGTTACTCCTCCGCTAGGCCTAAATTTTGGCTTCATGTTGTAATAGGCTAGATAGAGTTGAGCTCCCCCTTTTAATCTTTTGTGGCAATGTAATTTAATGGTGTGGTTGTGTGACCCCAAAACTTGATGAAAGTTGTAATAGCTGTGTTGAAAATATTCTGCAGCTAACCTTGTTTTAATTATTGATGGGTTTTCCATTCATTTGTGGGCTGTGATGTGAACTACAAAGTTGTTTGGAATTTGTCAAACAAAATGATCACCAAATTGCAACCCCATTGGTTAAGCGAAATAAAAATGGCAACCAAAACACTACAGCTCGGTCTGCTGAAAAACAGCAAACGCAGAGAGCTAGACATTGAATTTTTCGGCTTAGTTCCAGTCCGAATTTGATTCTAAGCCCAACATGAAAGTTGTAGAGCATGAAATTGTCAAGCTACTGACCGAATTGGAGCATTTGACTTGCTTCCTGTTGGGAGATATGATTTTTCTTCTAAACTGTGTGTTGACATGTCATTCCTACGCAGTAAACTTCAATATATTGTCACGTTCTATCTTGTCATCATTATGCAAGTTTATGAAATGTGGCTAATACAAGTACCTACTGCAGATGGCAATCGCCCGCAGTGGTCATGACGCTAGTGGCTCCAACTCTAACCAGCAGGGGCCAGAGGGGCAGCAACAGCCGCCACCACCTCCGCCACCGCAGCAACCTCCGACGTGGCAGCAGTTGTATGCCACGCAAACGGAAATTCTACGGAACCTGCAGCATCAACAACAAATGATGCAACAACAGATGCTGCAGCAGGGAGGTCAACGGGCCCCTCAGCCTCAAGTGGCCAGATACGAGGATTTTCTGGCTACACACCCGCCGATATTCTCGCGAGCCGATGAGCCCTTGGAGGCCGATACATGGATTCGAGCCATCGAGTCCAAATTCACCATCCTGGCGACGCCTTGCACTTCCAACCGCAAGGTAGTGTTCGCGGCGTAGTAGCACCACGGCCCAGCTCTCCTATGGTGGGAGAACTACCTGGCCCTGCAGCAGGAGGGTCATGTGGTTGAATGGGATGAGTTCAAGGCTGCATTCAATGCTCATCACATTCCGGCCGGCTTGGTAGAGCGGAAGTTGAACGAATTTCTGGCTCTGGCCCAGGGTACCCGCACGGTGCTCCAATACGCCCAGGCTTTCAATGGTCTGTGCCCATATGCGGGTCATCACGCCAATTCTGACGAGAAGAAGTTAGAGAGGTTCCGACGTGGCCTCAACACCAAGTTGAAAGCTGAGTTGGCCACCACCCGTGCAGCCACATATGGCGACCTTGTGAACCTCGCCATCGCCCAAGAAGACGCTAACACGGTGCACAAGGCGGAAAAGAAGAGGAAGACTCCCGCTGGACCTTGGAGCGCGCAGCCGCAGAGATTCCGCTTGGTTCCCCCGGCTGCACCGCAAGGACAGTCCAGGGCACCTTAGGGAGGTGGATGGGTTGCTAGGCCGCCACAGCCTAATGCGCCCCGTTTCCCTCCACCGCCGGAGTAGCAACCGGCGCCAAGGCAGAACGCACAACAGCCAGCTCGCCCTGGAGCTGGCAATCAGTGCTTCAAGTGCGGCAGTAACAGCCACTTCATCAAGGATTGCCCGCAGAACAAGCAGCAGAACCAACGCCCGGAAAATCAGCAAAGCAAGGGCAAACAGCAGCAGCGTGTGCAGGTTCGGCAAGGACGGCTCAACTACACCACTTTGGCCGACCTACCCGAGGGAGCCCCAGACATGACTGGTACCTTCCCTATCTGCACTCAACCTGCTGTGATATTGTTTGATTCCGGGGCAACACATAGTTTTATAAGCACAAGATTTCATGTGAAATGTGGATTAAAATCGTACCATACCAAATCATCATATGTGATATCAACTGCGGGAGGTAAAATTGCATCCAACCAAGTCACCCGAAAAGTTCCAATCAGGCTGGGAAGTAAAACATTTCCTACCGATTTAATTCTGCTTGGTATGGAAGGGATTGACATTGTGCTAGGAGCCAATTGGATGACTCAACATAAGGTTGTGCTAGACGTTGCGGAACGAGTTGTTGAAATAAACTCGCCTACGCATGGCCCTAGTGTGCTATATCTGCCACAACGGACTTGCGTCAATGCGTGTGCTTATACAATGGTAGAAACCCAACTAAAGGACATTCCGGTGGTATGTGAGTATGCCGATGTTTTTCCGGATGACTTACCTGGGATGCCGCCGGATAGGGACATTGAATTGGTGATTGAACTTCAACCTGGCACAGCACCTATATCAAAGAGACCACATAGAATGCCACCCAATGAACTGGCCGAATTAAAAATTCAACTCCAAGAACTGCTAGACAAGAGTTTCATTCGTCCAAGTGTATCACCTTGGGGATGTCCCGCTATCTTTGTGAAGAAGAAGGACCATTCCTTGAGGTTGTGTATTGATTACCGGCCCCTCAATGCGGTAACTATTAAGAACAAGTACCCACTCCCCCGTATTGACATCTTGTTTGACCAACTAGCTGGCGCCAGAGTGTTTTCCAAGATTGACCTTCGCTCTGGCTATCACCAAATAAAAATCAGACCTTGTGACATTCCAAAGACTGCCTTTTCGACTCGTTACGGGCTTTATGAGTTCTTGGTCATGTCTTTTGGACTCACCAATGCCCCAGCCTACTTCATGTACCTCATGAATTCGGTCTTCATGTCAGAACTAGACAAGTTTGTGGTGGTTTTCATTGACGACATTCTTATATATTCTAAGAATGAGGAAGAGCATGCCGAGCACCTTCGCATTGTTCTTCAAAGGTTGAGAGATCACCAGCTCGACGCCAAGTTCTCCAAGTGTGAATTCTGGTTAGAGAGCGTGAAATTCTTAGGTCACACGGTTTCCAAGGATGGTATATCCGTGGATCCAACCAAAGTGCAAGAAGTGCTAGATTGGCAACCACCTACTTCTGTTCATGAGATTCCGAGTTTTCTGGGTTTAGCCGGTTATTATCGCCGTTTTATTCCGGACTTTTCTCGGATTGCGAAACCCATGACCGAACTCTTAAAGAAGGGAGTCAAGTTTGAGTGGAATGACAAATGTGATGAAGCCTTCCACACTTTGAGAAAGCATTTAACTTCAGCCCCAGTTTTAGCTCAGCCCGATTGCACCAAGCCCTATGATGTCTATTGCGATGCATCAGGCACCGGACTTGGCTGTGTCCTCATGCAAGAGAACCGAGTCATTGCTTATGCTTCTCGAGCACTTCGGCCTCATGAGCAAAACTACCCCACGCATGATCTTGAGTTAGCAGCGGTTATTCATGCTCTCAAGATGTGGAGACACTATTTGATGGGTGTTCCATGCAACATATACACTGACCACAAGAGCCTCAAATATGTCTTCACTCAGGCACATGTGAACATGAGACAGCGAAGATGGTTGGAGTTAGCAAAGGACTATGACCTTAGTGTGCATTATCACCCCGGCAAGGCAAATGTGGTTGCGGATGTGCTAAGCCACAAGGCTCATTGTCATTGTCTTTCCGTGGAGTCCTACGCTGACACCCTGTGTCATGAAATGGCCAAGCTCAACTTAGAGATTGTTCCACACGGGTACTTCAACCATATTGCAGTTGAACCAACCTTGCACGATCAGATTGTTGTAGCCCAATTAAATGACGCGAGCATTAAAATCCTTAAAAGGAAATTGTCAAAGGAGAAGGTGAAAGAGAAGTACAAGTGTTTCCGGCTAGATGGGCAGGGAGTGATGTGGTTTGGACATCGCCTCGTGGTGCCCAAAAACACGAAACTCCAGAGGAAGATTATGGATGAAGCCCATCTCTCCAAATTTTCTATCCATCCCGGTAGCACCAAAATGTACCAAGATTTGAAACAAAATTTTTGGTGGACTCGGATGAAGCGAGAAATTGCCACGTATGTGTCGGAATGTGACACATGCCAGCGGTTTAAGGCTAGCCACTTAAAGGTAGCAGGTACGCTTCAACCTCTACCTATTCCCTCATGGAAGTGGGAAGATATAAGCATGGATTTCATTGTCGGTCTTCCCAGAACCCCTCAGGGGCATGATTCTATTTGGGTAATTGTGGATCGCCTTACCAAGACCGCACACTTTATTCCAGTCAATACCATTTATACCGCTAAGAGGTACGCGGAGATTTATTTGGAACGGATCGTTTGTCTACATGGGGTACCCAAGACGATAATTTCAGATCGTGGTGCTCAGTTCGTAGCACGCTTTTGGGAACAATTGCAACTGTCCCTAGGCACCAAACTGATCCGTAGTTCAGCATATCACCCTCAGACCGATGGGCAGACGGAAAGGGTAAATCAAATACTTGAGGATATGCTTCGAGCTTGTGTTATCCATTATGGAAAGAATTGGGAGAAGTGTTTATCTCTGGCCGAATTCTCTTATAACAACAGCTACCAGGGCGAGTCTTAAAATGGCACCTTTCGAAGCCTTATATGGTAGGAGATGTCGGACCCCGTTGTGTTGGTCCCAGGAAGGCGAGAGGTATACCTATGGCCTTGACCTTGTAATGGAAGCGGAAGAAAAGGTTAAGATCATCCGCGAAAACTTGAGAACCGCCCAGTCACGACAAAAGAGCTACTTTGATCAACGGCGGAAGCCACTTCAGTTCGAAGTTGGTGATCACGTGTATCTCAAGGTCTCCCCGACCAAGGGTGTGCAGAGATTTGGATTAAAAGGAAAGCTTGCACCTCGTTATATCGGCCCGTATGAAATTACTCAACAATGTGGACCGGTGGCCTATCGAGTGAAGCTTCCCGAGAAGCTCTCAGCCGTACACGATGTATTCCATGTTTCCCGACTCAAGAGGTGTCTTCGTGTTCCGACCGAAGTTGTTGAACATGAAGAACTCTCGGTTGAACCGGATCTCTCCTATGAAGAGCATCCCATTAAAATCCTCGATGAGAAAGAGAGACAAACACGAAGGAAGGGAGTTAAAATGTATAAAATTCAGTGGAGTCATCACTCCGAGGAGGAAGCCACGTGGGAAATCGAGGACTATCTTAAGAAGAACTTCCCCGACATCCTGTCGTAAGCCAAGGTACTTTTCCCGCCTTATCCCTAAGTTTAATCGAATCTCGGGACGAGATTCCTTTTAAGGGGGGTAGGCTGTGACATCTCTGATGTACTAATGAATAAAGCACATATGAAACAGGTTGAAAAGGGAATTATGGGTTGAAAATTTAAAAATCCATCAAAAATTCAAACTTGAATTAAAAAACAAAGGTGGTTTGACACCCAACTGAAAACTCAAGAATTTTGTACTAAACTTGAAAATCTCCAAAAATAAAAGTTGTTTTTCATCACAAATAAGGCCTAGTCACTGTTTGGAACTTTTGAAAATTTTGCAGTTTAGTCCCTCAAAAACTCGAAATACAGTTCTGGGCACCTTTTTGAATTTGGGTTGTTTGAGCTCGAAAAATTTGAAATTTCAGGTTCACCCCAAAAAGGAAGTTCTCAAACTCCAACTTTTATTTTCACACTTTTTCAAGTTCAGTTCAAATTTTTGGAGAAAATTCAAATGTAGCAGTGGAGCTCCCCGGGGCTGCCAGCTCGGCCGCCACGTGGCCGGCGAGCGGCGGAGGCCGCGCCGAGCTGGCCGAGCTGCGGCGTCGGGTGGCGCTTGTCGCCTTGTGCTTGTCCAACCCCTCCCGAGCTGTCACCTCGCTGTCGTTCGCTCGCCTCGCCTCGTGCCGCGCGAACGCCATCATGGCGGTCGAGCGCCGCCGTGGCCACGCGCGCGCGCGTCGCGCGAAGCCGCTCCGTGGCAGATTCTCCTCCCCGCTCCGCGCCAAGACGTTCTGCAGGAAATCTTGCACTGCTCCACGCCTCAATCCTCCTCGTCCAACCCCCGCGCTCGCGCTCTGCTCGAGCTCAGCGCATCAATGGCGTGTCACGTCGGCCATTACTCCTCATGCGCGCTCCCGAGGCTGCACGACCCGCTCTAGCGTGCCAAGGCACTCACCCGAGCCATTCACACACTCCACTAGCTCGCTCACTTCACCAGTCCCTCTCCTCGCGCCTCGCTCCGTCGTCTTCCACCTCGCACCGCACGGACCGAGCCGAGCTTCGAGGCAAAATTCGCCCTCCACTCTCCACCATTCCCAAATTCCTCGCGCACGAAGCTAGAACCCTCCTCTGGCCTCCCATTCCCCCACTTCTCTCGAGCTATCGTCGCTTCTCCGGTGAGAAATCAAGATTTCCCCCAAATCTCGATTTTTCGGCCGCCGGAGCACCTCACGTCGAGACCCCACTCCGAGCCGTCCCCGAGGTCAACCGAGCACGCCAATAGCTTCCTCGAGCTCCCCTGGTGCTCTAGGACCCCTCAAACCCCGACGAGACCCACCGACCTCACCGGCGTAGAAGTCGCGGCGGCCGCACCGCCACTGCATCGTCGCCGGCGAAACTCCGAGCTTCCCCGGCCTTCCAACCCTCACCAACCGACTCATGGTGAGCCCCTAGTGCTTTTCCCCCACTTCCCCGACCCTAACTCGTCGTCGTTTGTCCGGCGTAGCAACGCCGACGAGCCAGGGACCTTTCTTCATCGTCTTCGTTTTTCCAGGGTTCCCAGTATAAAAGTCAGGGACCTGTTCGTGAAGTTTTAAAAGTTCTAGAGTCTCTCGCGTGAACAGATTCTTAAACCTAGATCTATTTTTCCCGAATCTTGTAAAATCTGTTAAAAATCGTACAAAAATCAGAAAAATACACAAAAATACTCTCTGGACTCGTGAGATTGAAATCTCCAATCTCCCTTAAGCATGTATATACTTTTGGTGAACCGTTTTTGAACTAAAATTCAAACTGTAAAATTTGAAACTTGTGCACCATTTCAAATCCAGAGCTCCGCTAGGGTTGATCTTTGGATATGTTGTTTGCAGTGACTTTGGACAACTTGTGTCCAGAGGGGACCTAAAAATATGGACTGTAGCTTCAGTTATGAATTAAAATGTGTTTCCTGTCTTTCTGCAGTCCAGAAATTATTAAAAATAATCCATGCAGTGAAAAATCACCATTTTTCTCCAGAAGCCTAAAAACTTGTTAGCACATCTGTTAAAAATGCAAAACTTAATTTTTGCTCTGTTTAGACTAGCAAATAAATAGTTATGTGTTTTAGGATAGAAATTTATTGAGGACTGTCCAAGGGTTATTTTGAGCCACCACTTGGCCAGAGCCCTCCATGCACACATGACTAGCATTGGTAGGAAAATCTCCTGATTTGGATGAACTTTCAATTTTATATGAATTTATTTCATTTCTGCAGGCAGCAGTTTGATATATTTTTAATAAATTTTGTGTAGCTCAGATTTAGCTAAATTTTGGAGTGAGCTTAGCTCTTATACTCCAGTAGCTGTCATAAAGTTTGTTGATAAAAAGGATGAACAGAAAGTGAGAAACAAAAATGAGAAGGAATCTATGTGGAAATTGATTTATATAAAAGAATAAACCTTTTTGTTAATTAGTTAGAATAAAATAAGGAGAATCTAAAATTTCAGAACAGCACCCTAATTTGCGAATAATAAATAGAATTCTTTTATATATGTACACAATCACCATCAAAGATGAATAAAAATTTTCCACACCCCCACTACTCTATTTTTGTGAAGAAAAGAGTAGTACTTAAGCATGTCTAGGTGAATATGGCCTTCAAGGCCTTAATCTTGGAATCAATAGGCAGCCAATAAGTTATGCATCTCTTGTAGAAGGTGCTATTCCGGACGGCAACTACCATCTCATCCCCGCCGACGAGGAAGGAATCCCGGAGGGAGGTGCCGGCGAAGGATCGACCAACCCGGAGGCTAACCCCCAGCTAGAGCAAGAAGGCAAGCCCCGGAGCATGACCTAACTTTTAAAATTTATGCATCTATGAATTCCCTATGCTTGTGCATTTACGTTTCAAGGAGTTGATTGAATACCTTAGCTGCACATTTCCTAGTACCTATGACTTGCAACACTAGTATGAAAGGATCGATAGGGCATTGCTTCAGGTCCGTTACAAGTCGGGTGATTTCCTGTCACTCGCGAGACATAGGAGTTGCTTGTCTTTACTTATGTTGGAATCATAAGGATTGATGGGCGGGGTGATAGATGTAGATCTCCCGTCCGTGTATGATAATTGATTTAAGGTCGAAACGTGTGGTTGAGTGTGTCAAGTTTTTGAACGTACCACATGCATGCCGATATATGGGAGTCGGTAAGCCCGGTACCAGATTGAAGCAGCTAGGGCCGATAGCCATCTCTCCTTTGAAACTTTGTTTTCCCCTGCCGTACACTTGTGGATATATGCGTGAGACTGTGAGTGAAGCAGTAAACCTTTATCCTAAGGAAATGGACCCGGTTCCGAATTGTGGATCGATGGGAAAGGTTGGGAAGTGCTTGTACCTTTTATAGCAAGCATTATCCGTGTGTGTTGGGTTTCCCCTGGCCAGGTAGCAAAATTCGGTTCGAACTGTCCGCTTCTCGCGGTTAATGAGACTGCTTGACCGCCTTGCTGCATTGAGTAACAAGTGGAACTTTGAGATTGATGAACTTGTTGTATGAGATAAATTGTATTGCACCACTTGTATGCTTAGAGAGGATGCTAATCTACAATGGTTAAATCTACTAGAATATGATGCTAAAACATGAAAGCAAGGACCTACTCTTAGTTGCTTTTTGGCAAACAAACCCACCAGCCAAAAGCCTCTCATGTCTAGATGTCGGTGATGTAGTTTTCACCAGACGGGTAAGCCTTGCTGAGTATTAGTATACTCAGCCTTGCTTGTGGCATTGTTTATAGGTACAATGTTGGATGTGGCAGTCGATGCTTTGACTTGGCCTACCCAGGTTCCCCCTGGATGGCACATCGAGTGGGTTCCGTCCTCTGCCGAGGATCGGGAGGAGTAGCACCGTGGCAGGCTTCAGCATGGTGTTACTTGTATCGCCGTTAGCTTTTAATATATGAAGTAGGCTGGGGCATTGGTGAGTCCAAAAGACATGACCAAGAATTCATAAAGCCCGTAACAAGTAGAGAAGGCAGTCTTTGGAATGTCGCAAGGTCGGATTTTTATTTGGTGATAGCCGAAGCGAAGGTCAATCTTGGAGAACACTCTGGCGCCAGCTAGTTGGTCAAACAGGACATCAATACGGGGGAGTGGGTACTTGTTTTTAATAGTCACCGCATTGAGAGGCCGGTAATCGATACACAACCTCAAAGAATGGTCCTTCTTCTTCACAAAGATAGCGGGACATCCCCAAGGTGACACACTTGGACGTATGAAACCCTTGTCTAGCAGTTCTTGGAGTTGAATTTTTAATTCAGCCAATTCATTGGGTGGCATTCTATATGGTCTCTTTGATATAGGTGCCGTGCCAGGTTGGAGTTCAATCACAAATTCAATGTCCCTATCCGGCGGCATCCTAGGTAAGTCATCCGGAAAAACATCGGCATACTCACATACCACCGGAATGTCCTTTAGTTGCGTTTCTACCATTGTATAAGCACAAACAGTGACACAATTCCGTTGTGGCAAATATAGCACACTAGGGCCATGTGTAGGCGAGTTTATTTCAACAACTCGTTCCGCAATATCTAGCACAACCTTATGTTGAGTCATCCAATTGGCTCCCAACACAATGTCAATCCCTTCCATACCAAGCAGAATTAAATCAGTAGGAAATATCTTACTTCCCAGCCTGATTGGAACTCTTTGGGAGACTTGGTTGGATGTTATTTTACCTCCCGCAGTTGATATCACATATGATGATTTGGTATGGTAAGATTTTAACCCACATTTTGCATGAAATCTTGTGCTTATAAAACTATGTGTTGCCCCGGAATCAAACAATATCACAGCAGGATGAGTGTGGATAGAGAAGGTACCAGTCATGTCTGGGGCTCCCTCGGGTAGGTCGGCCAAGGTGGTGTAGTTGAGCCTTCCTTGTCGGACCTGCACACGCTGCTGTTGTTTGCCCTTGTTTTGCTGGTTTCCCAGGCGCTGGTTTGGCTGCTTGTTCTGCGGGCAGTCCTTGATAAAGTGACTATTACTGCCACACTTGAAGCACTGATAGCCGGCTCCGGGGCGAGCTGGCTGTTGAGCGTTCTGCCTTGGCACCGGTTGCTGCTGCGGCGGTGGAGGGAAACGGGGCGCATTAGGCTGTGGTGGCCTAGCAACCCATCCACCTCCCTGAGGTGCCCTGAACTGTCCGTACGGTGCAGCCGGAGGAACCAAGCGGAATCTCTGCGGCTGCGCGCTCGAGGGTCCAGCGGGAGCTTTCCTCTTCTTCTCCGCCTTGTGTACCGTGTTGGCGTCTTCTTGGGCAATGGCGAGGTTCACAAGATCGCCATATGTGGCAGCACGGGTGGTGGCCAATTGAGCTTTCAACTTGGTATTGAGGCCACGTCGGAACCTCTCCAACTTCTTCTCGTCAGAGACGGCGTGATGACCCGCGTAGGGGCATAGACCATTGAAGGCCTGGGCGTATTGGAGCACCATGCGGGTACCCTGGGTCAGAGCCAGAAATTCATTCAACTTTCGCTCTACCAAGCCGGCAGGAATATGATGAGCCTTGAAAGCAGTCTTGAACTCATCCCACTCAACCACATGACCCTCTTGCTGCAGGGCCAAGTAATTCTCCCACCATAGGAGAGCTGGGCCGCGGAGCTACTGCGCCGCGAATACTACCTTGCGGTTGGAAGTGCAAGGCGTGGTCAAGATGGTGAACTTGGATTTGATGGCTCGAATCCAAGTATCGGCCTCCAGGGGCTCATCGGCTCTTGAGAATATCGGCGGGTGTGTAGCCAGAAAATCCTCATATCGGGCCACTTGAGGCTGAGGGGCCCGTTGACCTCCCTGCTGTAGCATCTGCTGTTGCATCATTTGTTGCTGATGCTGCAGGTTCCGTAGGATCTCCGTTTGCGTAGCATACAACTGCTGCCACGTCGGAGGTTGCTGCGGTGGCGGAGGTGGTGGCGGCTGTTGCTGCCCCTCAGTCCCTTGCTGGTTAGCATTGGAGCCACTAGCGTCATGACCGCTGCGGGTGATTGCCATCTGCAGTAGGTACTTGTATTAGCCATATTTCATAAGCTTGCTTAAAGATGACAAGATAGAATGTGACAATATAATGAAGTTTACTGCTTCGGAATGACATATCAACAAGCAGTTCGGAAGAAAAATCATATCTCCCCACAAGAAGCAAGTCAAATTCTCCAATTTGGTCAGTAGCTCGAAAGTTTCATGCTCTACAACTTTCATGTTTGGCTCAGAATCAAATTCGGACTGGAACTAAGCCGAAAAATTCAATCTTTAGCTCTCTGCGTGTGCTGTTTTACAGCAGGCCGAGCTGTAGTGTTTTGGTCGCCATTTTTATTTCACTTAACCAATGGGGTTGCAATTTGGTGAACATTTCGTTTGACAAATTCCAAACAACTTTGTAGTTCACATCCCTGCCCAGAAATGAATGGAAAACCCATCAATAATTAAAACAAGGTTAGCTGCAGAATGTTTTCCACACAGCCATTACCACCTTCATCAAGTTTTGGATCACAACCACACCATTAATTTACATTGCCTCAAAAGATTAAAGGGAAGCTCAACTCCATCTAGCCTATTACAACATGAAGCCAAAATTTAGGCTAAGCGGAGGAGTAATCTTGCTACTACCACTTCTAAAAGTCATCTAGGTTGTTAGCGGTAGCCTCGCTGCCCATAGGTGATGGTGGAGCTGGAAGGGGCGGCATGTCATCCTCGGTATCCATGTCGGAGTCGGAGGCCTCTCCTTCCCCTTGCTCTCCTTCTTGCTCAAGAAGGTGCTGAGCATCATGGGCGGCTAACATGGCATTAGCATGCTCTAAAGTACCATGTACCTCCTCAAGTTTTTCTCTTGTTTGGGCTAGCTCATTTTGGACATTGTTGTGCGCGATGTGGAGGTCATTCAATTGCCTCTCCAAATCAGCAATCATGGCGTCTCTGGTGCTCACCTCAATGGACAATGAGGTCCTCTCAACCCCAATGTCACGGGCACGGGCGGACATGTCCATAGCAAGGTTAAGCGTCTCGCTCTGCGACCGTCCTAAAAGTGCCTGCAAGCGGTGGTAAGCTCGTATCCACCTTATCATAAGTGCAGCTGCAGCGATGGGATTTTCCGCCATCCTTAAAGGGGAGCTAAGATAGCGTCTCATCCAATGGGGATCATCCGGCTGAGTCGGTGGAAACAACCCAAGCAACTGGTGCTCCACCAATTCCTGGTTCTGAGCACAAAAAGAACTGATGCCATTCAAAGCAGCTAGCTCACAAGTAGTCTCCATGTGGTGTCCATGAACTTCTACACTCTAAGTGGGGGAGCTAGGACACGGTGGATGGCGATATACCACCAAACGCACACGAGATCGGGTCACACCTCGGTCTCGGATGAGGGTTCTCTCATATTGTGGCGGGGTAGGGTAGTCGAGCGCCTGCAAAACTGACCATAGAATGCTAGGGAAACCTTCCCATCCCAGGCAGTCTGAAAAGGAAACCTCGTTGGGGTAGCTGGCCAAGTCAGCGTGAGCGTCCATTCTGAACCAAAAAGAAAAGGGCAAGGGTGAGAACCGGTTAGCGCCAAAGAAGATAAAACAGATTCTGGACAGTGTAGTAAAAATTATAAAACTCGAATTCTACAAGCTCAAAAATTCCCAAATTTGGCCAGGACATTGTTGAAGTAATTCCAAACAAGTTTCATATTGGAGGTTTGAGCAGAAACTGTCGTTAAAACGGTGTAAAAATTTAATTTCTACCTCACTGTTCCCAGAAATTTCCAGCAGACAGGGGGTTACTATTTTAGGCATAACTCCAGTTCTACTGAACCGTTTTCGTTGAAATTTCTACAGCATAAACTTCATAACTTTTATGACAACTTTCATGTTGAACACTTTTTCGTTTGACAACGTTTTCAGTTTCGAATTAAAGGTGCACACAGACTGGTTTCGGCAGAGTTTCGGTTGTGATTTGAATTTCGACGGCGGTTTCGATTGGTCACGTATTAAGGTTCAATATTATTTCAGTGAAATGCAATGCATGAGCGGCCTATTCGTTCTCTCCATCACACATGCCAATAAACTTTTGGCCTACGAAGTTAGTGCCGGTGGCTAGGCAATATCCGTCTCTCCCTATATTAACTAGCCGAACTTTTCTAACCGCTCAACATACGGAATCGTGGTTAGTGTACCTGCAGAAAATTCCATTCCAGAGCATATATAATCAACCTTTCGTGCCAGCACTCACGAAAGCGTCTCCATACATTACCACCCACCATAGAGGTGGCACCCGAACGTTTAACATTGAACGGGCAATGTTCATATGTCACCAAGGCAACATATTGACAATTTCATACGCTCATGAAATAGCGTATTGACTTTGTGCCGCCATCATATTTGCATATGATGCCGTGGTACGCTACAGCAATCGCCATACCTTGCGCTCACCATGCTATTCTAGTTTCATACGCCATCACAGCGTATTGACTATGTGCCGCCACTATATTTTCATATAGTGCCGTGGTACGTTACAGCAATCGCCGTACCTTGCGCCCACCATTGCGTAAAGTAAATGACAGAATGAAATGTGCTGGAAGTCAGTATAATATATTATTTGCCACCTATCATATCGTGATCCCTTAACCCACATAGGCTTCACGCTCTAGGTAACATCCTTAAGGGTCCTAAGAATAACCTTCCTTCGCAAAGCGCGGCGGAAGTACGAGTTGGCAAATTTTATTTCAAAATATTTATTTAAGGTTTGTTGCCCTCTCCGATGCGCTGTTTCGGCTCTGATGCCAGATGTGGCGGACCACTCCAAAATTATTCCAAGTTAAGTACCCCGGGACCACTAATCGAGTCGTCAGGCACTTAATCCGGAATAAGCTGGAGCGCCGTCGGATTAAACCCGATTTAACCACATACTTTCTCGATCGAAACAACAGGCATGCCCACACGAAGGTGAGTTCCAGAGATTACAACATTCCACAAATTCACAAACATAAATAGAAACTCACAGTTATTACAAACCGAGTTTGAAATTTAAATCAGAGTATCAAGTTCATTGCAGCGGAAATAAATAGTTCACTACAGCGGAAAGATAAACTAACGACGATACAACGTAACACCATGATGAAGCCTGCCACGGTGCTACTCCTCCCGTTCCTCGGCAGAGGACGGAACCCACTCGATGTGCCATCCAGGGGGAACCTGGGTAGGCCAAGTCATGGCATCGACTGCCACATCCAACACTGCACCTGTAATAAAAGCCACAAGCAAGGCTGAGTATACTAATACTCAGCAAGGCTTACCCGTCGGGTGAAAACTACATCACCGACATCTAGACATGAGAGGCTTTTGGCTGGTGGGTTTGTTTGCCAAAAAGCAACTAAGAGTAGATCCTTGCTTTCATAGTTTTAGCATCATATTCTAGTAGATTTAACCATTCTAGATTAGCATCCTATCTAAGCATACAAGTGGTGCAATACAATTTAATTCATACAACAAGTTCATCAATCTCATAGTTCCACTTGTTACTCAATGCAGCAAGGCAGTCAAGCAGTCTCATTAACCGCGAGAAGCGGACAGTTCAAACCGAATTTTGCTACCTGGCCAGGGGAAACCCAACACACACGGATAATGCTTGCTATAAAAGGTACAAGCACTTCCCAACCTTTTCCATCGATCCACAATTCGGATCCGAATCCACCTTCCTTAGGATAGAGGTTTACTGCTTCACTCAGAGTCTCACGCATATATCCACAAGTGTACGGCAGGGGAAACAAAAGTTTCCAAGGAGAGATGGCTATTGGCCCTAGCTGCTTCAATCTGGTACCGGGCTTACCGATTCCCATATATCGGCATGCATGTGGTACGTTCAAAAACTTGACACACTCAACCACACGTTTCGACCTTAAATCAATTATCATACACGGACAGGAGATCTACATCTACCATCCCGCCCGTCCATCCTTATGATTCCAACATAAGTAAAGACAAGCAACTCCTATGTCTCGCGAGTGACAGGAAATCACTCGACCTGTAACGGACCTAAAGCAATGCCCTATCGATCCTTTCATACTAGTGTTGCAAGTCATAGGTACTAGAAATGTGCAGCTAAGGTATTCAATCAACTCCTTGAAACGTAAATGCACAAGCATAGGGAATTCATAGATGCATAAACTTTAAAGGTTAGGTTATGCTCCGGGGCTTGCCTTCTTGCGCTAGCTGGGGGTTAGCCTCCGGGTCGACTGTTCCTTCGCCGGCACCGTTCTCCGGGGTGCCTTCTCCGTCGGCGGGGATGAGATGGTAGAAGCCGTCCGCAACAGCGCCTTCTACATGAGATGCATAACTTATAGTGGCTGCCTAGTGATTCCAAAACTAAGGCCTTAAAGGCCATATTCACCTAGACATGCTAAAGTACTATTTTCTTCTTCATAAAATTAGAGGAGGGGGGTGGAAAATTTTTACGCATCTTTGATGGTGATTGTGTACATATATGAAAGAAATTCCATTTATTATTTTGAAGTCTGGGTGCTGTTCTTGAAATTTTAGAATTTTCCATGTTTTATTTTAATCAATTATCAAAAAGGTCTATTCCTTTATATAACTCAATTCTATTTTAGTTTCTTCTCATTTTTGTTTCTCATTTTCTGCTCATCCTTTTTATCTATAAACTTTACGACAGCTACTGGAGAATAAGAGTTAGGCTCACTCCAAAATTTAGCTAAATCTGAGCTACACAGAATTTATTAAAAATAGTTCAAACTGCTGCCTGCAGAAATGAAATAATTTCATATAAATTCGAAAATACATCCAAATTAGGAAATTTTCCTACCAGAGATAGTCATGAGTGCAAGGAGGGCTCTGGCCAAGTGGTGGCTCAAAATAACCCTTGGACAGTCCTCAATAAATTTTTATTTGAAAACACATATCTATTTATTGGCTAGTCTAAACAGAGCAAAAATTAAGTTTTGCATTTTTAACAGATGTTCTAACAAGTTTTTAGGCCTCTGTAGAAAAATGGTGATTTTTCGCTGCATGGATTATTTTTAACAATTTCTGGACTACAAAATGACAGGAAACACAATTTAATTCATAACTGAAGCTACAGCCCATATTTTTAGATCCCCTCTAGAAACAAGGTGTCCAAAGTCACTGCAAACAACATATCCAAAGCTCAGCCCTAGCGGAGCTCTGGATTTGAAATGGTGCACAAGTTTCTAAATTCACAATTTGAATTTTAGTTCAAAATTGGTTCACCAAAAGTATACACATGCTAAAATGAGATTGGAGCTTACAATCTCACAATTCCAGAGAGTATTTTTGTGCATTTTTCCGATTTTTGTACGATTTTTGGTGGATTTTACAAGATTTCGGGAAAATAGATCTAGGTTTAAGAATCTTTTTACGCTGGAGACCCTAGAACTTTCAAAACCTTTCAAACCAGTCCCTGATTTTTGCACAGAGGACCCTGGAAAAACGAAGACGATGAACATATGCCCTCGGCTCGTCGCCGGAGTTGCACCGGCCAAACGACGGCGAGCTAGGGTCGGGGAAGTGGGGGAAAAGAACCAGTGGCTCACCACGAGTCGATTGGTGGCGGATGGGAGGCCGGGGGAAGCTCGGAAGACGGCCGGCGGCGATGCAGTGGCGGCGCGGCCGTCGCGGCTTCTACGCTGGTGAGGTCGGTGGCGCTCTCCGAGGTTGAAGGGGCTCTAGAGCATCAGTGGAGCTCGGAGAAGCTGTTGGCGTGCTCGGTTGTCCTCGGGGATGGCTCGAAGTAGGGGCTCGACGTGAGGGTGCTTCGGCGGCCGAAAAATGGATATTTGGGGGAAATCTCGATTTCTCGCCGGAGAAGTGATGATAGCTCGAGAGGAGTGGGGGAATGGGAGGCTATTGAAGGGGTCTAGCTCCGTGCGCAAGGAATTTGGAAATGGTGGAGAGTGTAGGGCGAATTTCGCTTCGAAGCTCGGCTCTGTCCGCGCGGCTGGAGGTTGAAGACGACGGGAGCGAGCGCGAGGAGAGGGAGAAGGGCTGGACGCTAGCTGAGGGAAGGAAAGAGGATGCTCAGTGGAGTGTTTGGAGTGCGCTAGAGGCACTGAGTGGCCTTGGCGGCGTGTGTGCGAGTGCGCGGGCTGTCGAGGTCGCCATTGATGGCGCGGTGAGCTCGGGCAGAGCGCGCGCACGGGATTGGGGGTCGGAGATCGTCGCGTGAGGGAGTGGAAGATCTTCTACAGGGTCCTTGGCGCGGAGCGGGATGGAATCTGCCGCGGAGCGGCTCGCGCGGCGCGCGCGCGCGGCCACGGCGGCGCTCCGACCGCCATGATGGCGTTCGCGCGGCGCGAGGCGAGGCGGCCTGTCGACGACGATGTGAAGGCTCGGGAGGGCTGGACAAACGCGTGACGACAAGCGCCACCCGACGCCGCGGCTCGGCCAGCTCGGCGCGGCCTCCGCCGCTCGCCGGCCATGTGGCGGCCGAGCTCCGGCCAGGCGCAGAGCGCGCCAGGGCGACAGTTGGGCGCCCGTGGAGCTCCTTTTCCCCTTTTGAATTTTCTCCAAAAATTTGAGCTGAACATGAAAAAGTGTAAAAATAAAAGATGGAATTTGAGAAGTGGGACACAACTTTCTTTTTGGGGTGAACCTGAAATTCCAAGTTTTTCAAGCTCAAACAACCCAAATTCAAAAAGGTGTCCAGAACTGTTTTTCAAGTTTTTGAGGGGCTAAAAAGCAAAATTTTTAAAAGTTCCAAACAGTGACTAGGCCTTATTTGTGATGACAAATAACTTTTATATTTGGAGAGTTTCAAGTTTAGTACAAAATTTTCGAGATTTCAGTTGGGTGTCAAACAACCTTTGTTTTTGAATTTAAATTTGAATTTTGATGAATTTTTGAATTCCCTCATCACTTTTTCCCTTTTTAATCTGTTTCAAAGGTGTTTTTCTTCATTTTTACATTAGAGATGTCACAGTAGGGACGCCCTCCCCTTTTATAGTCCAAGGGAAGATAACTTTACAACGTTATTTTACCTATCTACCCCCCAAGGGCCGGATGCCCCCGGTGGTTGCGTGCTGTCAGCCTGGTGCGTCTTGGCTGTTAGCGTGGGAGCATACATGCAGTTGCCCTTTTCCCTTCCGCAGGGCTACAGATTAGCTTTTGCAGATAGCAGGTGAGCACGTGATGTCGGGTGTCCGTCGGGAAAAAAGCGTTGGTCGCACGCCTTCCTTCGCACAAGTCAGATTTGACTTGGGGAGGGTCTTCAAGAGTCCTCCCCCTTTTCTGCTGTGAGTGTTTATCGACTGGCAGGACCCCTCACGGGGGTCTGCCCATCCGACCCTAGGGTCGGGGGTCGGGCGAGACGGACGCGCCCGACCCCTCCGGCCCACGCGTCGTCCAGAGCTGGCTAAGGCCAGGTGAAGCGGGGAGCTTACGTCCATGCGCCCTCGGAATCCTCGGAGGGTCGGGCGAGACGGAACCTTCCGACCAGTTTGTCGCTGGAGTTGCCAGGGTCTTCTTCTGTTAACGTGCCGTTCGCTGGCGTACTGACAGTGGGCCCCCTAATCCATGACCTCCACAGCTGTGTATCGGCATCCCTGCGTTGTTGAACTACAACTATGAGTTGTTCCTTCACAATGTCATGCTCCGCGGAGATGGTCTTCAAAGCTTCTTCATGATGATTGGCGAAGTTAGACCAATCTGTTATCTTGTCCTGGGTTGTTGTCAATCTCTGTTGCACATCTGCTCCATAGATCAAGACAGAGTTGATATTACGACTACGCATTGCTGAAATATTACAAAACTATAGCAGAGTCAAGGTACCTTTGAGCTCTGACTTTGTGGTGGCAAGCTTCTTCTTCATATTGTCCTCCTCCGCAGATAGCTCTTTTGTCTGCAAGTGCAGAGTACGGATCATATTGGTGTCCTCCACCTCCTGGGCTTGGCGTTCTTCACGGTCCCTATTCAACTCGTTTTGGAGGCGCTCGGCTTTGGCGTGCATCAAGGACATTGTCCGCGGGTGGCACACGGGGTACCTCACGCCGGCGAGTGTTGATCACAGAACACGCACGTCTCGGTGGAGAATGGTTCAAGAGACGCAAGATAGAGGACTTATACTGGTTCGGGAGTGATCCCTACGTCCAGTGCAACGAGCTCCTGATTGTATTGCTCTCTTGGCGGCGGATTACAACGAAGGCCGGTTCAAGCCTTGTGTGTGGAATGTGCGTGTAGGGGACTAAGTGCTCTAGAGATCAACAATCCAGAAATTGGAATCGGTCCTCTTCGCAGGGGGGCGCCCTCCTCTTTTATAGCTCAAGAGGAGGGTAGCTTTACAATGTCGTTTTACCTATGTACCCTCGAAGGCCGGATGCCCCCAACGGTTGCTCGCTGTCGGCCTAGTGCGTCTTGGCGACCCCTTCGTTGGTTGTCTCGTGTCCTTCACCTTCCCTCCGGCAGCTTTGCGGTAGCTTCCTTCTTGGCCGCTAGCGCCGCAGCATGCATGCAGCTAGCTTTTCCCAGCGCAGGGCTGCAGATCAGCTTTTTCAGTTGGCAGGCGGGCAGGTGATGTCGGGTGTCGGTCGGGAGAAGGCGTAGGCCGCACGCCTTCTCCTCCACAAGCCAGATTTGACATGGGGAGGGTCTCCGGGACTCCCCCCTTCTCCGCCGTGCGTGCTCATCGATGGACGGGACCCCTCGAGGGGGTCTGCCCTTCTGACCCGAGGGGTCGTGGGCCGGGCGAGACGGACGTGCCCGACCCCTTCCACCCCCTGGTCATCCGGAGGGGATCGGGATCGGACGAGATGGGGCTTATATCCCCACGCTTCCTAGGTCCTTTGTAGGTCGGGCGAGACGAAGTCTTCTGACCAGTCGAAACTAGAGCTGCCAGGGTCTTCCTCCGTTCGTGCGCCGCTCGCAGGCGCCCTAACAGTGGGCCCCCTAATCCCTGACCCCGATAGTAGCCCCCAACCTTGCAGAAGAGTCAAGGACTCGTTTGTGAGGTCACGTCCGTTTCTTCATGGGAGTTGGATTCCTTGGGGAGGCCCTTCTTTCCTTCTATTTTCTTGCAAACTCCTGGCAACTTCCGAAATTTCGGGGGCGCGACCAGGGTAACGCCTCGACGGCGATGCCCGGTGCCCAACACGTCACAGAGGTCACAACCTTCTTCGCGAAGTGTCGACCTGTGTCTTTCAGCGTGGGGCCAGGATCACGGCGGATTGCAGGGATGCAGCTGGGCCCACGAATCGCGGTGGCCTGTCCAGCTGTTGACGGGAACAAACCCACCCATTGAGTGCGACGCGACGCGGCGGTCTGGCTCCGGATTTGACCTCACGGTCGTGGTGGGCCCGACGAGGCGTGCGTGCGTGGAGGGCAGTTAATGCCCTATTCCGCCGCCTCGTGCCACGCGCGCACGTCGGGTGCGCCTTGAGCCGTTGGATCCAAACCGAGGGCTGAGGACACTCGATCGTGCGCCTCCTCGGTGCGGCCGCCTGCCACCCCGCCGCCCCTATATATACAGGGACGCCGGCGTAACGGGGTACGCTCTTCGTATTCTATCGCAGTTTCCATCTCCTTGCTCTCGTTCGCTCTTCGTCGCCTTTGTCGATCCAATCTTCAACCTCACCTCCCTCCAAGCACACCACCGTCGAGATGGCCTCGAAGGGTTCTTCCTCGTCGGCGCAACTTCGCCCGTGGGCGCGCTCGACCGCGACCGTCGCCGCCCTCGCGTCGCTCGTCTCTCGAGGGCTCCTCTGCCCGCGCACCGCTCAGGAGGAGTGGATCTCACCGCATCCCTCCCACAAGACTCCGTCACCGCCTGCGGGGTACGTGGTGAGCTTCATGGTGTACCACGTCCGTGGTCTCGCCGTGCCAGTTCACCGCTTCGTCCGTGAGGTGCTCTACCACTTCGGTGTGGAGCTCCACGCCCTCGCCCCAAACAGGGTCCAGCAGATGGCCAACTTCGTGGCCCTATGCGAGGGCTACCTAGGCATCGACCCAGATTTCAACCTCTTCCTCCTCTTCTTCAAGGCGGCGCTCGTCCACCCACACGGCGTCTTGGCCCCGTGGGGTACTGCTCGCTGCAGGCGAAGCAGTCCTGCGTGGACAAGTTCCCGCGCTCGGAGCTACGGGGTTCCAACAAAGATTGGAACAAGGGATGGTTCTACTTGAAGAACCATGCCGAGGCCGCCCTTCCTCCGTTCGACCCCACGAGCTCGCCGCCGGCCAAGGAGCCAGCGCACTGGCAGTACGGCCCCGAGGCCTCTGATCGCAAGAAGCTGGCGCCGCACCTCGACTGCCTCGCCAAGCTCCGGTCGTGCGGCCTCACCGGCATTGGCATCACAGAGGCCTTCCACCGGCGCCGCGTCGCCCTGCTCATGGCCCGACCGCGCGCCTCTTCGAGATGCTCCCCATGACCTCCGAGGCTGAACTCCACGCCAGCCTCGTGTCGCGTGTCGTCCCTTCGGAGGATGAGGTACGGGCTCGGCTGGCGGAGCTCGTAGACTCCCAGCGGGCCGCCTCCATGGTGATCCCCACCCCAGGTCAGCCACCGATGTTCCCGGGTCCTGGGGCTGTGGACCTCATAAGTTGTTTATCCCCATCGTATCTCGTTTTTTGTCTTGGTCTTTTTCTGTTCTTATTTTTCATGAGTCAACTTGACGTCTCCGACCCGTAGTCCCGCGAGGCTCCCGGGGGCCTTCGCGCCTCGAGGGGGTCTTACCGGAGGAGCAACCCGCCCTCGACGAGGCTCGGTGGAGGAACCGCGAGGCCGGGGAGGCTGCCTGGAAGCGCAAGAGGGAGGACACCAAGAAGCGCCTCAACCGGGAAGAGCGGAGGCGCGAGAGGGAGCGCAAGGAGCGTCAGGGAGAAGAGGTCGGGTCGGACCTGGCCTCTTCGTGCGACGAGGAGGAGAACCCCGGAGGTTCTTCCCCTCTGCTGGGGGACTGCACCGTGGTAGACCCCGTAGCACACGGTGAGCAATGGTCGGCGCCCATCGACGTGGATGAGCTTCCCTCCCCACCTCCAGGCGCCCCGCCGGCGCGGGCGTCCCGTGCGCGTTCATCATCCTCCTCCAAGCCGATGCGGCTGGCGGTTCGCCGCCCCGACACGTCGAGCAGGTTCGTCTAAGTTCCCTCGCTGTTCCGTTTTCCTTTCATTACCCATGCCGTTAGCGTCTATAGCAATGTTGTCATGCATGCAGCCAGATCGGCCAGGAGTCAGGTCCCGGCGTAGCCCGGGTGAAGCGTCTCCGTCGAGACGCACCGCCCGCGGTCGTCCCTGACTCCTTGGAGCCAAGGGCAGCCGCCGAGCCTCGGTGCGCCGACCCGTGCCCGACCAGAGCCGAGGGGTCGGCTCCACCCCCCTCCCTCGGGGGCTCCTCGTCCGCTCCAGGGAGCGTGGAGCCCGCCCAGATGGCCGCCGCTCCGTCTCCGCCAGCCCCTTCTCCCCGGTCAGAGAGGGGGTTACATACGTCCTGGCCTCATCACCCGTGGCCGGGGAGGTCGCGGGGTCGGCGGAACAGGCGATGGACATCGACGCGTCCGCGGGGGCCGCTGCGGGTGGCGAGCCAGGGGCGAGCACCATGGCGAGCGTCACAGAGCCCCTCCCGGCTGCTGCGGCGCCCATCGAGGGCGCGGTGGTGGGCGCTCCCGCGGAGGCGCCCATCGCAAATCCGGTCGCGCCGACCGCCACCGAGCCACTCTCGACGAACCCTAGGGAGGGCGTGGAGGTGAGCCGGTGGTCCGTAGAGGACCTCTTCGGTGAGGCGGAGGCGCGTGCGCACTCCGAGTCGGAGCCTCCCGCGGCATCATCAGCACTTACACTAGTGTTGGTCTTGGCGCCGCCATCCACCGCCGCGCCAGCGGGACCCTCAGGGTCAGGCGACGACCATGGGCCACCCCGCCCGCCCAAGGTGAGCCTGCGGTCGACCCTGAGCACATCCTGCAGATCGACGCCTGGCTGGAGAGCCTTCAGCAGATGGCCGCCTTCCCCGCGACGCTCCTGCAGATGGCCCTGACGCTCTGCACCGTGGCGATCCCCTCCAACCGGGTACGAGATCTACCCCTTCTTCTCGTCTTCGCTTAGCTATACGATTGTTTTCCGGGCCTGAGTTCATCATGGCCCTGACTTGGTTTGTTGATCACCGTAGTCGATGTTGCTGGCGCTCTCCTGGACCCGGAGCATCGAGCAGGAGGCCATCAACCAGGCTCATCGGGCGTGGGACGTCGCCAACTCGTCGAGGGACGCCGAGGCCAGTGCGCGTGACGAGGCCGCAGGCAGCGCCCGCCGCATCTCGGAGCTGGAGCATGAGCTGGCCACTCAGGCCTCGCCGCACCAAGAGGAGCTCACCGTGCTATGCGTTGAGCTGAGCAGCATCCGCACCGACGCCACCGATGTCCGTAGCGGTATGTTCCACTTCCACGTGACGAAGACGAACCCGAACGCTTCATCTGGAGTGCCTGGGTTGCGTTGTCGCTCTCGCCAAGACGGTGCACAATCCGCTCGCGCCCCACCCTGGACACTGCGATGGAGTTCCGAGAGACGATGCTCACGGCCCGCGTGGCCGCCGCGACCTCTTTCGAGGCAGCCGTGGACACTGCCGGGTCACCACAGGGGACTTGTCCCGCGCTGGCGGCCGGGCAGTCGGGGTTGTCGACGAGGACGAGGCGGAGCGCGCCACCGCGAGCGTTCGGCGTCTCGTTCGCGCCCAACCTAAACTGATGGTCACCGGAACCAGCCATCTCTTACCGGGTGTCGATGAAGACGTAGACGTGCGCAGGCCCCTACCTGGCGCGCCAACTGTCGGCGGGTGGTACACGGGGTACCTCACGCCGGCGAGTGTCGATCACAGAACACGCACGTCTCGGTGGAGAATGGTTCAAGAGACGCAAGACAGAGGATTTATACTGGTTCGGGAGTGATCCCTCCGACCAGTGCAACGGGACTTATACTGGCGGCGGATTACAACGATGGCCGGTTCGAGCCTTGTGTGTGGAATGTGCGTGTAGGGGACTAAGTGCTCTAGAGATCGAGAATCCAGAAATTGGAATCGGTCCTCTTCACAGGGGGACGCCCTCCTCTTTTATAGCTTAAGAGGAGAGCAGCTTTACAATGTCGTTTTACCTATCTACCCTCAAAGGACGGATGCCCCCGACGGTTGCTCGCTGTCGGCCTAGTGCGTCTTGGCGACCCCTTCGTTGGTTGCCGCGTGTCCTTCACCTTCCCTCTGGCAGCTTCGCGGTAGCTTCCTTCTTGGCTGCTAGCGCAGCAGCGCGCATGCAGCTACCTTTACCTCAGCGCAGGGCTGCAGATCAGCTTTTTCAGTTGGCAGGCGGACTCCTTCCCCCGATCCGCGCCGCCAAATCCGCCACGCCCGGACTCCTCGTGGCTTGGCCCGCACGCCAAGGAGCCCAGGGCCCCTATAAAGCCACCGCCAAACCCCCCCTCCTCGTGAACCCCCAAACCCTAGTGCCGCCGCAACCCTAGCCCCGAGCGCCGCCGTCATCTTGAGCTCGTCTCGTCGCCGCATTGCCGCCAAAATCGAGCCGTGGAGCTTCGCGGTGTGGTGAGGAACTCGCCGAGCCTCTTTACCCCCTCCCTCTCGCTCCCCAGCTCTTGCGCAAGCTCACCGGAGTCGCCAAGCCGCCGCCGCGCGTCGCTAGCCGCCACCGTCGCCCGAGCCTCGAGCACAACCCCCAAAACGGGTTCGCCGTTGTCTCCTCTTCCTCTAGGACCAATCGCGGCGAGCTTTGGAGCCTCATAGCACCGGCGAAGCTCGATTCCGGCGAGCCCTGCCGCGGCCGCGGGCGGCGCCGCGCTCCGGCGCCCTAACCGTTCCCTTTCACTAGAGCCGTCAGATCTAGATCCAACGGTCCAGATCACACCAGAGTCCGGTCCACCGTGGACCCGTGGACCGTGGTCTACGGCCGGTCCACGGCACAGTGCCCTGTGACGTCAGCCGACGTCAGCCATGAGCCGCCGCCGTGCCTGATTTGCAAAAGAGCCCCTCTGTTTTTTGGAAATCAACCCGCGGTCCATCCCTATTCAAAAGTATTTACAACTAAGTCATTATTCTTTCGGTTTAGCCCTTGTGTTTTTGAAAAATAGAGCCCGCCGTCCTAGATGGCAGTTTTTACCCTGTAGCCCTCGAGTTTTTATACGAAATTATGTTTTAGGTCCCTGGTTTCTTTCAAAAACACCTCTGGAAGCCTAAAACTTTCACCAGCAAGCCCCTAGAGACCGCTTTAAGCGTGGTTTCTCCGTTTTAACTCCGATTTGAGTGATTTTCACGCTCATGTGTTCGTAGTGAAGCGTACAGTAACTCTAAAGCCTTCTTTTCATCTTTTGTTTATGTTTAGTGTACTGTTCTAATTAAATACCTTGTTTGCATGTATGTGTGGATGCTTGTGTGGTGATCGATGTGAGTAGTTGACGAGCCGTTCGAGATTGCCGACGATCCCGTTCCCGAAGAGCAGGTGCAGCAGCAGTTCACTGAGGAAGGCAAGTATAACACGGACAATCCTTGTTACCTATACACTATTTAATCATACAATTCATATGCATGTGTCTAATATTGTTAAACACTAAGGATGTTCCTAGTCTTTACCTTATTCCTTGTTTACCCGGGTTATATGCATTATGGTTAGTCTATGCTACGGGCTGCAACCAACATTTATTTTTATGTTAATATTGAATTAATGGTTCACTTCAATGATGATTAAAAGATGCTTTTTAGCAACATGGTTCGGGGAACTAGAGCATGTGCTTCGTGCTTTGTTCTAGTGTCTCTATAAGGTTTGGTCTAGGGAATTAGAGCATGTGCTCCGTGCTTTGTTCTAATGTCTCTCCGTAAGGTCCGGTTCTTAAAGCGACAACCCAGGAACCTGTTCGCCGCCGTTGGAACTATAATGGCTCTGGTCTTGGATAATTAGCTTGTACGTCTCTAGCTCGCCAGTGGTTACCGAAAGGCGTATGTGGGGAGCATGGGGTGAGAGTATAGTTTGATCCATCAAGGACGGATTTATCCGTTGGCTATGTCTCGTTAAGCAAAGTCCCGTGATGTAAGCGCCCGATGTACGGCAGCTTCACACGTTGCGATGATTGCGCTCTCGCTCTGGACGCCATTGCCCCCTCACGTTGCTGCCTATGTTGAACCAAAATGGCTACTGTGCTTGTTAGGGTGTTTTGTGAAAGTCCTCGTAACATAAGTTCTTTTGGATTTATGTGACCGGCGGGTAAAGGGCGAAACCTCTGCAAAGTGTTGATCTATCATGATAGCCGTGCTCACGGATACTGTAACACCCTAAAAATGCCCGATTAAAAATTTAGTAATTAATTAACTTTTTATATTCAAGTGCTCATAAATAACGTAGGAAAAATAAAATTTTGAATAATTAAAAGCAAATATAGGGTATAGAAACATTATTGTTGCATTCATGCTGGTGCATTTATTTTTTATTGTTGAATTCAAATTTGAATTTGAATTTGAATTAAAATGAGTGTTTGAATAAAAGAAAAACCTTTTCTTTTCTCTCTCTTTCTCCTTCTTCCTTTTCAGCCCAGCAGCCCAGCTTCTTCTTTCTTTCTTCCCCGCGGCCCATCTTTTTCTCTCCTTCGCGCGGCCCAGCAACAGCGCCAGCCCACCGCTGCGGCCTGCTCCGCGCGCCCTCTCTCTCTCTGAGCCGCTGACCAGCCGGGCCCACCTGTCAGCGCCCTTTCCTTCTCCAGCCGCACGCTCTCTCCCTCCCGCAGCCGCTGACGCGCTGGCCCCACGCGTCAGCTGCTCCTTCTACCTCTCGCTGTGTTCGAGCCGGACACCGCGCCGCCGCCCGAGATTCGCGCCGCCGCGAATCCGCCTCGCGCACGCCTTCGCCCGGGCTTGGCCCGCACGCCAAGGAACCCCGGGGTCCCTATAAAGCTGCCGCCAACCCCCCCCCTCGAGCCACAGCCCAAACCCTAGCCGTCGCCGCCTTTGACCTAGCCCCGAGCGCCGCCGCCGTCTAGAGCTTTATCCACCGCCGCATTGCTGCCTAGGTTTAGCCTAGGTTTAGCCCCGGAGCTCCGCCGCGAGGTGAGGAACTCGCCGAGCCCCTTTACTCCCTCCCTCTCACTCTCCAACTCCTGCGCAAGCTCGCCGGAGTTCTCCGACCGCCACCGCTCGTCGCGAGCCATCTACGCCGCGCGAAGCTCGCTTCCGACCCCCAAAATCGAACCCCCATCTTCTCCTCTCTCTTTAGGACTCATCGCGGCGAGTTTTGGCCCACCGTAGCTCTGAGCCGAGCCAAATCCGGCGAGACTCTGGCCGCGCGCCGCCGCGAACCGCCGTCCCCGGCGAGCCGAGCACTTGATCTAATCCTAGCCGCTCGATTCAAATCCGACGGCTAGATTTAAAAGCCGATCTAAACCGAGCCGGTTCACCATGAACCCGTGAACCGCGGTTCATGGCCGGTCTATGGTCCGGTCCACCGTGACGTCATGCCGACGTCAGCTCTCAGCCGCCGCCGTGCCTGTTTTACAAAAGAGCCCCTCTGTTTTCTGGAAATCAACCCGCGGTCCAGCGCAGTTCAAAAATAATTACAGTTTAGTCCTTTTTCTTTCAGTTTAGCCCCTGCTCTTTTGAAAAATAGTGCCCGCCGTCCTAGATGGCAGTTTTACCCCGTAGCCCTTGGGTTTTTATATGAAATTATGTTTTAGGTCCCTGGTTTCTTTCAAAAACACCCCTAGAAGCCTAAAACCTTTACCAGCAAGCCCCTAGAGCCCGTTTTAAGCGTAGTTTCTCCGTTTTAACTCCGATTTGAGTGATTTTCGCGCTCATGTGTTTGTAGTGAAGCGTACAGTAACTCTAAAGCCTTCTTTTCATCTTTTGTTTATGTTTGGTGTACTGTTCTAATTAAATGCCTTGTTTGCATGTATGTGTGGATGCTTGCGTGGTGATCAATGTGAG
>JACEFO010001293.1:0-81785 GCA_015342445.1 Digitaria exilis | reverse complement strand
TATTTCAGTTGCTCAAGTGCAAATAAAGGCTTTGTTGCAAGAAAATAGGATTAAAAATGCCAAAGAAAGTTCTAAGCCTCTTCAGTCTAACTTTCATGTTGTTGATTATGAATCCGATAGTACAGATGATGAGGATAAAGATGTTTATATTGCTGAGTTTGTTTGGCCATCTAAGTCCAAATCTTATTCTTACACTTCATTAAAGCTGGCTCATAAGAGTCGGCAAGAGGAAATGAAATTTACATTTGTTGTTTCTAAATGTGATCGTATTTTTGATGAGTTGCTTAAGATTGGGAACATCAAGATATCTCATACCATGCAGCCACCTGAAGAGTTGAAGAGACGAGCATATTGTAAGTTTCATAATTCTTTTTCACATGCCACTAATGATTGTAATATTTTCCGTCGATAGATGCAATCGGCCTAAATGAAGGACAATTGACTATTCCTGCGATGCAAGTACACCTTTTCCTATCAACACTGTGGATCTGCAGCAGCCTAAAGTTTTGATTCGGCCACATCAGACCGAAAAAGCTAAGGGCAAAAATGTGGTGATTAGTGAAAATCGACCAGATGATGTGCGGAACAAAGTATTGACTAGAGAGGTAGTATGTGAGAGGACTCATAATGGTAGAGAGTCATTCAGAGTTACTCTCAGAGCTCCTGGTCTCAGGGGGCATGGTTTACTTGAAAAAAGTGTTGAAAAAGCAGATGGTTCAGATGCACCGCAGAAATCGAAAGTTCCGGTTTTAGAAACCGAAAGTTCCGGTTTTATCTCAGGACGTCCCAAAATGTTAAAACCCAAAAGTCTAGAGATCGGAAAGTGGAAAGTAAACAAAGCTAAGAACCAGAGCAAGAAGTTCAAGTCAGGACCAACCTTTGATCAACTTGCTAAATATTCCCATCAAAGCAAGGCCGGTACAAGTGATCGGCCATTAAAAAAAAGAACACGATCTCCTGAGTATGGGAATAGGAGTATTTCACTGCCAAGGCCTGCCATCAGACAGAGGGGAGAACTTGGACCTATATGGGATGACAATGGAGTGATGTGGATGCCTTATTATCCTACAGAGCATGGATCGTTTCACCCAGGGCAGCAATCACCAAGAAGGTCCGTGATGGATAGGTTGGATTTGCCTGTGCGAGACCGATTGGCACCACACCGGTCTGACCGGAGGCAACCGGAACTTCTGGTTTATCAAAACTAGAACGTCCGGTTTGGTTCGAAAAAGCAGGGAGTATCACCGAGGTGGGTTTATCGTCCTAAGCAGACAGTTGATGGCGTGCAGAAGATGGATATTGACCTTGAGAGGAAAACAAGCAATGACAACATTCAGATGGGTCATATGCATGTTCCCATGAAGGATGATGGCAAGGGACCGATTAGAATTGGTGATCGAGTCATGCCATCTGTTTCAAAGACACCGATTAATAAAGATCAGGAAGCTGGTGGTAGCAGGTCAAGTGATAAATGTTTCCTTCCACAGTGGTGTCCTTCTGGGTTGACTCGCACTCAAAAGAGAAAGTTACAGAGGCTTTGTCAACAAGAACAGAAGGAAAGAGAGTTAGAAAGACAGCGGGACAAGTGCTTCAATGACTATAGGCCAATGATTCCTCAGAAGCAATGGAGGGTCAGGGTTGCTGCTCAGACAGAGGAGAAACCGGAGGTACCGGTTTCAGAACCAGTGGTACCAGTTTCAAAAGAAGTATCGCAGCGAGAGATAGAACCGGAACTTCTGGTTTTGGAATTAGAAGTTTCGGTTTTGACGGTGGCAGCGGAAGATGTGGTTGCCAAGGCTTTAGAAGATGGCAAGATGGCAATTGATCTTGAGGAAAAAGATGATGAGCGGCGTGTTGACTATGATTCCTCTCCTGAACGCATGAATGTTAATGTCGTTCATTTGTCTTCATACTATTATGTTGTTCTAGAAGAAGAATTAGCTCATTTTAATTTTGGTCCAAAGGATGCAATATTCAAGAGGCCGAATGATGATGTTAATCATTTAAAGGCGTTATAAATGAAGGGACACATTAATGGGAGGCCTATCACTCGTATGCTTGTTGATGGAGGTGCCATTGTGAATTTAATGCCTTACTGTTTGTTTAAGAAGTTAGGAGGCACAGATGCAGAGCTGATCAAGACCAACATGACGGTCAGCAGCGTAGGAGGAGGCGAGCCAATCAGTGCTAAGGGTGTTGTTTCCATGGAGCTTACCGTTGGAAGCAAGACGTTGACTATTGCTTTCTTCGTCACTGAGACACAAGGTAATTTCAGTTTAACCTTGGTCGTGATTGGATACATGCGAATAGATGTGTGTCATCTACCTTGCATCAGTTTTTAATTCAGTGGGTAGAAGATGATATTGAGATTGTATACGGTGATACATCGGCTTTGTGTTGCTGTAGCTGATAGTTCTACCATAGGTGTACATGATAATTTTAAATGTATTTCTGGTTTAGATCTTTCAGATTTCGATCTTAATGGTTGTACTAAGGATGGTTTTGTACCTGTTGTTTTAAAGCCGATTGATAATCGGTTAAACCATCTTATGTAATGAATAAAAATTCAGATTGGTTACAACAAAGGCTTGAGCATTATCAGGCACATGAGAATGATATGTGTGAAGCCATTCAAGATTTTGATGATTTGAGCAAGTTAGGACAAGGGTTTACGTCGGTTGATGATTTAGAAGAGGTTGGCATTGGTGATGGTACTGTACCTAGACCGACATTTATAAATAAGAATTTAGAAGCCGATTATAAATATGAATTAATCGAGCTCTTGAAAGAATATATTGATTGTTTTGCATGGAATTATACTGAGATGTCTGGTTTAAGCTGAGAGTTGGTTGAACATCGGTTACCAATTAAGCCTGGGTTTAGGCCTTATAAACAACCTGCTAGGCGTTTTAATGCTAGTATGTATGACCGAATTAAAGAAGAAATTAATCGGTTATTGGAAGCAAAGTTTATTAGGCCTTGTCGATATGCTGAGTGGGCTTCTAACATTGTGCCTGTGAAAAAGAAGGGGACAAGTAAGCTTAGAGTTTGCATTGATTTTAGAAATCTCAATAGAGCTAGTCCTAAAGATGAATATGCTATGCCTATAGCCGATATGCTTATTGATGCTTCTGGACATAGAGTTATTAGTTCTCTTGATGGTAATGCTGGTTATAATAAAATCTTTATGGCCAAAGAGGATACGTCCAAAACGGCATTTATATGTCCCGGTTTTGTTGGTTTATTTGAGTGGGTTGTTATGACGTTTGGATTAAAGAATACTAGCGCTACTTATCAAAGGGCAATGAATTTAATCTTTCAAGATTTGCTTGGTATTATTCTTGAAGTATATATTGATGATATAGTTGTGAAATCGGCTGGTTTGAGTTCTCATTTGGCTGATTTGAGGCTTGCTTTTTAGAGAATGCATCGGTATGGGTTGAAAATGAATCCACTCAAATGTGCTTTTGGTGTATCGACTGGGAAGTTCCTTGGTTTTATTGGTCATGAGAAGGGCATAGAGATTGATCCTTAGAAGATTGATGCTATTAAGAAGGTAGAGGCTCCTACATGTAAGAGAGATTTGCAGAAGTTTTTGGGCAATGTGAATTATTTGAGGAGATTTATTTGTAACTTGTCCGGGAAAGTAAGTGCTTTTACTCTTATCCTTCGGTTGAACAATGAAGTGGATTTTGCTTGGGGGGCAGAGCAACAAGAAGCTTTTGACAAGATTAAAGAATTTTTATCTTCGCCGCCGGTTATTAAAGCACCTACAAGGGGTGTTCCTTTCAAGTTGTATGAGGCTGCCGAGGATATTGTTATTGGAGCTGTTTTGACTCAAGAAACCGAAGGTAAGGAATATATTATTGCCTATGTGAGTAAAAGATTATTGGATGCTGAGATAAGGTACATGTTTATTGAAAAATTATGTTTATCATTGTATCATGCTTGTACTAAGTTGATGCATTATTTATTACCAAGTTCTTGTATAGTAGCATGCCAGACCGACATAATTAAATATATGTTGCATAGACCAATTTTAAGTGGTAGGATTGGAAAATGGGCTTATGCTCTTGTTGAGTATGATTTGACTTGTGAACCTTTAACATCTATGAAAGGCCAAATTGTAGCAGATTTTATTGTAGAGCATCGAGTCGATAATAAGCTTCAAATAGATGTCGATCTAATTGCTTTTACTCCCTGGAAGTTGCATTTTTGATGGATCGATTTGTAGAAGTGGTTGCGGTATTGGTGTTATTATTATATCACCAAATGGTGTAGTTTTCGAGGCACTTAACCGATTGGAAGTTAGATGTACTAATAATCAAACCGAATATGTGTGGCGGACCACTCCGAAATTATTCCAAGTTAAGTACCTCGGGACCACTAATCAAGTAGTCAGGCACTTAATCCGGAATAAGCTGGAGCGCCGTCGGATTAAACCCGATTAACCACGTTCTTTTCTCGATCGAAACAACAGCACGCCCACACGAAGGTGAGTTCCAGAGATTACAACATTCCACAAATTAACTTACACACATAGGTATCACAAGTTATTACAAACCGAGATCAAATTGAAAATCAGAGTACAAGTCTTGCAGCGGAATAAAAGTTCATAACAACTGAATTTAGATGTCCATTGCAGCGGAAGTAAAACAATCTAACGACGATACAAGTAACTCCGTGCTGAAGCCTGCCACGAAGCTACTCCTCCCGATCCTCGCCAGAGGACGGAACCCATTCGATGTGCCAGCCAGGTGGAACCTGGACAGGCCAAGTCATAGCATCCACATCCAAAAGGATACCTGTAAAATAATGCCACAAGCAAGGCTGAGTATACTAATACTCAGCAAGGCTTACCCGTCGGGTGAAAACTACATCACCGACATCTAGACCATGAGAGGCTTTTGGCTGGTGGGTTTGTTTGCCAAAAAGCAACTAAGAGTAGGTCCTTGCTTTCAAGTTTTAGCATCATATTCTAGTAAATTTAACCATTCTAGATTAGCATCCTCTCTAAGCATACAAGTGGTGCAATACAATTTAATTCATACAACAAGTTCATAAATCTCATAATTCCACTTGTTACTCAATGTAGCAGGGCGGTCAAGCAGTCTCATTAACCGCGAGAAGCGGACAGTTCGAACCGAATTTTTGCTACCTGGCCAGGGGAAACCCAACACACACGGATACTCTGCTTGCTATAAAAGGTACAAGCATTTCCCAACCTTTCCCATCGATCCACAATTCGGAACCGGGTCCATTTCCTTAGGATAAAGGTTTACTGCTTCACTCACAGTCTCACGCATATATCCACAAGTGTACGGCAGGGGAAAACAAAGTTTCCAAGGAGAGATGGCTATCGGCCCTAGCTGCTTCAATCTGGTACCGGGCTTACTGATCCCCATACATCGGCATGCATGTGGTACGTTCAAAAACTTGACACACTCAACCACACATTTCGACCTTAATCAATTATCATACACGGACGGGAGATCTACACCTATCATCCCGCCCGTCAATCCTTATGATTCCAACATAAGTAAAGACAAGCAATTCCTATGTCTCGCGAGTGACAGGAAATCACTCGACTTGTAACGGACCTAAAGCAATGCCCTATCGATCCTTTCATACTAGTATTGCAAGTCATAGGTACTAGGAAATGTGCAGCTAAGGTATTCAATCAACTCCTTGAACGTAAATGCACAAACATAGAGAATTCAAAGTGTATAATTTGGTAAAGGTTAGGTCATGCTCCGGGGCTTGCCTTCTTGCTCGGACTGGGGGTTAGCCTCCGGGTTGGTCGATCCTGCACCGGCACCTTCCTCCGGGACTTCTTCCTCGTCTGCGGGAATGAGGTGGTAGTTGCCGTCCGGGATGGCGCCTTCTACATGAGATGCATAACTTAGGGTGGCTGTTCTGGAATTTCAGATTCCATTTATTTTATTCTAACTAACTACAAAAAGGTTTATTCTTTTATATAAATCGATTTCCATCTAGATTACTTCGCATTTTTGTTTCTCCTTTTCTGCTCATCATTTTTATCTATAAACTTTATGACAGCTACTGGAGTATAAGAGTTAAGCTCACTCCAAAATTTAGCTAATTTTGAGCTACACATAATTTATTAAAAATATAACAAGTTGCTGCCAGCAGAATTGAATTTAATTCATATAAAATCGAAAATTCACCCATTTCAGGAGATCTTCCTACCAAAGCTAAGCATCATCATGAGGAGGGCTCTGGCCAAGTGATGGCTCAAATAACCCTTGGGTGATCCTCAATGATTTTCTAACCAAAAACACATATTTAATTATTTGCCATCCTAAACAGAGCAAAAATTCAGTTTTTCATTTTTAACATGTGTGCTAACAAGTTTTAAGTCTCCAGGAGCAAAATGGTGATTTTTCACTATACAAATTATTTTTAATGATTTCTGCACTGCAAAAAGACAGAAAACCTATTTTAATTCATAACAGGAGCTATAGTTCATATTTTTTACGTCCCCTTTGGACACAAGCTGTCCAAAGCCACTATACACAACATATCCAAAGCTCAACCCTAGCGCAGCTCTGGATTGGAAATGGTGCATAACTTTAGATTTTCCTTGTTTGAATTTTAATTCAAAAACAGTTCGTCAAAAGTACAAACATGTCTAATAGAGATTGTAATTTAGACTCTCACGAATCCAGGGAGTATTTTCGTGCATTTTTCCGATTTTTGTACGATTTTTAATCGATTTTACAAGTTTCGGGAAAAAATCAAATCTAGGGTTAAGAATCTTTTTACACAGAGAACCCTAGATCTTTCAAAACTTCGCGAACGAGTCCCTGGACTTTTGCGCAGAGACCCCTAAACAAACGAAGACGATGAAGAAATGCCCTCGGCTCTCGCCGGAGTTGCGCCGGCCAAACGGCGGCGAACTAGGCTCGGGGAAGTGGGGGAAAAGCTTCCTGGGCTCACCACGAGTCGTTTGGGGACGGTTGGGAGGCCGGGGATGGTCGGAGTTTCGCCGGCGACGAGGTGGTGGCGGCGCGGCCGCCGCGGCTTCTACGCCGGTGAGCTCGGGGTCGTTCGCCGAGGTTCGAGGGGTCCTAGAGCACCAGTGGAGCTCGAGGAAGCCAATGGCGTGCTCGGTTGACCTCGGGGACGGCTCGGAGTAGGGGCTCGACGTGCGGGTGCTCCGGCGGCCGAAAATCGCGATTTGGGGGAATTCACGAATTCTCGCCGGAGAAGGGTCAATGTCTTGGGGAAAGTTGGGGGTTTTGGAGCTGGTGGAGTGGACTAGCTCCGTGCGGGATGGATTTGGGAATGGTGGAGCGTGGACGAGGAATTTTGCGAAAAGCTTGGGTTCGGCTTGCGCGTCGCGAGGAGGAAGAAGACCGAGCGAGCGCGGGGAAGTGGAAATGGCCAAGTGAGCGAGTGAGAGGAGGGGTGTGAGTGCGCGGTGGAGTGATTGAGCACGCAAGGGAGGCACTGTGCGGCCTCGGGAGCGTGCGAGCGCGTGGGTGGCTGTCGCGGTCGCCATTGATGGCGCGCGAGCTCGAACAGAGCGCACACGCGCGGTTGGGCGTCAAAGATCATCGCGTGAAGAAGTGGAGATCCTCAGCAGAGGCTTTGGCGCGACGCGAATGGACTCTACCGCCTGCAGTGCGCTCGGCGCGGCGCGAGCGCGCGTGCGGCCACGGCGGCGCGCGACCGTATGATGGCGCTCCGCGGCGCGAGGCGAGGCGAGGCGACAGCGGCGAAGTGATGGCTCGGGAGTGGCCGGACAAGAGCTAGGCGACAAGCGCCAGCGTCCGCCGCGGCTTGGCCAGCTCAGCGCCGCCTGCGCCGCTCGCCGGCCACGTGGCGGCCGAGCTCCGGCCAGCGCAGCGCGCGCCAGGGGCACTGTAGCATGCCCGTGGAGCTCCGATTTCCAAATTCGAATTTTCTCCAAAAATTCGAACTGAACTTCGAAACGGGTAAAATTAAAAGTTGGGGTCAGAGGTGTGGGACACAACTTTCGAGCTTGGACCAGGCACTTCGACCAGGCGCTACGGCGCTTCGAGCTTGAACGCAAGCTCGAGCTTGCCGAGCCTCGAATGGTCGGAAACGCCACTCGAGGGTGAGTGCCCCCCTCGAGCTTGGCTGCGAAGCCTCGAGCGTGACGGAACGTCGCTCGAGGGTAAGTGCTCGAGCTTGGCTGCGGAGCCTCGAGCGTGCCGGAAAGTCGCTCGAGGGTAAGTGCCCCCTCGAACTTGGCTGCGGAACCTCGAGGGTGACAGAACGTCGCTCGAGGGTGAGTCCTATCGTGCAGCCTCGATCGTCACGGAAACTACTGGCTAGGCTCGATCGTGACGGACATAGCTCGATCGTCACGGACATGGCTCGATCGTCACGGACATAGCTCGATCGGGACGGATATACGGCTAAGCTCGATCGTGACGGACATCCGGGCTAAGCTCGATCGTGACGGACATCCCCGCTCGAGGGTCATCGAGCGGAACGAACGCCGTGGCGAGGTTGTCGCGAAGGGCTGTAGGTGATGACAACTACTCTTTTGGTCCGAGATTTTTAAGTTCAGCACCCAAGTCTTGAGATTTCAGTTGGGTGTCCAAACAACCCTTGTTTTTGAATTATAATTGAATTTTGACGAATTTTTGAATTTCAACCCAATTCCCTGTTGCATTGATTTTAATTGCACTTTTTAATTCTTTTGACATCAGAGATGTCACAGCCTACCCCCCTTAAAAGGAATCTCGTCCCGAGATTCGATTAAACCTAGAGATAGAGAGGGGAAAAGAAATACCTCGGCTTATGAAAGTATGTCGGGGAAATTCTTCCTAAGATAGTCCTCGGTTTCCCACGTGGCTTCATCTTCGGAGTGATGACTCCACTGAACTTTGTACATTTTAACTCCCTTCCTTCGTGTTTGTCGCTCTTTCTCGTCGAGGATCTTAACGGGATGCTCATCATAAGAGAGATCCGGTTCAACCGAGAGTTCCTCTTGTTCAACAACTTCGGTCGGAACACGAAGACACCTCTTGAGTTGAGAAACATGGAATACATTGTGTACAGCTGAAAGTTTTTCGGGAAGCTTCACTTGATAGGCTACCGGCCCATATTGCTGAGTAATTTCATACGGGCCGATATAACGAGGTGCAAGCTTTCCTTTTAATCCGAATCTTTGCACACCTTTGGTCGGGGAGACTTTAAGATACACGTGATTACCAACTTCAAACTGAAGTGGCTTCCGCCGTTGATCAAAGTAACTCTTTTGCCTTGACTGGGCAGTTCTCAAATTTTCACGAATGATTCTAACCTTTTCCTCTGCTTCCTTTACAAGGTCAGGGCCATAAGCATACCTCTCGCCTGCCTAGGACCAACACAACGGGGTCCGACATCTTCTGCCATATAAGGCTTCGAAAGGTGCCATTTTAAGGCTCGCTTGGTAGCTGTTGTTATAGGAGAATTCAGCCAGAGACAAACATTTCTCCCAATTCTTCCCATAATGGATAACACAAGCTCGAAGCATATCCTCAAGTATTTGATTTACCCTTTCCGTCTGCCCATCGGTCTGTGGGTGATATGCTGAACTACGGATCAGTTTGGTGCCTAGGGATAATTGCAACTGTTCCCAAAAGCGTGCTACGAACGGAGCACCACGATCTGAAATTATCGTCTTGGGTACCCCATGTAGACAAACGATCCGCTCCAAATAAATCTCCGCGTACTTCTTAGCGTTATAAAAGGTATTGACCGGAATAAAATGTGCGGTCTTGGTAAGGCGGTCCACAATTACCCAAATGGAGTCATGCCCCTGAGGGGTTCTGGGAAGTCCAACAATAAAGTCCATGTTTATGTCTTCCCACTTCCATGAGGGAATAGGTAGAGGTTGAAGCGTGCCTGCTACCTTCAAGTGGCTGGCCTTAACCCGCTGGCATGTGTCACATTCCGACACATATGTGGCAATTTCTCGCTTCATCCGAGTCCACCAAAAGTTTTGTTTCAAATCTTGGTACATTTTGGTGCTGCCGGGATGAATAGAAAATTTAGAGAGATGTGCCTCATCCATAATCTTCCTCCGGAGTTCCGTGTTTTTGGGCACCACGAGGCGATGTCCAAACCACATCACTCCCTGCCCATCCAACCGGAAACATTTGTACTTCTCTTTCACCTTCTCCTTAGACAATTTCCGTTTAAGAACTTTAATGCCCGCGTCATTTAATTGGGCTACAACAATCTGATCGTGCAAGGTTGGTTCCACTGCAATATGGCTGAAGTACCCGTGTGGAACAATCTCCAAATTGAGCTTTGCCATTTCATGACACAGGGTGTCAGCGTAGGACTCCACGGAAAGACAATGACAACGAGCCTTGCGGCTTAGTGCATCCGCAACTACATTAGCCTTCCCGGGGTGATAATGCACACTAAGGTCATAGTCCTTTGCTAACTCCAACCATCTTCGCTGTCTCATATTCAAATGTGCCTGAGTGAAGACATATTTGAGGCTCTTGTGGTCTGTGTATATGTTGCAGGGAACACCCATCAAATAGTGTCTCCACATCTTGAGAGCATGAATGACCGCTGCTAACTCAAGATCGTGCGTGGGGTAGTTTTGCTCATGAGGCCGAAGTGCTCGAGAAGCATAAGCAATGACCCGGTCCTCTTGCATGAGAACACAGCCAAGACCGGTGCCTGATGCATCGCAATAGACATCATAAGGCTTGGTGCAATCGGGCTGAGCCAAAACTGGGGCTGAAGTTAAATGTCTTCGCAAGGTGTGGAAAGCTTCCTCACATTCGTCATTCCACTCAAATTTAACTCCCTTCTTCAAGAGTTCGGTCATGGGCTTTGCTATCCGAGAGAAATCCGGAATAAAACGGCGGTAATAACCGGCTAAACCCAGAAACTCCGAATCTCATGGACAGAGGTAGGTGGTTGCCAATCTAGCACCTCTTGTACCTTGGTTGGATCCACGGATATACCATCCTTGGAAACCGTGTGACCTAAAAACTTCACGCTCTCAAGCCAGAATTCACACTTGGAGAACTTGGCATAGAGCTGGTGATCTCTCAATCTCTGAAGAACAATGCAAAGGTGCTCGGCATGCTCTTCCTCATTCTTAGAATATATAAGAATGTCATCAATGAAAACCACCACAAACTTGTCTAGTTCAGACATGAAGACCGAATTCATGAGGTACATGAAATAGGCTGGGGCATTCGTGAGTCCAAAGGACATAACCAGGAATTCATAAAGTCCATATCGTGTGGAAAAGGCAGTCTTTGGAATGTCACATGGCCTGATTTTGATTTGGTGATAGCCAGAGCGAAGGTCAATCTTGGAGAACACTCTGGCGCCAGCTAGTTGGTCGAACAAGATGTCAATACGGGGGAGTGGGTACTTGTTCTTAATAGTTACCGCATTAAGAGGCCGGTAATCAATACACAACCTTAAGGAATGGTCCTTCTTTTTCACAAAGATGGCGGGACATCCCCAAGGTGATACACTTGGACGAATGAAACCCTTTTCTAGCAATTCTTGGAGTTGAATTTTTAATTCAGCCAATTCATTGGGCGGCATTCTATATGGTCTCTTTGATATAGGTGCTGTGCCAGGTTGAAGTTCAATCACGAATTCAATGTCTCTATCCGGCGGCATCCCAGGTAAGTCATCCGGAAATACATCGGCATACTCACATACCACCGGAATGTCCTTTAGTTGGGTTTCTACCATTGTGTAAGCACACGCATCGACGCAAGTCCGTTGTGGCAGATATAGCACACTCGGGCCATGCGTAGACGAGTTTATCTCAACAACTCTTTCCGCAACATCTAGGACAACCTTATGTTGAGTCATCCAATTGGCTCCTAACACAATGTCAATTCCTTCCATTCCCAGCAGAATCAAATCAGTAGGAAATGTTTTACTTCCCAGCCTGATCGGAACCTTGTGGGTGACTTGGTTGGATGAAAGTTTACCTCCCGCAGTTGATATCACATAAGATGATTTGGTATGGTACGATTTTAATCCGCATTTCACATGAAATCTTGTGCTTATAAAACTATGTGTTGCCCCGGAATCAAACAATATCACAGCAGGTTGAGTGCAGATAGGGAAAGTACCAGTCATGTCTGGGGCTCCCTCGGGTAGGTCGGCCAAGTTGGTGTAGTTGAGCCGTCCTTGGCGAACTTGCACACGCTGCTGCTGCTGCGGCGGTGGAGGGAAACGAGGCGCGTTAGGCTGTGGCGGCCTAGCAACCCATCCACCTCTCTGAGGTGCCCTGGACTGTCCCTGCGGTGCAGCCGGGGGAACCAGGCGGAACCTCTGTGGCTGCGCGCTCGACGGTCCAGCGGGAGTCTTCCTCTTCTTCTCCGCCTTGTGCACCACATTGGCGTCTTCCTGGGTGATGGCAAGGTTCACGAGATCGCCGTACGTGGCAGCACGGGTGGTGGCCAACTGTGCCTTCAACTTGGTGTTAAGGCCACGTCGGAACCTCTCTAGCTTCTTCTCGTCGGAGTCAACGTGATGACCCGCGTAGGGGCACAGACCATTGAAGGCCTGGGCGTACTGAAGCACTGTACGGGTACCCTGGGTCAGCGCCAAAAACTCATTCAACTTCCGCTCTACTAGACCGGCCGGAATGTGATGAGCTTTGAATGCAGCTTTGAACTCATCCCACTCAACTACATGACCCTCCTGCTGCAGGGCCAGGTAGTTCTCCCACCAAAGGAGAGCTGGGCCGCGGAGCTGCTGCGCCGCGAACACGACCTTGCGGTTGGAGGTGCAAGGCGTTGCCAAAATGGTGAACTTGGACTCGATGGCTCGAATCCAGGTGTCGGCCTCCAAAGGCTCATCAGCTCGTGAGAAAATCGGCGGGTGCGTTGCAAGAAAATCTTCGTATCTGGCCACCTGAGGCTGAGGGGCCCGTTGACCTCCCTGCTGAAGCATCTGCTGCTGCATCATCTGCTGCTGATGCTGCAGGTTCCGGAGAATCTCCGTTTGCGTGGCATAAAGCTGCTGCCACGTAGGAGGTTGCTGCGGTGGAGGAGGTGGCGGTGGCTGTTGCTGCCCCTCTGGCCCCTGCTGGTTAGCGTTGGAGCCACTAGCGTCGTGACCGCTGCGGGTGATTGCCATCTGCAGTAGGTACTTGTATTAGCCACATTCCATAAGCTTGCATAATGAATGACAAGATAGAACGTGACAATATATTAAAGTGTACTGCGCAGAATGGCAAGTCAGCACGCAGTTCGGAAGAAAACTCATATCTCCCGACAGGAAACAACTCAAATGCTCCAATTCAGTCAGTAGCTCGAAAATTTCATGCTCTACAACTTTCATGTTGGGCTCAGAATCAAATTCGGACTGGAACTAAGCCGAAAAATTCAATCTTTAGCTCTCTGCATTTGCTGTTTTTCAGCAGGCCGAGCTATAGTGTTTTGGTTGCCATTTTTATTTCGCTTAACCAATGGGGTTGCAATTTGGTGATCATTTTGTTTGACAAATTCCAAACAACTTTGTAGTTCACATCACAGCCCAGAAAGGATTGGAAAACCCATCAATAATTAAAACAAGGTTAGCTGCAGAATGTTTCCAACACAGCTATTACACTTCATCAAGTTTTACACCACAACCACACCATTAATTTACATTGCCACCAAATAGGAGGAGCTCAACTCCATCTAGCCTATTACAACATGAAGCCAAAATCTAGGCCTAGCGGAGGAGTAAACTTGCTACTACCACTCTAAAAATCATCCAAATTGTTAGCGGTAGCCTCGCTGCCCATAGGTGAAGGTGGAGCTGGAAGGGACGGCATGTTATCCTCGGTGTCCATGTCGGAATCGGGGGCCTCTCCTTCACCATTCCCTCCTTCTTGCCCAAGAAGGTGCTGAGCGTCATGGGCGGCAAGCATAGCATTTGCATGCTCCAAGGTACCATGTACCTCCTCAAGCTCATCTCTAGTTTGTGCTAACTCATTCTGGGTGTTGTTGTGTGCAATCTGGAGGTCATTCAATTGCCTCTCCAAGTCAGCAATCATGGCATCTCTAGTGGTCACCTCAATGGACAAAGAGGTCCTCTCAACCCCTATGTCACGGGCGCGAGCGGACATGTCCATAGCAATGTTGAGCATCTCGCTCTGCGACCGTCCAAGAAGTGCCTGCAAACGGTGATACGCCCGTATCCACCTCATCATCAAAGCGGCTGCTGCGACGGGGTTCTCCGCCATCCTCAAAGGAGAGCTAAGGTAGCGCCTCATCCAGTGGGGATCATCCGGCTGAGTTGGTGGAAACAGCCCAAGCAACTGGTGCTCTACCAAGCTCTGGTTCTGAGCACAAAAAGAACTGATGCCATTCAAGGCAGCTAGCTCACAAGTCGTCTCCATGTGGTGTCCATGAACTTCCACCGTCCAGGTGGGGGAACTAGGACACGGCGGGTGACGGTGTACCACCAAACGCACACGGGAACGAGTCACACCACGGTCTCGGATGAGGATTCTCTCATATTGTGGCGGTGTAGGGTAGCCAAGTGCCTGTAGAACCGACCACAAGATGCTAGGGAAGCCTTCCCATCCCAAGCAATCAGAGAAAGACACGTCGTTAGGGTAGCTAGCCAGGTCAGCGAGGGCGTCCATCTGAACCAAAAGGAAAAAGGGGCAAGGGTGAGAACCGGTTAGTGCCAAAGAGCAAAAACAGATTCTGTGCAGGGTGGTAAAAATTACACATCTCGAAATCTACAAGCTCAAAACTCCCCAAATTTGGCCAGGACATTGTTTAAACAATTCCTAACAAGTTTCCTGTTGGAGGTTTGAGCAAAAACTGTCGTTAAGATGGTGTAAAAATTCAATTTTTATCTCACTGTCCCCAGAAATTTCCAGCAGACAGGGGGTTACCATTTTTTTTTGCATAACTTCAATTTTACTGAACCATTTTCGTTGAAATTTCTCCAGCATTTACTTCATAATATTTATGACAACTTTCATGTTGAACACTTTTTCATTTGACAACGTTTTCAGTTTCGAATTTAGGTGCAAACAGATTGTTCTCAGCAGGATTTTTGGGTTGTGATTTCAATTCCTTTGACGGCGGTTCGATTTGGTCACTTATTAGTATTCGATATTAATTCGGTGAGATGCAAAGCATGAGCGGCCTATTCGTTCTCGCCAACACACATGCCAATAAACTTTTGGCTTACGAAGTTAGTGCCGGTGGCTAGGCAATATCCGTCTCTCCCTATATTATCTAGCCGAACTTTTCTAACCGTCTCAATATACGGATTCGCGGTTAGTGTACCTGCAGAAGATTTCATTCCAGAGCATGTATAATCAACCTTTCGTGCCAGCACTCACGAAAGCGTCTCCATACATTACCACCCACTATAGAGGTGGCACCCGAACGTTTAACATTGAACGGGCAATGTTCATATGTCACCAAAGCAACATATTGACAGTTTCATACGCTCATGAGATAGCGTATTGACTTTGTGCCGCCATCATATTTGCATATGATGCCGTGGTACGCTACAGCAATCGCCGTACCTTGCGCCCACCATCCTATTCTATTTTCATACGCCATCACAGCGTATTGACTATGTGCCGCCACTATATTTTCATATAGTGCCGTGGTACGTTACAGCAATCGCCGTACCTTGCGCCCACCATTGCGTAAAGTAAATGACAGAATGAAATGTGCTGGAAGTCAGTATAATATACTATTTGCCACCTATCATATCGTGATCCCTTAACCCACATAGGCTTCACGCTCTAGGTAACATCCTTAGCGGTCCTAACAACAACCTTCCACCGAAAAGCACGGCGGAAGTACGAGTTGGCAAATTTTATTCCAAAAATATTTATTTAAGGTTTGTTGGTCTCTCCGGTGCGCTGTTTCGGCTCTGATGCCAGCTGTGGCGGACCACTCCGAAATTATTCCAAGTTAAGTACCTCGGGACCACTAATCAAGTAGTCAGGCACTTAATCCGGAATAAGCTGGAGCGCCGTCGGATTAAACCCGATTAACCACGTTCTTTTCTCGATCGAAACAACAGCACGCCCACACGAAGGTGAGTTCCAGAGATTACAACATTCCACAAATTAACTTACACACATAGGTATCACAAGTTATTACAAACCGAGATCAAATTGAAAATCAGAGTACAAGTCTTACAGCGGAATAAAAGTTCATAACAACTGAATTTAGATGTCCATTGCAGCGGAAGTAAAACAATCTAACGACGATACAAGTAACTCCGTGCTGAAGCCTGCCACGAAGCTACTCCTCCCGATCCTCGCCAGAGGACGGAACCCATTCGATGTGCCAGCCAGGTGGAACCTGGACAGGCCAAGTCATAGCATCCACATCCAAAAGGATACCTGTAAAATAATGCCACAAGCAAGGCTGAGTATACTAATACTCAGCAAGGCTTACCCGTCGGGTGAAAACTACATCACCGACATCTAGACCATGAGAGGCTTTTGGCTGGTGGGTTTGTTTGCCAAAAAGCAACTAAGAGTAGGTCCTTGCTTTCAAGTTTTAGCATCATATTCTAGTAAATTTAACCATTCTAGATTAGCATCCTCTCTAAGCATACAAGTGGTGCAATACAATTTAATTCATACAACAAGTTCATAAATCTCATAATTCCACTTGTTACTCAATGTAGCAGGGCGGTCAAGCAGTCTCATTAACCGCGAGAAGCGGACAGTTCGAACCGAATTTTTGCTACCTGGCCAGGGGAAACCCAACACACACGGATACTCTGCTTGCTATAAAAGGTACAAGCATTTCCCAACCTTTCCCATCGATCCACAATTCGGAACCGGGTCCATTTCCTTAGGATAAAGGTTTACTGCTTCACTCACAGTCTCACGCATATATCCACAAGTGTACGGCAGGGGAAAACAAAGTTTCCAAGGAGAGATGGCTATCGGCCCTAGCTGCTTCAATCTGGTACCGGGCTTACCGATCCCCATACATCGGCATGCATGTGGTACGTTCAAAAACTTGACACACTCAACCACACATTTCGACCTTAATCAATTATCATACACGGACGGGAGATCTACACCTATCATCCCGCCCGTCAATCCTTATGATTCCAACATAAGTAAAGACAAGCAATTCCTATGTCTCGCGAGTGACAGGAAATCACTCGACTTGTAACGGACCTAAAGCAATGCCCTATCGATCCTTTCATACTAGTATTGCAAGTCATAGGTACTAGGAAATGTGCAGCTAAGGTATTCAATCAACTCCTTGAACGTAAATGCACAAACATAGATAATTCAAAGTGCATAATTTGGTAAAGGTTAGGTCATGCTCCGGGGCTTGCCTTCTTGCTCGGACTGGGGGTTAGCCTCCGGGTTGGTCGATCCTGCACCGGCACCTTCCTCCGGGACTTCTTCCTCGTCTGCGGGAATGAGGTGGTAGTTGCCGTCCGGGATGGCGCCTTCTACATGAGATGCATAACTTAGGGTGGCTGTTCTGGAATTTCAGATTCCATTTATTTTATTCTAACTAACTACAAAAAGGTTTATTCTTTTATATAAATCGATTTCCATCTAGATTACTTCGCATTTTTGTTTCTCCTTTTCTGCTCATCATTTTTATCTATAAACTTTATGACAGCTACTGGAGTATAAGAGTTAAGCTCACTCCAAAATTTAGCTAATTTTGAGCTACACATAATTTATTAAAAATATAACAAGTTGCTGCCAGCAGAATTGAATTTAATTCATATAAAATCGAAAATTCACCCATTTCAGGAGATCTTCCTACCAAAGCTAAGCATCATCATGAGGAGGGCTCTGGCCAAGTGATGGCTCAAATAACCCTTGGTGATCCTCAATGATTTTCTAACCAAAAACACATATTTAATTATTTGCCATCCTAAACAGAGCAAAAATTCAGTTTTTCATTTTTAACATGTGTGCTAACAAGTTTTAAGTCTCCAGGAGCAAAATGGTGATTTTTCACTATACAAATTATTTTTAATGATTTCTGCACTGCAAAAAGACAGAAAACCTATTTTAATTCATAACAGGAGCTATAGTTCATATTTTTACGTCCCCTTTGGACACAAGCTGTCCAAAGCCACTATACACAACATATCCAAAGCTCAACCCTAGCGCAGCTCTGGATTGGAAATGGTGCATAACTTTAGATTTTCCTTGTTTGAATTTTAATTCAAAAACAGTTCGTCAAAAGTACAAACATGTCTAATAGAGATTGTAATTTAGACTCTCACGAATCCAGGGAGTATTTTCGTGCATTTTTCCGATTTTTGTACGATTTTTAATCGATTTTACAAGTTTCGGGAAAAAATCAAATCTAGGGTTAAGAATCTTTTTACGCAGAGAACCCTAGATCTTTCAAAACTTCGCGAACGAGTCCCTGGACTTTTGCGCAGAGACCCCTAAACAAACGAAGACGATGAAGAAATGCCCTCGGCTCTCGCCGGAGTTGCGCCGGCCAAACGGCGGCGAACTAGGCTCGGGGAAGTGGGGGAAAAGCTTCCTGGGCTCACCACGAGTCGTTTGGGGACGGTTGGGAGGCCGGGGATGGTCGGAGTTTCGCCGGCGACGAGGTGGTGGCGGCGCGGCCGCCGCGGCTTCTACGCCGGTGAGCTCGGGGTCGTTCGCCGAGGTTCGAGGGGTCCTAGAGCACCAGTGGAGCTCGAGGAAGCCAATGGCGTGCTCGGTTGACCTCGGGGACGGCTCGGAGTAGGGGCTCGACGTGCGGGTGCTCCGGCGGCCGAAAATCGCGATTTGGGGGAATTCACGAATTCTCGCCGGAGAAGGGTCAATGTCTTGGGGAAAGTTGGGGGTTTTGGAGCTGGTGGAGTGGACTAGCTCCGTGCGGGATGGATTTGGGAATGGTGGAGCGTGGACGAGGAATTTTGCGAAGAGCTTGGGTTCGGCTTGCGCGTCGCGAGGAGGAAGAAGACCGAGCGAGCGCGGGGAAGTGGAAATGGCCAAGTGAGCGAGTGAGAGGAGGGGTGTGAGTGCGCGGTGGAGTGATTGAGCACGCAAGGGAGGCACTGTGCGGCCTCGGGAGCGTGCGAGCGCGTGGGTGGCTGTCGCGGTCGCCATTGATGGCGCGCGAGCTCGAACAGAGCGCACACGCGCGGTTGGGCGTCAAAGATCATCGCGTGAAGAAGTGGAGATCCTCAGCAGAGGCTTTGGCGCGACGCGAATGGACTCTACCGCCTGCAGTGCGCTCGGCGCGGCGCGAGCGCGCGTGCGGCCACGGCGGCGCGCGACCGTATGATGGCGCTCCGCGGCGCGAGGCGAGGCGAGGCGACAGCGGCGAAGTGATGGCTCGGGAGTGGCCGGACAAGAGCTAGGCGACAAGCGCCAGCGTCCGCCGCGGCTTGGCCAGCTCAGCGCCGCCTGCGCCGCTCGCCGGCCACGTGGCGGCCGAGCTCCGGCCAGCGCAGCGCGCGCCAGGGGCACTGTAGCATGCCCGTGGAGCTCCGATTTCCAAATTCGAATTTTCTCCAAAAATTCGAACTGAACTTCGAAACGGGTAAAATTAAAAGTTGGGGTCAGAGGTGTGGGACACAACTTTCGAGCTTGGACCAGGCACTTCGACCAGGCGCTACGGCGCTTCGAGCTTGAACGCAAGCTCGAGCTTGCCGAGCCTCGAATGGTCGGAAACGCCACTCGAGGGTGAGTGCCCCCCTCGAGCTTGGCTGCGAAGCCTCGAGCGTGACGGAACGTCGCTCGAGGGTAAGTGCTCGAGCTTGGCTGCGGAGCCTCGAGCGTGCCGGAAAGTCGCTCGAGGGTAAGTGCCCCCTCGAGCTTGGCTGCGGAACCTCGAGGGTGACGGAACGTCGCTCGAGGGTGAGTCCTATCGTGCGGCCTCGATCGTCACGGAAACTACTGGCTAGGCTCGATCGTGACGGACATAGCTCGATCGTCACGGACATGGCTCGATCGTCACGGACATAGCTCGATCGGGACGGATATACGGCTAAGCTCGATCGTGACGGACATCCGGGCTAAGCTCGATCGTGACGGACATCCCCGCTCGAGGGTCATCGAGCGGAACGAACGCCGTGGCGAGGTTGTCGCGAAGGGCTGTAGGTGATGACAACTACTCTTTTGGTCCGAGATTTTTAAGTTCAGCACCCAAGTCTTGAGATTTCAGTTGGGTGTCCAAACAACCCTTGTTTTTGAATTATAATTGAATTTTGACGAATTTTTGAATTTCAACCCAATTCCCTGTTGCATTGATTTTAATTGCACTTTTTAATTCTTTTGACATCAGAGATGTCACAATATGAGGCTTTATTATTCAGATTGTAAATTTTGTATGAGATGGGGATTGAGCATGTAGAAGCATATGGTGATTCTTTACTAGTGGTACAACAAGTTTTTAGGATATATCAATGTTTAGATGGGATTTTAAATACATATCTTGATAAATGTATAGATATGATATCTTCTTTTGATGAATTCATTATTTATCATGTACCACGAGAAGAGAATCCAAGGGCTAATGCTCTGGCACAGCAAACATCTGGTTGTAATGTTCAGAAGAAGAATTTTCATGAAAAGAAACCGATGGTTTGTGGTGCTGAAAAATTTTTGCTGGAAAAACCAGAACTTTCGGTTCCGTAAACCGGAACTTTCGGTTTGGGGTTGACGCCAAGTTTGCTGTATTGACAAAATCGGAGCTACCGGTTTCAGGAACCGGTAGTACCATTTTTTCTGCTGAAAATGTTGCTTCGTCCATCATTTCTACTGAAAAAGTGAAGGATGAAGTAGAAGATTGGAGGAAGCCTTTGATTGATTATTTGCATAATCCTAATCAGAAGGTTGATCGAAAAGTTCGACGTTGGGCATTTAAATTCACTTTGGTGGATGGTAAATTATATCGCCGGATGGCGGATCAATTAGAGGTGTCCATGGGTGAAGTTCATGAAGGTATTTCTGGTGCGCATCAATCGGCTCCTAAAATGAAGTGGCTTCTTCGAAGGGCATGTTTTTATTGGCCAAATATGATTGCCGATTGTTTTTGTTACTACAAGGGATGTGAAGAATGTCAAAAATACGGCGATATTTAGATGGTTCCTGCTACATTATTGCATCCTATTATCAAGCCATGGCCATCCGAGGATGGGATTAGACTTTGTTCGAAAAATTCATCCGTCATCATCAAAAGGGCATTGCTTTGTGTTGGTGGCTACGGATTATTTTACTAAGTGGACCGAAGCAGTTCCTTTGAAGAATATGACGCATATGGAGGTAATTGACTTTATTAAAGAACATATTATTCATAGATTTGGTATTCCACAAACTCTGACTACACATCAAGGTACGTCTTTCATATCTAAAGAAGTACGTGAGTTTGTTGGGTCTTATGGAATTAAATTGCTCAATTCATCTCCATATTATGCTCAAGCTCATGGTCAAGCTGAATTTAGTAATAATATTTTGATAAAGCTCATCAAGAAAAAGATAGAAGAGAATCCTAGAATTTGGCATGAGTTGTTATTTGAAGCTTTGTGGGCTCATAGGATATCTAGGCATGGTGCTACTAAAGTTACTTCTTTTGAGCTTGTGTATGGGCAAGAGGCCGTTTTACCCGTAGAGGTGAATCTTGGCGCATATAGACTAGCTAAGTAAAATAATCTTGATGCTATCGCTTATCATGACTTGATGATGGATAACATTGATGAAGTTACTGATAAGACAATGGAGGCCTTGAAGGAGATTGAGAAGGACAAGATACGGGTTGCTAGAGCATATAACAAGAAAGTGAAGTCGAAAACATTTCAAGTTGGAGATTTGGTTTGGAAGACAATATTACCTATAGGAGCAAAGAGCAATAAATTTGGCAAGTGGTCTCCAAGTTGGAAAGGGCTGTACAGGATAGTGAGAGTGATGTTTGGGAATTCTTGTATGCTGGAAACATTACAAGGTCAGATGTTACCGCGAGCTCTCAATGGTAGGTATTTGAAGAAATATTATCTAAGTATATGGCAAGATGCTTAAGGTGTTATTGCCAATGGTTGATGAACATCGCCCTTAGGGTTTTTATGGTGGAAATATGTTTTCTAGTACGTAAACTTCACAAAAAAATATGGGGGCATATGTTGATGGTCAAAATTGACACATAGCCGATTCAGAGAATCTGGCAGACATAAACCGGAACTTTCGGTTTGCTGAAACCGGAACTTTCGGTTTTGCTAGGAGTCCGAGTAGAATTAAGGAATCTGATGGATTCTTAGTTTGTGAAAGGATTTCCTTACGGGGCAAGACGTCCCCATCCTATAAATATTAAGGGTTGCGGCTGATTGAGGTTTATCACAACACAATCGATCAAATACGTTATTTACTTTTATCTCCAAACCCTAAATCTTTTCCAACCTCTTTTTGCTTTCTTCCTTCATCTCTACGGCGACCGAAGATGTTCTGAGTGGCCTGCCGATCTCACAACAAGCCTAGACATGCCATCCCTGATGGGGTCCCTCCCACGGTGGTGATTTTAGGTTTTCCAGCGAAACGCGATAGAACCGGAACTTCTGGTTTGCCTAAATCGGAACTTCCGGTTTACGTAGGATTTTGCTGAGAGTTAATTCTGACGACCGCGCGACCTAGCGCTTGTTGTGTGTTGGCCAGATAAAGCGTCAACAAGATGAGAATAAAGCATCATTCTAGCTTTGACTACACTATCAACAGTACCATTATGAACTTGTGGGACCTAACTGGATGACCAGAGGGGTGAATGGAACCCTTAAAAAAATTATTCCAATGAAAAACTTGGCCTATGTCCCGATTGCCACCCGAAGCATCTCTCTTCTAGTCGTCAAGATAAGTCAACTAGTGACAACCTCACCCTAGGAACGACTAGAAATTCTCAAAGCAAAGCGGATTCTCATAGCATTGTGGAGCTGTAGTGGCCACCGGCGCCGGAGCAGCGGCTGGCGGTGGCCTCATGGGGTCAGTGCAGTGGGAGGTTGCGGGTGCCATCTCGATCTCGCCGCACGTTGAGGTGGTGGAGGAACTCCTGGGTTTGGAGGTTTGGAGGGAAGCTGGAGAGAAGGAGAGCAAGGATCTATGACTGGCTAGTTCGGAGGTGGGTGGCATGGCGAGATCAGACCGGTGGTGCCAGCGCTGGCGGCGCGCCCTGCGGGGCCAAGGCCAGGAAAAAATCGAGTCTGCACAGCTCGATACGGTACGCTTTTCGGTCGCCACAAAAATAAAATAAAAAAATGATTACTTCGTCTACCTGAAAATGGGAGAAGTACCACCGTGTGCACAGAAGATCTTTTTTTAATCTCCTTTTACTTTTTAAGAGGATAAGAGGTTCAGTCTGAAAGATCAATATTCATCTTTGGACAATATTATTGGGAATAAACATGCATGCTACAGCCTCTCACCACCAAGGTTTCAAAAATCGCTAGGCGCTAGGCCGGCGGTGGAGGTCCGCCTAGCGCCTAGGTGGCGCCTAGGCGTTTTGGCAAATATACAATCAGATCACTTGATGCAGGAATAAAATAGTCATTACATGTTCTGGAATAAAATAAATATTCATTACTTGTTTAGGAATAAAATATGTTCGCATGCTAAAATAAAGACTAGACCATAGTGATAGTTACTAAATGGCTAAATGCATGCGGTGGACTGAGAGACCGAGCGAATAAGATGCGAAACCTAGAAAAAAATACCGGTTCAACGCCTAGGCGTCCGCCCAGATTGTTTAATTAATCCAAAAATCCTCCGCCTAGGTGCGCCTTGGACCTCCTAGGCGGAAAAACACCCAGACCCACCGCCTAGGTGTTAAACTACATGGTGATCTGGCGCCTAGCGCCTAGGCTCCGCCTAGGCGCGATTTTTGAAACACTGCTCACCACATACCATGGGCCCATGGCGCATACCAAGGGCGAGGCCCAGGCCGTGATGAAATGATCCTGCAGCCTGCCAGCCGCCATGTCCAATAAGTGCACACACCATCAGTGTCGTCGCTGCACCCTCCTCCACTCGTGCCATGGATCCCGCCTCTCTCTCACATCAGTGCCTAAGAGCATCTCCAACAAAGTAGGTTAAAATCCTAGCGAGATGAAGAGGTAAAAGACTAAGTAAAAATATAAAAAGCTTCTCAAAAAATGGGGGAACCAACAGTCTCTGCAAATTTTAACTCTCTATACTTGTCGGGTACCAAAACTAGGGGTACCTTAACATGAGGCCTAACACGATTTACCCCGTGGGCCGTATCCACAGCTAAACCAGGCTCCAAGCTCTGCGGCCCGACAAAAGCCCACCACGGCGACATCCCTGACAAAACCGGGGGAATTCCATCTCGTTCAGGGTGCCGCCCACCCTCGAACGGGAATCTCCGTCATGTTCGAGCCTCGCGACGCACCCTCGAGATTGGCGTAGTCCATACCTGGACTGGCTCGAGAATGGCGTCCACCCATCTGATCGCACACAGGCGAGGCGTATAGCCCAAAGAGCCAAGAATTTCCTCATCATTGAGGAAGAGCTATACAAACGAGGAACCTCAGGGGGTTCTTCAGCGGTGTATCCCGATACCCGAAGGCAAGGAGCTGATCCACGACATTCATGCAAGCGTGTGCGGACACCACGTAGCACCACAGACGCTCGTAGGCAATGCATTCAGGCAAGGATTTTACTGGCCCACCGCCGTGGCCGACACCACGGAGGTGGTGCGCACCTGTGAAGGATGCCAGTTCTACGCCCGCAAGATGCACTTTCCAGCTCACACGCTCCAAACCATCCCCGTCACTTGGCCTTTTGCCGTATGGGGCTTGGATCTCGTCGAGCCCATGACGAAGGCACCCGGGGGCTTCACACATTTGTTGGTGGCGGTCGACAAGTTCTCCAAGTGGATCAAGGCTCGACCCATCACCAGGATCAAGTCCGAGCAGGCGGTGCTCTTCTTCACCGACATAATTCATCGGTTCAGGGTTCCAAACTCCATCATAACTGACAACGGCACCCACTTCACGGGCAAGAAATTCTTGGAGTTCTGTGACAACTTCCACATTCGGGTGAATTGGTCCACCGTGGCGCACCCACAAACATATGGCCATGTAGAGCATGCCAATGGCATGATCATACAAGGCCTCACGCCAAGAATCCACAACAAGCTGAAGAAATTCGGGTGCAAGTGGGCACAAGAGCTACCATCCGTGATCTGGAGCCTGAGGACAACCCCGAGCAGAACAACGGGATTCACCCCATACTTCCTTGTCTACGGGGCAGAGGCCATCCTCCCCACGGACTTGGAGTACGGGTCTCCTAGGCTCAAAGCGTACAAGGAGCGACAGAAGCAACAGGCACGAGAAGACTCACTGGACCAAGTCATTGAAGCTCGAGATGTGGCCCTACTCCACTTAGCAAGGTACCAGCAGAGCCTTCGTTGATACTAGGCGTGAAGGGTCCGACGTCGAGACCGCAGCAAAGGCAACCTCGTGCTGAGGCTTCGACAAGATAATCGAGGGTGGCACGAGCTCGCACCCCCGTGGAACGGGCCATTCATCGTTGCTGAAGTCCTCAAGCCTGGAATGTACAAGCTCGCAAATGAAGAAGGGGAAACCCTCACAAACGCCTGGAACATTCAACAGCTACGTCACTTCTATCCCTAGATAGATCTCAAGCCCTCGAACCTCTTGTACATACCCTCGATTGTACAAATATCCGATTAAGTATTTGACTGAGCTCTTTGAAGTCCACTCACGACTTAGAGCGAGGCTTGGTCCTACCCTCGCTAGGGTCATTCCTCCCTCGGGGGCTACAACGGGGACGAACCCCCGAAAAAGTCAATACTTTTGTGCTTTTTCTCTACAAGTACATGCCTTTTTCTCGCAACACCTCTGGAGAACGGCGCAAGGCGTGAGACAGCTATGGCAGGAAAACACAAAACGCGTAATGGCCTAATCCCCCAAAGGGATACGGCATCGCTAAGTCTTCCGTTGTCTAAGCTTGTCATGAACGATCCTAAGCATCAGCCTCTATGAAGTGTAGGCAAGAAAAATGCAACGCAGACTCAAACATACGACAAAGCTTTATGTTCAGACAAAACTGTTCATAAATGGTGCTCGAAAGTCACACAAAAAGAGAAAACGAATCTCTAAACTATTTACACTATGGATCGTTCGCTCGAGACTTTCAGGGACTGCTCTCGCCGCCGAGGTCATCCCAGTCACCATCTTCGCCGCCCGGGAAGAGGACGCTCTCGAAGAAGCCGGACAGCACTCGAGCCATCTCGTTAGTGACAGCATCGACCTCTTGAATGGCCACCAACGCCTCCTCGTCATTGAGGTCGTCAGCAACGACGTAGCCGGCAACCAGTTTCGAGAGGTCCGCTTGGTAGTGAGTCATCACCACTCCAAGCGCCTTCCATATACCAAGCAGAAAGGCATCCTTCAAGCGCGAGGTAACGTGCCCCCCAAGCGCGCATAGGAAGTAGACGAGGGAGCTGCCGGATTGCTCCAGTTCGTCGAACTCGCACTGGGTCACCGCGTGAGTCGTCTGCAGAGCCTCCTTCGACTCCGTCGCGGCTGTGAGCGCTTGCTTCACCTCTGCACCAATGAAAGAATCAAGAAAAACACCCAACCGTGTAACGAAAGGTTGAGCCACGGATAAAAGAACTTACCCTCGATCTGCTTCCTGGCGGACTCGAGTGCCGTCTCTCTCTCCTGGGCTCACGACTCCGCCACCTCCCGAGCCGTCTGTTCTTGCCCAAGGTGGGCTCGAGCCTCCACATGTAACAACTCCGTAGTCGCGCGTGCAGTACGCTCACGCTCCAACTCAGTGTTGGCAGCAGCAAGCTCGTCGCGCACGACATGGATCGCGTCGCCCAAGCGAGAAATCTCCTCGCTCCTCTCCCGACTTACGGTGGCCTCGTGGCCCAGGGCAGACTCAAGCTCGCTTAGTCGGTGGTCCCGCCATTCCACCTGTCCCCTTAGATAGCTCGCATCAACAAGCAGGGCCGCAATCTGGTCGTTCTTCATGCACGCCTCCTTGAGAAGCGCCTGCTTTTAACGAAGGAGGGGAGACATTAGCCGCATCAACCACAAGCAAGGGAGCCACGAGAGGAAAGAGGTCTTGCCTTGTGGAGCTTGCCGCCTTCATCATGATGGCATAGGGCGTCTTTCAACGCCCTCACGAGCGCCTGCCCATGATCCTGGTGGACAGCCCACATCCTCTCCGCCTCCAAGACATCATGGACGAATCCCTCAGGAAGCTCCGGATGATCCCGCCAGGGAATCAGGGCCACCGAGACCACAATATCAGGCCCCCTCCACCACTCTTGTCCACTGCCTACTCCTCTCCATGCGGAGCCACAGCCAAGGATGCGGCCTCTACACCCTCATGCCCTCAAGGCATGGGGGCCCGCACCTCGAGGGCCTCTGCCAGCTCTGACATGGACTGATGCCCCCCTCCTCCGACCAACTGGGCCTGGCCCGCGTAGGCCTGGCCCACCACTTCCTCCCGGGGAATGGGTGGTGCGTTGTCGACCCATGCCGGCTCCGCTCCCACCGCTCCATCACTTTGGGCCGTGCCTGATCTGCGGCCAACCTCGGTGCTCCCCTCGAGAAGCTGGGGTGGCTCCCCTAAGCATCCAGGGAGCGCCCCCTCATCGCCCATCATTCTCTCCCCCTGCGCAGCCTTGGCCTTGAAAAAGGAAACGAAGTCCACGATCGACTGGTTCTCCTGGCCCAGAAGCTGCGAGGACAGGTGGGGAGACGAGCTTGCACCGACCTTGAGGGCCAGAGAAAGGTCAATGGATGACATCTGGCCCCGTCAAAACAACCAAGAGACCAGGGCGCTTACCAAACGAAGCCCCCCAACTTGTGCTTCCGCACAAGGCTCGGGGCAGGTGCCGTCCTCGGAACCATTACACCCCCCGTGGGAGCATCAGCGCCCGTGAGGGTTGACCCTTCACCCAGCCCGTGTACCGGGGACCCCTCGATGGCGCGCGGCCGCTCTTGCACCGTGCCATTGCGAGAAGGCTCAAGCGGGGCCTCAGCGACCTCAGTCACCACACCCGCTTGCACGACCGCCCGACGCTCCCTAGTGGGATCCCCGAGAGCGAGCACTACGTCGCCGCCGAAGGGATGTACATGGGGCAGTTCGTGTACTGCGGACGCTGCGCCACGTTGTCCATCGACAACATGCTGCCGCTCCATGGGATCCCCGGGCATACCACCGCCCGCAACATCGAGCACCATGTAACCAGCCTCGGATAGCTGCGCGATGATGATATGGTCCACCTCGGGACCCCCGAGGGTGCTGTTCTCCACAGGACCAGGTAACACCTCGGGAGCCATGGGGGTAATGGACCCTCGATTCTCGCCCTCCGACACGACGCCTACGCTGATGGCGACCGGTGCAGCCTCGGGGGCATCCGTCGACGGATCCGCCCGCATTACAGAGGCACGCATTGAAGACTCCCTCTGATCGCTGGACGACGGAGCCGGAAGTGACGGGAGAGGTGACAGACTCCTCGCGCGTCAGCATTGGCATCGGATCCGTCGCTGTCATGATCCGGCGTGCTCTCCAGCAACGGAAGCGGCGAAAGACCTTCTTTTTGCTGCTCCCGGTTTACCTTCTCGAGCTCCGTCCTTCACCTTTGCGCCCGCTTCCGCTTCTTGTCCTCGCGGTCCTTCCTCCGCTTCGCCCTCTCATCGCCGGCGTGGTTGGCGGCTGGGTTTCGGGGAGAGAAGGCCTCGAGGCGTGGCCGTCACGGGAAAGCCCCTACATGGTAACAGGGTCAAAGGAGAAAAGAAGAAGAACAAAAACTCAAAAACACAAGGAACAAAACGAGGAAAAAAATATTCACGAAGTGTAAGTACCCGTCCTCGGGATGCATTGGCACCACAAACGGGTTCTCCGACAGCTTGTCGACGGCGTGCCTCGCCCGTTGAAGCGCAGCGTCGTTGGACAATGGCTCCGACGCCATTGCCGTACCCACCGTCTCGGTGCCCGGCACCTTCTCGTGAAGTGTGAGCCTCCTCTCCATCAGAGGAAGAACCCGCTGCCGATTGAAGTACGCAATAGCACCGCTGGCGATGAGGTTGTGCCTCGCGAGACGCTGTAGGGCGTCGACATAGATCTTGAGCCACTGCTGCTGCTCGGGCAGCGACACCCCATACACCATCGAGCTTCCACGCCAACACCTTCCACGTGTAGGCGGGGAGACGCTCTCCGTTGTTGTGGAGGTAGAACCACCCCTTGTCCCAATCTTGGTTATTCGTAACCATGGAACAAGGGATTTACATGTGCTTGCTCCTCTCTCGAACTTGGAGCACAAGGCCACCAACACGAACAGGGCGGCGGATGCCCTTGGCGACGCTCTCCGTGTAGAATAGGTGCCTCCACATGTCCCAATGGGCATCAACGCCGAAGAAACTCTCACACACAGCAACGAACACCGCCGCCTGGGAGATTGTGTTAGGGGAGAAGTTGTGCAACTCCACCTGGTAGTGGAAGCATAGCGCCCTGAAGAACTGGCTCACCGGCATATGCCGAACCCCCGCTCATGGAGGCGCGTGAGGCTGGCGAGATAACCTTGCGGGGGGTTAGGCGCCGGGTCATCCCTCGGCGAAATCCAGACCGGCGGTTCACCATCGATGTTCGGCGGCAACGCCCCGGTCCAGACAAGCCCCTCCAAGTAGTGGACGGTGGCGGTTGATGGCTTCCACGGCGCAGGCGCCACCATCTCAACCATGGTGGCGGATAGGATTTGGGAGTCGAGCGAAGAAGACGAGGAGGAAGAAAGAGGACATGAGAAGGCAAGGAAGAGATGACTCAACACGGATACGCTGCGGCAACCCCCCTGTCACGGTATTTATACCCCTAGGCCCGAGGCCAAAGCGGCGGATTCAACGCGTCCGAGCAAGAAAACGGCCGACATGCCGTCAGTGACAATTGGGTCCACCCCAGGAGACATAACGGCACGGGGCGAATTAACCGCACTGCGGTAATCAAGGAGCTAGGGCGCCGCAGTCATGCAGTCGTGTCACCCAGGCCACGTCCATACCGCCTCAAAAGGTGCGTCCACTCCCATCATGTCGGCCACAATTCCCACGCCCGTCATCATGACCCCGCGTGAAGTGGGACGCAAGGAGGGAGCATTCATGGCTCCCCCTTGAGGAGGCGGCCACCATTTTGAAATTCTACTAATCAGGGGTTCAATACCTGCCCCCCTTGGGGTTCGATAGGCACCCCAGGTTGACCAAGTCAGGGGCGGTCGATAGTGGACGCGAGCCATACCCTCGAACCCGTGAGTTAGAGGCAGCTGTCGATCGCGTTCGAGGTCAGACGAAAGTGCCTAGAGCGAGGGACCCGTCGAAAGGGAGCATCGAGCCCTCGACCTCTATCGAATGAGGTCAAGCCCTATACAGCATACTTTTGCAAAGACTTTAATGGACGTGTCTCAGGACCATGAGCCATCCCTCATCGAACGGGCATAGACGTCCACTTCAATCTCCCGTTACCAGCTCACCTAGGCATCTATGGTTCGACCCCAACCATGGGGATCGTGGTTCGCCTCCTCTCAATCCCACGGATGGGACCCTGAGGAACGGAAAAAGAAGCCTAGGCTGCCTTGGACCGCCTCAAACGAAACGAGTCTCGGGGGTTCTAGCACCGTGGACGAACCCACATGGCGAGAAACGACGAAAAATCCCCACACAAAGCAAAAGCCTTGAGAGAGTATCTAAAACTCTCCCAAAGCTTGGGGGATACACCCGCGGGTGCGCTAACGTGCCCCCATGGATCCCCGAAACCCTCGAAGGGACAGAGCATCATCACCCTCGACGAACGAGAAAAGTCACTCACAAAAGACAAGCGAGTCCCCGTAGGATTGACTCCAATCCCGTGGAGGCTCGGGGGCTACTGTGGGGTACCAAAACTAGGGGTACCCTAACTTAGGGCCCAAGACGATTTAGCCCGTGGGCTGTATCCACAGCTAAACTAGGCTCCAAGCTCTGCGGCCCGACAAAAGCCCACCACGACGACATCCCCGACGAAGCCGTGTTAATTCCGTCTCGTTTGAGGGTGCTGCCCGCCCTCGAACGGGAATCTCCGTCATGTTCGAGCCCCGCGACGCTCGAGGTTGCTGGCTAGGCTCGAAGGTCGCCACGCTAGGGCCCTGCAAGGCATTAAATGCGGGACGTGATGGCACGCCTCACTGTGCCACGCCGCGGAAGGGACACCGGTCGACTCCGCCTGCACCCAGTACTGTAGCTCCGTACCAAGCATTGTGCGGACAAGCTTGCGCTAGGTGGTACACTGTGCTAACCGCTCCACAACTTTACTCATCCCCGGTACACCCCGGGCCTCGAAGAAGAACCCTCGAAGTACGGCCGGGAGGGCTCGACGCCATTCTCGCCCCCACGTGACACACCACGAAACAACGGTTCGCCACAACCAAGTCAGCGACAACGACGTCCATGCCATCAGCCAGAGTGGGAAGGCGCGATTCCCGCTCAATAGTGCGCAGTATGGATAGCACAGTGCATCCCACAACGTCAGTACCACGTACACACATGTACGCACCCCCTCTCCCATGGCCTATAAAAGGGGGAGGAAAGCCCATGCAAAGGGGGACGATTCATGAACAACTCATAGCGAGAACACATAGCCATAGTTCGCGATATTGGCACTCAGCTCAATCAATCCAGGGACTTGGGAGCTCACCTCCCTCTCCCACCTTGCTTGTATCCCCTACTACGAGCAACACGAAACTCGATGCTACGCACTGCTGCTGGACGTACGACCAGTAGGCCGGAACCAGGATAAACCCTAGCGTCCCGAGTTCGATCCAAAGCCCGCCGTCGGAGCGAGTGGTTAGCAACGCAATCACTTGTTGGTGCCGGTGTGACCCAATCACACACCGACAATACTCGAAGCATATCTATTATTACTCATCTATTTCTACCCTGCTCACGTGCGTGGGCCCTAGACCCACAACACCAGCCAATCAGAGGCCGTCGGATGCTGTCGGCGGGTACATCGGTGGACGGCGGTTGCCAGCGAGACCGGCACTCCCACAACGAGGAAGGCCACACGTGCTCCCCAGCGGGCCGATGCAGCTCGGCGTCCTCCTCCCCACAGCCATCCCGTCCGGCCAGCGTCCTCATCCGGTCTTGCGACGGGTCCTTGTGGCGGCCGAGCACTAGGCATGGCGGGATCCTGCGCAGGCGCGCGCGCTGCGCCCACAATCCCCACATAGATTCTGGGTTGCAGAACCGTTGGTCGCGATCAGCACCCACGGGAAGCACAAGTGTGCAAGTTCCACAGCAGGTCGTTGGCCGTCAATGGCAGCATGCGGTCGTCCACCGAGCCTGCCTCAGCGGGCGTCCTCGCCGCGGCTGGTTCAGATCACCCCGTGCAGTGCACCATCCCTGTGCCGTCGGGTTCCTCATCACGGAGACATACATGTCAAAGGGACGTGAAGGGGGGGGCATGGTCTATGGCATCCCTGTTCATGACGTACGGGGGGTGTCATGGCCTCGTGGGTCAGGGGCACGAGCGTGAGCACCGCTGGGAAGCTCAGGTTCGCAGCGTTCGCTGGCTTCCGGCACGGGACGAGCACGCGGAAGGGCGCTGCCGCCTGGGAAACCAGGATAGCTACGACCGGGGATAGGCAAAATTGCCTAACGCGTTTGATGGGATGACGAAGGAGATGCCGATGCGGGGATTTTAGTAGGGTCCCATAGCTGTTTTTACCTATTCAAGAGGGTTTGCATCATCTGTTGGAGTTGCTCTAACCCCAGTCATAGGCCACAAGGTATCCACAGCCACACGCTACAACCATGGCTGCACCGAGAGCTATGCAATGGTAAAAAGCAATTGAAAACTTTCCCAAAACCTGATCTTTCGGTTTAAAAAAGCTGACGCTCCGGGTTACGTACCTAGCCATATTAATTTTGCTAATCATAATTTAGAGTTTCGGACAAATGGTCTGCACCGTTGTACGTCCCAAGCTTGGCTGAGAATGAGGTTAATACGCACATCCCCTGAAGGTCGTTTACCTTTACAATTAGGGTTTATGGTAACTCACAGGCCACGTACTACGGCAAATTGAACGAAGTCGATCAAGTTGAAAAACCCGCACAAAAGAACATGACATGGGACGAGGAAACAAACAAGATTGACAGTTTTTTAAAGTGATTTTCCTCGGGTACACTTGTCTATGAACACGTATAGTGCAGAGTGCAGGCTTTATCCTTTGTGCCAAGTAGCTAGGCCATATGGCAGGTTGGTTGTTAAAAAAACTAAAACCGATACTGTTGCCAACTCAATCATTAGATTACATTAACAGGACAGGACATCCGTCGTTTGTGCTGTTGGCTTTAGTTGGGTTTTCTACTATATTTGACCAGCGTGCGTGCCCATCGGGCCGCTAATAGCGCTGAACCAACGTGATTCCCAGAGCGATACAAAATGGGTGATGGAAGGGAACAGCTTCATCCAGCTTTTTGGAGTGTCAGGGCCTTGAAGGTTCGTTCTTTGATCTCCCGGGATAGATCAGAAGGGCCCTAACAATGGAGTTGGCGACATGGCGCCGGAGCGACCAACATTCAGCTGCATACTCGTGAACTGCTCCGGCGTTATGTCAGCATTTCCTTGCGAGCGGCAGCTCCAGCTTCTCCATGAGACCCCTGAGAGCAGCTTCCGTACATTCATCGGACAGACTCTGGAGCAAGAGGAGAGGCTACATCTTCTTCTCAATCTCTGGAGAGTAAATGGCAAGGTATTTGTACTGCTTACAGCTTTTTTTTAGATAAAGGATAAAATCTAATCTCTACAAATGTACACAGCCCAATCATTACAAGCTTGATAGCACAACTTAAATTGCTGATCACGCAAGGGAACACAAGACAAAAAGAGAAATTAAAATTGTGCTAATATATTATTATGTTTCCATCCTCGATTGACTTTGATCCAAGGCGATGACTTCTAACATTAAGCTCAGCTTCAGGAAGATCTCCTTTATGATGTCCTCACGCTGCAGTTGCGACAAAAAACGCAACCAATACGTTCTCTTGAAAAGAGCCTGCATAAACGATGAACATATGGATTTGTTAAAAAACAATATCATTTCGACATCTCCAAATAGCCCAACATAGCACAGATGTCCCCACCAAAATCATTGATTTTATTTTTTTATGAGCAGTACTGTTCACAGCTACTGCAGAAATGCAAAGGTGAGTGAACCTGCCACAAGCCAAAACTACTAGAGACTAGAGGCAACAATAAAACTTTCGCATTATTATGCGTGTTATGGCCACTTTTTCTCCAGGTTTTATACGTATACAGAATGCAAAGTTTTCTTTTTCCTTTTTTATGAGCTTTGTTACAATGTTGAAAGGTATTCTTAAGAACTTATACTTCTATAGACTTCTGTAGATCAAGGTTTTTCATTCACAGCGTGATAATCATAAAAAAGTTCTTAATAACCGAATGAGGAACCTTATGTTTACCGAAATCATGTGTAGTAGCTTGACTTTGCTGGCCTAGATTTATGCACTGACCATGTTTATGAATTCTTGAGTGTAGATGATGTTCTCATTGCTCAGTTTTTTAGTATTTTCTCTTTTTGTTTAGTGAAAGTATGTACCGCTTCAATAAATATGGCAGCCCGGGGCGCAGATCTATATGAATCACCCTCTGAGCGACTTAACTTATCCTTTGCCAGCATAGATTAAAAAAATATTTTTTACGAGCTTAGATGAAGAAAACACTTGTATAAAACTTATAGAGATTGACAAGATCTACAACGTTTTAGTTCAAGATTTCTTTTCAGTTGAAGTAATAGATAAATATATTCACATATGTATATGTACATCTAAACATTGTATGAACTATTTGATTGGTACGATATTTTCATATAAAGAAGGATGAACTATATATACATTGTAGACCCCATCGAGCTTTACAAATTTCATATACCATATCTCCCAACAGATTGTGAAAATATATTAAAAACATACTACAGGACGTTATGTGTCGTCCTGGGTGACTTATGCACTCCTATGCAAACATTAACGACCTTGGATGAAAATTGTATTCCTATTAAAACTGTAGTGCTTGATTTTTTTTTTCATTTGAAGTCACCTTCATGCCAAATAGGTTGTACAATGTTTAGATCTACAAATAAAAATATAAATAGTCTCATTTATTTCCATGGAAAGATGTTTTCAGATAAAGAAAACAGATGAAATAAATTCTAGAACACATAGAGATAAGAGGTCTATAATTGCTAATTTATATATTTTTATCTTCATCTCAACATATATAAAATTTATGATATCTTAAAATTATGCTACGTAGACAAGGAGATAAATGATAAATCACCACTCAATGACTCAAAGGGCTACTCATAAGACTAAGATGACAATTCATCATTCAGGTCGCTCATTCATAAGATGGATTTGTTTTGGATAAATTAAATGATTAAAAAAATACAATTTTGCACAAGCTCAACTCCCATTCAGCATAAGAATATATTCTCCCACAGGCGATTGACTTGGCTCAGCTATCTAGCCTACTTGAGTCCATAAAAGAAAGAGGCTTTTGGGTAATGAGGAGTGTCCGTTGCTAAAAAAAAAAAAAGGGTAATGTCATGGCATATTTGGCAGAGCTCCTTCTGGATACAGCCAAGAAATTTTTCTTTTTACAGAGAAGTGATTCTAGACTAAATCCATGAATTCATTCTTTAAAATGGACTAAGAGGCTGGGATCTGAAAAACTAGTCTCTCTCGATCGACTCGATTCTTGTCCAGCATCACTTCATAATTAAAATTTAACTTGAAGAATCATTTTGAGATACAGAATTCACTTATGTCAGAGAATCACTTCTTTTTGTGAATCAAAATTCAGGAGGATGTCTACCAAAGAGGATCTTAAGATAAGAGGAGTGTGCCTCAAATGCCACTCCATATCTTGTTAATACCGACTGTATTGGCACTTGGCATGTCACAGAATAAATCACCCTTGCAGTGCCTTTTTCAAGCTTGTAACCTTTTATTATTGGATAATGTAAAGGTAATATTGTTTGGCTTAGATAATGCTAGAATATCAGTATTACAAAATTACCAAGAGCATAGTATCAATAATAAACACAGCGCCAGAACATGTTGCCAACAGTTGGCACAGGGTAGTCCCGTCCTCACATCTTTTAACTTTTCTCCTAGAAAAAAACTTATTTCCAAAAACTTTTCTAAATAGAATACAAGTCCACTAACTACATGAATTGAGCATGTATAGCCTAGTCGGTTATATTCTTTATGGTGAATTAAAATTACCAGGCACCCCGCTGAGTTAAAACTGCCGCTAGGGGCACATCTAGTAACGTGGCAGCTTAGAGCATGATGAAAGGATGGACCCCCTCCCAAACCACCCAATAAATTTAAAACTTTTAAATCAGGATAAAGGCAACATATCAGGTGCAAACCAACCCTTCCATGCAAACTATGCAAACTTCAATCTCGGCCACACGATGTTGATCCAAGGGGACGCTCAGATGAGGTGGGAGGGTGATTTACAATCAAGGTGAGAGGGGTGATTTGCAAAGGGTGATTAGAGACACTTTTGCAAATTACCCCTTCCACCTCAGCTGAGCGCACCCTTGGATCAACATCGTGTGACTCAGATTAAAGTTTATATAGTTTGCACATATGGGTTGGTTTGCACCTGATACGTTGCTCAGGATGAAGTGAAGAAATCCTCCTAATATATTTTCTTGTCCAATTCACCCAGAGCAATGGCTCAGGGTTATACTGTGCTGCATGCCCTGAGCATTATTCATAGGGAAAAGCTAACCAACACACCTAAACATGGTTGCAAACTATTCTAATAAGGAAAATAAGTAAACATGGTTGCAAACTATTCTAATAAGGAAAATAAGTTCTGGCATACCGTATACATATACGAGCCTGAGAAAAAAATGGCAGCCGCACACGCATACATTTCACAAAAGTTGTATTGTCACCTGTAGTCTGTGCACTAGCTTTGAGCATTGACAAGTTCCTCACCTTTGAAGCTTGTTCCGCTATCTACAAGCAAAGCTATCACATCGATTTTGGGCGCCACCACGGCCAACATGCCCATGCGCAGGGGTGAAGCTGCCTTATGCCATTATGTCTCTAGACCGCCTATGAAAATTGCCAAATCCTGTAAGAAATATTGTACATCAATGTATGTATCCCGGTCAGGGGCGGAGCTGCCTTATGGCACGGGGGTCCAACGACCTGACGAATTTTACTAAACCAAGTGTAAAATACTGTTTATTACTGTTCATTTAAGTGTTTGACCCCCAACGTTTCATGAACTAGACCCCGGTGGCCACTACTACAAAAACGATTTTTGGAGGTGGGCAAAATCGATTTTCCGAGGCGGTTTTTGTGTCCTCCTCCGAACTAGCGCTTCTGTTAATGCGATACTTTCGGAGGCGGACATGTGTCTGCCTCTATTAATCAGAAAAAAATAAAAAAATCAAAAACCCTAGATGAGCCAGATGAACCCATCCAGGGTGTGCGCCGCCACCGCCGCCGCTCAATGCCGGCGCGCCGGCGCGAGCCACACCTTCGCCGGATCTGGCGATGGCCGGGTGGAGAGGATGGATCGAGGGAGGCGGCGCCATCGCTGTCGCCGCCGCATCCCCGCGCTAGCGCCGTCGGAAGCCCGCACGCCAATGCCGCCGCCGCCGCCGGATCTCGTGGAGGTCGACACGCTGGAGAGCCACCGCCGCTGGATCTGGTGGATGCCGAGGCAGAGAGGCGGGGGCCGAGGCGGATCTCCACCCAACGCGCGCCTGGAAAGCCACCGCCGCCGGATCTTGTGGAGGTCGAGGCGCTGGAGAGCCACCGCCGCTGGATCTGGTGGATGCCAAGGCAGAGAGGCGGGGGGCGAGGCGGATCTCCGCCTGACACGCACCTGGGGGAGGGAGTGTAGGAGGAGCGTCGGAGGAGGCAGCTCAAGGAGAGGTCGCCGAGACGCACGGAGGTCGCCGAGCTCGTGGAGGACTCGCGCAGGAAGAACGGCGCTCGTGGAGGGGCGCTCCTAGTCTTGGCCGCTGCCAGTAGGGAGAGAGAGAAGAGAGAGAGAGAAAGAAAGATGGAGGGAAACCCTAGCCGACGGTATATATATGGAACCTTTGAAATGGGCTCTCTTGAGCTCAGTTTGGGCCTCGTATTTTAGAAGACGGACTCTGTAAAATCGATTTACGGAGGCGGACATCTTAAAACGACCGCCTCCGAAAATAGATGATTTGAGGAGGCGGTCGTTTTAATATGTCCGCCTCCGTGAATCGATTTTCGGAGGCGGAAAATAACAAACGCCTCCGTAAATAAAAAGTGTCTGCCTCCGTTAATGCCTGGGATTAACGGAGGCGGACGGAATTTGTGTTCGCCTCCGAAGCCAAATTTGAAGTGTCTCGCAAAATGTTTTTTTCTAGTAGTGAGCTAATTCTTCTGGCTTCGCCCCTGATCGCGGTGTTTGATGGAGACAACCCTAAAGGCTTTCTCTTTTTTTTTCTCAGTCCTTTCCCATACTCCATCACCTTCATTAGAGCTGCCGCCCCCAAGCATTCCATGGACCACATCCCTCTGTATCCTCGGTCCCCAACCCTATCTCAACCATGTCTCTGGCTGCTCCATCACCCACTCATGCCGATCACCACAGCAGGGACAAGCGCCAACAACACAATAAGTCCGATGCCCGAACACATCTGAGTATCTGACTTTTCATGGTAGATCCCGTGGGCCATCCACGACACACGTGAATGATACATGGTAGTGGACATGCAAGGGGATATTGTTGAAATGGAGTCATCAGATCCAAAAGTGACTTGCTTTGACTGGGTTGGTATGCGAGTTCCACCGTGAAATGTGCATTATTTCGAGCTTCCAGTTGTAGACATATAAGTATAGGAGGTGAGCAAATTCCGGAGGCAAACGCATGGAGCATATATAACAGGGAAATCTGGATTATACAGATCATCAGCTCCATTATCAGTCTTCAAAACAGCAATTCTTAAGTGACCCCATGGTATCATTCGGTAGAACATCCGCGCTCAGGGGCAAGATAAAATCACGGAAGCTCATAGAAGAACGTCGAGCTCATGGTCAGCTGGTTGCAGCCTGTTTGGCTCGCTGAAAACCAGCCAGCGCTGGCTGGGAAATGGAGGCTGACGGCTGGGCCCTGTGGCCTAGGCCTGGCTCCCGCAAAGCCTCTCCAGCTACCAGCCCCAGCCAAAAACAAGCAGCCGAACAGGCTGTTGCTCGAGGATGGCGAGGTCCCTCTCCCAAGGTGTTAAAGTAAACAAACATGAGTAGTAGTTACCCTAAATGTGGACTTCAGATTACGGTTTAGGAACTCGATCAGCGTGCTACCAAATTTTCTTTGTTGATTAACCTAGCAACTAGGAGCATGCTTATTATCCTGTGTGCCAACTAGGGCAGGGCATCGTACTTAAGAAACTGTAACCGAGATAGTTACAAACTCAATCAATTATTAGAGTAACAGGACAGAGCATCCGTCGTCTATATGTGCTGCTGGCTGTAATTGTTCTTTTGTTTTTCCTATATGTATTTCCGTTTGGCACTGCTAGTGGCAACATGGGGGGAACGTGCTTGGCGATCCGTTAATGGCGCTGAGCCAACGTGTCGCTGCCCAGAGTGAGACAAACCAAGCGAGATTAGTTATATATTATCGAAAGAAAACACAACCAAGTGAGATTCGTTCTTGACCTCTTAAGACTGTATAAATAGAGTCAAGATGTAAAGGACCGGACCAGAACAGCTGTCGACCAGCTTTGGAGTGTCAGATCTAATGGCTCGAGGTAAGCAGCCATTGGCATGCATTAGCCTAGTACTTGGAGTTTTTCTTTCGACTGGCTTTCTATTCCTCAACAAGTTTAGTTTGGTTATTTTATGGTTATGAGGATGTCCTGTGATATGCGTACAAGGATTTACATAATTAATGGCTAAATGTTTTATACTCCAAACTGTTTAAATTGCTCTGTATATTGGTCGTATATTTTTTTTTTTTTGGAAACTCTCTGTCTCATCCCGAATCTCATCGACGAATTTCTTACTAAACCATCAGGCACAGTTCTGTTCTGCTATGCACTGACTAATTCTTGCACGACGACATTGCAGAATACACACACGAGGACTATGAGTCCCAGACTTGCAGCAAAATTATCACCCATCAAAGTTGACTCGTCGCTGCTTTCTCAACATGGATCAGGTGATGAAACTGCCATCACGAAAACTTGGTCAAATTTCAACTCTATGGCGTCGTCATTGGTCAAATAGTTTTGCTGTCGGGCTAAAGTATCACGCCATGTTTTCCATGCAGATGTTAACAACAGGGTAATAATAAGGCGTATCTTCAAGGTGCGTCCCCAACTCCGTGGCGATGACGACGACATCTACTCGCCACAATACATGCCCATGGGCCCTTACCACCTCGACATCTCCCAAGAGATTGAGAAGGAGAAGATGCGTTCCGTCCGCTTGCTCCAGAGCCTATCCGATGAAGATGGTCTCCGGGCTCTAATGGAGAAGCTAGAGCCCCTTGCGAGGAAATGCTACGCTCATGGTGTTGGCGACATGATGTCGGAGCAGTTCACGAGCATGCTTCTGAACGACGGGTGCTACCTGCTCCTTTTCTTCGTGGACTATGGGGCTGTTTGGTTGCCTGCATTATGGGCTAGCCAGGCTTTAGCAATGCAACTTGGTTGTGTTTGGATGCCTGCACGCGCATTTAGCCCGGCTCCCGCAATGCAAAAAAGACCCGTTGGGCTGGCTTAGCTAGCACGTGAAAATTGGACGCACTAGCTAAGCCAGGCCTGTGCTAGCACGAGATTGCCCCCTGCGGGCGAGTCCTCTCACCTTCGCCCGGCCATATCTCCTCACCTCCTGCATCTCTGATGTTTCCGCCGCCGCCATGGACCTTCGTGTACTTCATCTCTGATAGTGGAGTTCGATTGAGTTGCCCTCTACAACGAAGCTTGGATCAACTGCGCTGGAGTTCGATTCACAGGTGCTTGTCACACCTGGTTTTAGAAAAAAAGCCAGATGCATCTCATATGTGTGCCAGTATCAAGATTCACACATATGGTAGACTCTATGAATAAACAGATCACAAAGTTACAGTGGAAATAATAAAATAAATGCAATACAAACGTTTTCTTGCAGCGGAATGTTGAACTTTTCACCACAGGCAGTTGACTGGGGGTTGCGTACGCCTAGCATCACCTTCAACAACTTCACATACCTTCTGAATACTGAGCAGCAATAAGCAAGGATGCGTACACTTAATGATTGGTACCCAGCAAGGCCACCGAAATAACCAGAACAATTTAATCATCAACTTCAAGTATATTAATCATGTGAGGGTCCAGGCCGTTCAAGACCGCGAACACGGCTGTTATAACAGTTTTACACTCTGCAGAGGTAGTACACTTTCACCACAATTCGCGTAAAAGCTCCGAAGAACTTTAAACCCAACCATGCTGTGCCGGCCAAAGCACGTATCACACTTCCGAGGTGTAACTGCATAGAGATGCTACGAGGCCTTTACAAAGATTCCCTAGTTAGAAATGACCCGCTAAGGTTTCCGGATCGGAAGCAGGCATAACCCTCCCTAATGGGCATAGTGTCTTAGTTAAGCCCACTTTCCGAGAGGACCGGGCTATACACCGTCAACCGCCACCCCCATGCCCTTTCGATAAGATCATTCCTAACCAAGGTTTCAAATTAATTAGCCAAGACCAGAGCCATATAGTATTATGGTTGTATGGGTAATCCCGGGTGGTTCTCCATGTTCCGATTAACATATATGATCTTATAAAACACAGGTAGAAGGATGGTTAGGGACACTTGCCTTTCCGCAAAAGAATACCACTGCTCAGTCTTCAACTCTTGTTCTTGACAGCTTTGGAACGATGCTCCTCTAATCGTAGCAAACATTGAGCACAAGCACAAACATGCAAGCAAAGAAATAGATACAACTAAGAACAATACATCAATCAAAAGAAAAGCTTTTAAAAGAACATACTAAACGATGGGGCTCGATACTACGATCACAAGGGCGCATGAATCGCTGAAAACAGAACAACGGCGGGAAGGATACAACTATCGTAAGGTTTATAATACAAAAGAAACAAAAGGCTATATGCTTCTTTTATTTTAATTAAGAAAAGACATGAAATGAATATTTAGAGAAATATCAGTATTTAAATTAATCAAATTATACTTTGATATGAAAAGACGGGTTAAAGCTTAATCAATTTTATTTGCAAATGTGTATGTAATGATTATACCAGTTAAACATTTAACTTACAAGAAACCATGTGAGAGCATCTAGTCGAATAACTTCATATCTCGTGTTGAACTAAACAAGTTATATTGAAAGCACATTCAAGTTGGAAATTAGTCATATCAATTTAGATTGTACAAAATCGATGTTTATCTCTAAATAGATTTTAATTAGGAAAAATAGTTCAATAATTATTAATCAAATTAGCATGTTTGTTTTATGAAACAACGGGTAAAGCACTAGCCATATTTTAATTATAAAAGGTTGGTTCAATAATTGTAATTCATATTAACATCATTTGTTTATGAAATAGCGTGGTATAACCTTAATTTACTTTTAATTAGAAAAGCTAGTGAAGTAAATATAGATATTAATCAAGTTAACATTTATTCATAAAAGCCGCTGTATAAACCTAGTCAAGTTTTATTTAGAAAACAAGATTCAACAATGGACATTAAGCAAATTAATTATTAGTTTATAAAAACCAATATATAACCTTACTAGCTTTTATTTGGAAAATCATATGAAGTAAACATTATTCAAATTAATACTTTAAATAAATTATAAAACATGGAGTTGGAGCTCTAATTAGATTTTATGCAAAGCGTATAACAAATATTAAGAAAGTTAATATTTTATTTATTTTCAAAACATGAAACTTGATAAACAACACTGTTAAACTAAAGTCTACGCTTTTAAAAGATTAGTGCAACAAGAACGAGATTAAACAGAGTTAAAACGTGAAATCTATGGATAAGACAAGATTCTAGGGGCTTAACTACGAGGAAATAGGGCTTCAAGGGCTGTCTTGAAAGAAACCGAGGGCTAAAACATAATTACGTAAGAAAACATGAGGATTCACATGTAAAACGGGCAGCCAAAGACGGCGGTTTGGATTCTACCAAACGTCAGGGCTTAAACCGAAAAGAAAAGGACTAAAACAAAATTACTTTTGAACTAGCGTGGACTGCGGGTTTATACGCAAGAACTACAAGGGCTTTTCCGCAAAAACTCCAAGAGCTGGCTGCCATGGCGAGGGCCGGCTCTGGCGCACTGCTCGTCGGCGATTCGGGGAGAGATTGGCTTGTACAGGTGGGAGAAAAGAGGGAGGAGGTCGAGGCGACCTCGGAGGAGTGCTTACCGAAAGCAGTGCTCGACGGTGGTGGCAGAAATATGGCCGGCGGCGGCGACAGTTCGATCCTTACGAGGCGGTGCTCTTCCGGTAGTGGAACGGTGACGAGGACAGGCGAGGCAGGTTCAGCTCGGCTCCACGGACATTCTGGTGACATCGGCTTGTTCTAGCAGCGCTTTTTTCCAGTGAATCGGGGGAACGAACGCCGGTGGCTGCTCTACTCCGGCTGGGTCCTGGTGGTGGCGGAGCTACGCAGGATAAGGCGAGGCGAGGATATAGCAGTCACGACGATGAGAGCTCAGGGTTTTGTAGGGACTCGAGACCCGACCTTGGCGTGCGCGCCACGAAGGAAGCGACGGCGCGGCGGACGCAGCACGGACTCGAGCAGGGTCCTGCTTGAAGACGCGAGGAAGGGGATGACACCAAGGGCCCACGCGTCGGTGAGGCAGAGATTGCAGGTGGGAGGGAAGGGAGAATGACAACTGGGGCCCGCTGGTCAGCGACAGAAAGAGAAGGAGAGGATGACAAGCGGGGGCCACATGGCGGTGAGAGAAGGAGAGAGGGTTGGGTTGGATGGGTCGGACTGGGCTTGCGGAAGAGGTAGGAAGCTGGCCTGCAGATGAATTCGGCCCAAGAAGGATAAGGAGAAAAAGGTTTTATTTATTTGAGAATTCATTTCCAACTTATAAACAAATCCAGATAACTCTAGATATGCATTTAAATCACAAAAAATTCTCTCCAAAGCTCCAAAAATCCTAGAAAAAATTCCATAGATAGAGTTGGAGACTAAGAACCAAAATAAAATATTTGGATTTCGTGAAAAGGAAATTTAGAGCCTTCCAATAAATGGATTTGACTCTAGGAAAAGAGAATTAATTCCTAGAAAATCTAGGAAATTCTCAGGAAAGATTTGATCGACGTCTAAACGTATTTTAAAATCTCACACTCAGGAAATATTATATGCAACGACATGAATGCAACAATTCAATTAGGACAACATAAAGCATATTTATTTAACTTAGAAAATTGATTATTTTCCTACGGTAAATTTCCTGTAACTTAAACAAATGTTGAAAAAGTTTTAATAATTTGTAAAAATTATTTATTTAATTTGTCTTTCTAATCACATCCCGAAATCCTAAATTTCGGGGTGTGACAGTGCTTTAATCTCTGCTCGCTTTCTCCGTCCTGCATCTCACCACCGTCGCCGTGGCCATCACCGCCGTCGCACCCCCTTGCGTTGTCGCCTCGTGTGCCGCGGGCCCCTTTGCCTCCGTCGCCATGGTCATCCCCTTGCGCCGTCGTCTCGCCGCCGCAGCCCCTTGTGCGGTGGAGCTTCCTGGCCTGCAGTGGTCCTCACGGCCGATCTGCGCGGCGGAGCCCAGCTGGTGTCAGCCCATGTGGCTCGCGACAGGACACTGCACACCTGTACCGGGCATTGCTCGCACAGCGACGGCGGCCCCATGGCCATCCCGTGTGGCGGAGCTTGCCTGTCAGGTGGCAGCCCCCACGCTCGTTGCGCGCGGCGGAGCTTTGCCCGTGTAATGGCAACCTTATGCTCCTCTCTGGCAGCTCTCAACCACCTGCTATCCTGCTACCGCAGCTCAGATGCTATTTTTGTTTCTTTTTTGCTTTTTTGTTCAGATGCTCAGATGCTCCTCTCTGGCGGAGCTTCGAGGGAAGCACGCCTTGCTTGTTTCTTTTTTGTTTTGTGATTCGTCGATCTCTTCATCACTTCATGTTTCTTCCTACTTCTATTCTATTGAACCGATTTCGGGTGATTAGGAGCTATGCGGCTGGCCTTGAATCGAATTCCCAGAAATGCTAATCCAAGCACAGGTTTGCTGGAATCGAATGAGCAATACTGGTCAAGGGTCTCCTTTACTCTGTCATCAATTTGTTATCTTGCAAATAGCAAAAAAAAAAAAGCAAAAAGATTGCTTTGTCTTGAAATAATTTTGGAGATACATGGCACGAATTGACTGCACGTTGTGCTTTGAGAAAGCTTGAGCAGTGGATTGACATGGGCGGTATCTCCACCTCCGTGTAGTGCCAGGTCACCGTATCTTCGTATGCAGGGAACCAAACACTGGCTAGACAATACAAGCTTAGCTTATACATGTAAAGCAAACATGAGCCTATTGCATTGCTCAAGCCAGACTTCAGCTGGCTTGGCTTAAAATCGTAGCCAGGCTAGTGCTAGCCCAACAACCAAACAGACCCTATGTGTCCGATGACGGCCGGTCTCCTCCATGTGATGATGATGAAGCTCCGGTTGTGGCGGTCAGCCGCAACACGTTGGTACGCGACACCGTCTTCCTCATCGAGAACCAGATACCACTGGTCGTCCTGCAGAGGCTCCACGAGCATGTCACTGGAGCCACCACCTCCGTCGTCGACTGCATCGCCGGGCCTGTCCAGGTGCTCCTGCAGAAGATGTTCTTCATCAGCAAGAAGCCACGTCCTGTGCCGCCGCAGCCATGTTCAAACCTGCTCCACCTCGTGCACGCCTACTTCGAGCCGACGGTTGTGCCAGTGCCAGGGAAGAAGAGCAACGGGAGGCGCCGCCGCCACCGTTCCACCGGCCGGTGGCGGCGTGCGACAGAGTACCTGAGGTATGCTAACGTGTGGTTCAGGGTTCGGGAGTTCACTGATGACGTGGCATCCTCAGTCCTAGACGTGCAGCTCGGGCGAGGTGGCACGGTGTGGATCCCACGCCTACGCGTCGACAGCAACACCTGGACGGTCTTGCGTAACCTGATGGCACTGGAGGAGCAGGAAGAGAAGAGGCCCGTCACGGCATACTGCCTCTCCATGTCTCATGTGGCGTGCACATCGGAGGACGTCGAGCTCCTTCGCCGGGCGGGGATCGTCGACCATTTCCTCAGCAATGATGAGCAGGCTGCTCAAGGCTTTGCCGAGCTCTGCAGAGGGGTGGTCATGGAGGTCGACGATGGGGATAGGAACTACCTGAGGACCATGTGGCACGAGCTGGAGGAGCGCTGCGACAGCCGTGCGCAGCGACTCATGGGGTGGTTTCGCCATGGCCAGAACGTGTGGGTCGCTGTCGCGGTCCTTGTGGCTCTCATCCTCCTCGCCTGTCAAGTGATTCAAACGTTAAATACAGGTGCTGGCCGTTGACACTGACAATTTGCTATTTTTGGAAACGTTGAGTGGTTACGTTTAGGACTCCTTCGGTGTTAGGCTGAGAATTAGCTTTGATGGTCGTGGTTGTGCCTTTGTCTTGGTGTACTCAAAATACAATAGTGCTGAGGTTGCTAATAACAAATTTTCATGTTGACTTAAAAACGCACAAATTGTCAAGTGATCCTCACACAAAAACTGGCCTCGCTAGTTTCATTAGGATTTGGACGAAACTCCAAACAAATGCTTGTAAGGAAGTGACTCCGTTGGAAAAGGTGTGCGTTGGGTTATTCTAGCATTTGCGGACCACCTAGAACACCTTTAGTTGCCGACGAAAAACATGTGAGGATCTTCCAGAAGTCACAACGCACTCTTCTAAACTCCTAATTCAATGTTATACATACGTGTTTTGGTCATCTTGACTAGAGCTATGCAATGGTGATCTGGTAATATTCTCTAAACTGGCAGGCCTATACTTTGGCAACCCAGTTGGATTTTAGTCGACAACATTTCAGGAAGTTTATTAAACGGACAGAAAAGAGTGAGCTAATATATCCTTGCACAAATGGTATTGCTGGGAGGTAGGGGAGCCTAAAATCAACAAGTTGTGGTGGGATCTATTGTTGTGCACCCCAGCCATACCGAGATTGTCCTCGCATGCATACTAGCCTATTTTCTTCCTAACAAAAACGCACCAGGTTGAATCTCACTTTTTACTGGGATCATTTTCTGAACATATATAAATAACAAAGAAAAAGCAAGCAGGCTCGTCAAGTCAACAGAACAACAACCAGGCTCTCGTGCCTGCTGGTCGGCAACGGTATTCTACTATTGTGCAGCCTGCTAATCTTGTCGTCTCGCTCGTTTATTAGCCACTGCTTGTCAGTGTATTATGCATACTATTCTTGGCCGGCAACGGTCACGTGCTCAGACAGAAAAGCAGTAGTATATGTCATGTGTGCCCTATGGAATAGCGTAATAACGATGCAATGAACCACACTTGGAAGGAAAAAGGATGACCAATATATTTAATTTAGGGTACTGCAAAATGCTAAAAAGAATACAATACTTTGATTGATGCAAAAGTTGGCCAAGAACATTTGGATCACAAATAGCATGTCACGACACAATCCACAAATTAGCAAATATCATCAAACTTCATCCGTGGGAGGCATGTGCACTGCTGACGCAACCTATGCTGGTTTGTATAGCTAGATCATTATCTATGGTTGCCAAGGTTACTAGAAGAACATCATGTTAAGTTGGAAAAAGAATTTAGGGTTTGTATATAAAGCGTGATGTTTTTACTAGATTCGATTCAATTAAGTGTCTTTGTAACTCGTCCATGGCATTTTATATTTGTATAGTGAGCCTATTATAGAATGAATCTCATATGCATTACATGTTTCAAACCGACAAGTCTATAACTCATTCGGATCGATTTTGCAAAATATGGAGAGCACGGTTTTTCTATATTGGGTATTATTGTCCTGTTGCCATACAACTTTGTCATATGCGTTCCGATTGTCTTAATGAGAGTCATGTATTGGACACTCAAACTAAACCTCATCTTTTTGCGCTTTTCCAAGTGTATTTATGTATTGAATAAAATCAACCCAAAATACTGATAATGACAATGCATTTTTCGATAATGGAAGCTTTATTGAATTCTAACAAACTGTTGCATATCGAGTTGATACAAGGATCTGAAACACTACCATCCTCTGTATAGCTAGGATGCACGTAGCCTTATAAAATAAAAATAGTGAAATTGGCATAGCAACTACATAAACTTACAATATAATATTAATGCATGTGCCCTGCAAAACAGTTGGCATCGAAACTAAAATCATTACTATGGAGATTGCCAATTTCGGTCAAGGAAAAATTGATCAATGTCGTCAAGGGAACAGAACAAAACTAAATCGCTTGCCTGGCCAGGCTTTAACAGTATTGTTCATGCTAATCTTGTCGTCACACTCGACTGTTAGCTGCTGCTTTCTTGTACTCTGTGCATTCTAATTGCTATCTTTGCTGGCATGGAATATATAGGGGACAGAGAGATCAAAAGCTCTGTCAGTTACCTCTCGCGTGCGCTCGTGCTCTCACGTGCTCCCCCATGCATGGAATGTAGCTGTACAGTGCCATGGATGCGTACGTTGGCGGAATCGTTGTAGTATAAATGTACTACTGTAGTATGAAGTATGAACTAGCATAGAAAGGAACAGAACTTTTGACTCTTGTAGTACTGAAGATACCAAGCACTAAGCTTAGCTTAGCTTTGAAGTTCAAGTGCCCACAGCAATGCCGGCAGCAGGTATGAAATGAACTCAATACATGTTCGATGTTAATTCAATTTTACAGTTCGTTGTTTGGTCCACTGATTAATGAATTGTGTTAGGTTATGGCTATCTATACAATACATGGAGTTAGCTCAGCAAATTAATTAGCTTTTGATTGTGTTAAGAAATGTGTAATGGATTTGGTTACTTGAAAAATCTATGACCACAAATCTTATGACTTGCTTTGTATTTGAAAATTAAGTTGCTGTACTTGGTTGGTTATGCGCCCATATCTGCAGAGATGGATCTTGTGAAACAAAATTGGATGGAAAACAACTTCATGTGTTTTATGTGTATAACAAAAATGTCACATACAAATCACAAACTTCGATGATGTTTCCATAATTTTGATGCATGATATATATATAGACAGGAGAAGTCACCATCTCAATCATAAACATATGTATAGCAGTCATACCTTTCTTTTCAAAATGTCATAAATTTTATGAATTTAATTAATTTGCCCCTAAAATCTTTGTGGCGACATGCATGAAGTTTACTTTCTGCAATATTTGGGTTTGTATCATACTTTTGTTGTGCGGGCTTCTATAATTGGTACACAGGAATGTGAATATTTCTATGTACCAAGCATGATACCTATATTAAGTAAGGTGAAAATAGACAATTGTGCAACCATAGGGAGAGAACTAGAACTTGTATATCATCTATTTTTGCAGGAATATGATGATACTGTCATGCTGAGTTGATAGTGTATTAAAGTAGCAATTCCTTCCACCGGGGCGATCCCAACTTTTTTGGGCAAGGAGATAATTCTGTTTTTGTTCTTTCTACTCCTTTATTATTTTAAATTGGATCTCTGTGCATCATGTACTCAAGTTGAACAGAGGGCAGGACAGACAGGTTCTTCTTTACCATTACCTGGATTTATTTTTAAAGCAAAATTTACTGTATTATGTATTTTTTGCGGGTACTGTATTATGTATTTATGGACTGTCATGCAGATGGTGCGGGTTCTTCAAATGATGGGCCGGACTTTGACCTGGAGGCCCAGCAGATAGAGATGGTTAGACAAACTGGTTCGACGGGGCCCCAATAGCTCCGTCATGCCGCCGGTGAGTACCTATGTCATAAATTTGTAGGAGTTCAAAATGTACCACAAAATCTTTATGAAAAAATATAAATTTTACTGTTCAGCAATGCTATATCAATCTTAGAATTGTATTGTTGTGCGGTTTCTATGCCAAATATGAGACCTAAATGAGATAAGGTGAAACAATTTGGTGTACTATCAACTTAACAAAAGTAGATTTTTTGTTTGAAACGGAACAAAACTAGAACTTGTACATGACATCCAATTTTGATGGAATATGATGGCACCGTCATTCTGAATCGCTGGTGAATCAACATAGCAATTGCTTCAATATAGTTCCTAATCAATTCGAACATTGATAAATTTTTTTTCAACTTTCTACTCCGTTACAATTAGGGTTCTGTGCATCTTATTGTGTGGAGTGCGCGCGACATGCTGTTTCATTCCATTATTAGCCTCAAGAAATAACAAAATTACTAGTGTCTCTTCCAAGGCCAAGTAACGTTCTCCGGGTGGCACGAGGGCGACAACACCGCACCTCAAAAATGAAACTCCGCTTGAGTTTCCAGTTGGCAGTGGTGGTTAACTCAATGTTTTCATGGGTTAACTCAATGTTCCGCTGGATGGGACAATTTTACCACTAAACAATGCAAATAATAAAAAGTTCTCTATGGGGTAAAAACTTGTAACAACTTTAATTTCATAGTCACACATAACAATCATTCACATGTTCGGCTCTTCAAAGACACCTAGTAAAATTAGAACTATACAAATAAGATTAGGATGGATGTCATTCTTAAATACCTAATAACCATCTTCAGTATGAACTGCAATGCAGAAGTGGTCGGTGATCCAGGTGGCTCCGAGCTTGGCTCGCATGGCGGACAGGGCCCTAATTCACAAACCCAACAGACTGTGGCAATGATCCCCAAGATCCGTGAGCAACTTCGTCGCGCCGCTGGGGACTACGTATTCATACCGCAGATCATGCTAATAGGTCCTTAGCATAAATGGGAAGATTACTATTCCTTCCCATGGATGGAGGAGAAGAGGAAGGCAGTGGACCATCTGAAACTTCTGATGGGTGATGCTCGCTTTGAGGATCTAAAGACCATGCTGGCTCAACTGTGGCCCCAACAAGTGAGGAGATTCTACACTCATCTTCACATCAATAACCAAGAAGAGGATCCATCTGTGGCGGTGTTCGGCAATATGCTGCTCAGTGATGGGTGCTATCTGCTTAGCTTATTTTTTGAATTTGAAGAGCAGAGACTGCAAGGCAACAACGAAAGTGGTGGTGGCGACAATGATGACCCGATCATCGTAGACGCCATAGACAGCACATTGGTGCGAGACATCCTGTACCTCCTTGAGAACCAGATACCTCTGTTTGTCCTCCAGGAGATCCTGAACTACATCACCCCAGCAGGACATGAAGAAACCGTCCTCAATCGCATAGCGAGCAATGTGACGATCCTACTGCAGACACAGCTCTACATCAGCAACAGGGCGTGGGAAGTGCCATCAGAGTCCTCAGACCTCCTGCACCTGGTGCACTCCTACTTCCGGCACCGACCGCCCCGAGCGGCACCGGCGACACAGCCCGGTTGCTGGCCACTAGATCAGGGCCGGCCCAGAGTTGCACAACGGCAGAAACGCCTTCTTACCGGTAAGTGGCGCCGGGCAACGGACTACAGCAGGTATGCAAACTTGAGATTCAGACCTCGGACATTCAGTGAGGATGGCGCGTGGACCGTCCTCGACATTGATTTTCGAGGAGGCACACTGTGGATGCCTCGCCTACGTGTCGACAGCAACACCTGGACGATGCTTCGTAACCTAATGGCAATGGAGGAGCAGGAGGATCAGCAGAGGCCCGTCACGGCATACTGCCTGTTCATGTCGCAGGTGGCCTGCACAGCGGAGGACATCGAGCTCCTGCAGGGTTCCAAGGTCCTTGAGCACTTTTTGGGCACTGACGAGCAGGTGGCCAAAGGCTTCGCCGAGCTCTGCGATGGGGTAGCCTTTGACATCGACAAGCCGGAGCGGAATTACCTCAGGAAAATGTGGCATGATCTGGATGAGCGCTGCAGGAAGCCGGGGAACAACTTCCAGGGCTTCTTCCGCCAGAGGTACTGTGGCAACGTGTTCTACCGCATGGTGTTCTTTATGGCCTTGATCCTCAATATCTGCCAGATGATTCAGGCCATCTATGCAGTTGTTGGCTACCACAAGCCATCAAAGTAGATGGACCCCGCTAGAAGACGAAGCAAGACCAACATTTTTTATTTCACGGCTTCATTTCATGGCCTAATAAACTCGCTGTCGTTGTAGCTCAGATTTTAGTACATATGTACATGGTGCATTTTGTTCTATTCTGGGTATTATTAGGGCCTGGCGACCTGCATTTCACTTTGGAGCACGCGTCGAGAGTACGGCTCTCTCTTTCTTCATGAATTGACCTCCACGTCAGATGTTTTTTTATTAGCTCGATGCAAATCGACGGCACTGGGCTGACCGCTGTACTTGCCCTAACACAGAAATATCCAGCTCCATTAATTGTATCCCTAACACTGATCTCTGGGCGATTGGCATGACTGGACAGCGCAGACAAATCAGGGCAGGGGACAAGCATGTCTGGTCATGCGACGGAACAGGCCTCGAAATTTGAGGGGCCTCGTAATTTTTTTTTTATACAACTTGAGGCCCAGAAAATTATCCCAGTGTGCCATGCGCATCCCCACGATGCAGTTGGGCTTCTATCTAGCGGCTAGCGCACCCTGATCACCATGGCCAAATCGGTTATTCCATATAGCGTTTTGTCTCCTATTCCATCTAGGATCATAACTATTTGGTTACCACCCAGTAATGAAACTCAGGGATAACCTGCTGTGGGATAAAAATCTAGGATCAGAACTTCTGTGCTTGCTTAGAAACGTTTGAAATTTTATTCTCAAGGAAAATAGGCATGGAAATTTGTAATGCGATGTGGTACAAAACAATTGTTGAACTAGTACGATAAACAAATGTGATGAAGTTCATGAAATCCACATGAGGCGCTAATGCCATTCGGAACCTTATTAATGGATGCCTGACCAAGCCTTTTTCATTCTTCATCCCGAGGAAGAGGATCAACTTAAGCTGCCCTCATGGGGTTGTTTCCACTTCTCTCCATCCTAGCTCGATCTTTTGACACTCGTTGCCCTCCAATTTTTTGGGGCCAAAATACCATTGAGGTGAGCCTGGTGCAAGAAGAAAATTAACGACATTCTCAAGGAACAAAAAGTTTGCTCTGTTGCTGACATGACGAGAGAGAGAGAGAGAGAGAGGTGCTCCTGAAACCTGTATTTGGGTATTGTTGTTAGATTGTGCGGCATTGTTATGATCTCCAAAGGTTAGGACCACCTCGTACTTCACATCGCCCTGCACCCAGACAACACACTGTAAGTTTCTTTTATATTCTTCAAATGAAAGGAAGAAAAATTATAAGCTATCATACATTAGGTGCAACTATACTTATTTAGGCCTTGCTTAGTTGGTGTCATCAATTTGGCGTTTTTTACTATAGCAATTTTAAACTAAAGATTAAAAGGAATAAATATGACCTAATTATAAAACTAATTACAATGATGGACATGAAATCGTGAGATGCTATTAAGCCTATTAATCCGTCATTAGAATTTGTTTACTTTAGCACAACATTGTCTAATCATGCCCTAATCGAGGTTAATAGATTCATCTATCAATTACACTGGGGGTTATGAAATGGGTTTTGTTATTTATCCACATCTAATACTCCTAATTTGTATTTAAACATTCAAAATTACTGTAGCAATGCATCAAGTTGACAAAGGCCTTAATCTGTCTCTTGTCTCCGAGATTTGGCTTCTTATGGCTTTTGTGCTCCTACAAATTAACTTTATTCACTGTATTCACATTATTCCCTGTATAAAAGAAAGATAATGGAATATTTTCTCCCTCATCTATGGGTCCGGGCACACCATTCTAATAGTCACAGCTATACGTATCGCATGAAGTGATATATCTCATGCTATAACATTCACATAAAAAGCACAGGTACTGATGCACGGGGATAAGTAAATTTATCTGATTAGGGTCATTGACAACCGTAGGAAACGAGAATTTTAACGACCCTCCCATGAAGTCTGCTCCACCTGGATGGCTATCTCTGAACTGTCGTTCTATACGGTCTATAAAACCTGCATGCACAAAAGTCGAATGATATGAGCTGAGTTATTCATTTTTAATGGGAGCCTAGTGACAATTATGTCACACCCCCAATATTACAAGCTATATTGGGTTGTGATAAAATAATATAAACCAAAATATATTTTTTATAAAAATTCCAGCCTTTATTTAATTTGCTCCAATTTAGATAAGGAAACTTTTATAAAATATTTTGCATTCATGCTTCATGCATTAATTCTATTGGCTAACTAATAACCCTAAATTCAGACCAGGAATGAATAGTTTAAAAATTTGTTGTAAAAGTTTAATTTAAATACCATGAAAATTTTAAAATTAAGGGTTTAAAAGCCTAAAAAATTGTTTACAAACCCTTTAAAAAATATCAAAATTTACCAAGCCCATCTCTCTGTTATCCACATTACACCGCAATCGTCTACCTTTCCCTCTCGAACTTCCATGTGGAGGCCATGTGTCAAATCCTTCGAGTCTCCTTCCGGCCAAGACAAAGCTCAAGCCTTCTCACCTGGCATAGTGGTTCCACTTCCACCTCCCCAAGTACAGCACAAGCACTGTACTCTCTCCTCCTTCGTCAACAGCCCACTACCTCCATTTATGAGTTGCACGAACTCCATTGCAAATCTACTATACCACCCTTCCGTATAGCACCTACCTTCCTCCCCTACAACCTTGGCCTATAAAAGACTAACCCGATTGCACCCCTCCCGGCCCCTCCACCACTTTTCTCTAGATCGAGAACATGCCACCACCATCGATCTCATCAATCAAGGCCACACTGTTAGCAAGAAGCTTCACATGGAGGTGAATATCCCAATATAGTGGAATATTTCTATGGAACTGAGTCCAGCACCACCGCCCAAACAACCCGCTTCCGTCTTCGGCAACTAGAAGCAGATGGCACATATCCACGGTCCACCACAAGATCAAAAACACATATCAGCCTTATATTGAAATAGCCATGCAACTTTGCAATCTAACCCCTAACCTATTTTTAAAATATTTCAAATATATTTTTGTCTACGCAATTCTATTAAATAACGCCTCTCGCACCCATAAATACAAAAAGGTCCTTGAAAACAATTTTCAAGATAAAATTTATATATTCTTATTATGTAACCATTTTTCATTTTATCTTTATTTCCAAATTGTATTATTTGCATTTTAATCCCTAAAGTCTCAAAATGTTATAATGTTTTACCGCAGCTTTGTTTCAGATGATTCTTGCGCTCAAGGATTCGTAACAAAGATTAGTACTTGTTTGTAACCTTTGTAGCATGATTTTTTATAATGATTTTATCTTCTTAAGATTTATTTGTCCCCTTCAATGGTATTTGGTGAAACTGAAGGTGATCGGTATGTGTTTTCCAAGGCATGCATTCGACATTGTCAATCAGTATCAATATGACTGTAAATGCCCTTGATCATATCCTAGAACCTTCTTTATTTTGTTATTATAGTTGCACCTTTATTTTTATATGGTGTCGCTAATTTGAACCAATGTTAGGGTACTAGAATTGCTTTTACCTTCCCTGAAGGCAGTGTTTTGTTTAGTTGTATGTGGCTTAGCCTTACAGTAGTACTGGCCGTATACCCTAGAGCTATTTAACCAACATTCCGGTTAAGGCATATTTAATTCCTATGAAGTTTTTCTAGTTATAAAATCGGTTATGCAGACCCAGTAATGTATGATAAGTTTTTATGCTAGGTAAAAAAATTAGGACAATGTAAAATTTCTAGAGATTAATTTCTACCTACTATCTTCTTCAGTTAGAAATTTAGAGTTCGGTTAATTAGTTAAGTCTTGCAATGATGCACATCTTGTTAACTGCCAAGTATATATTTTAGACCCACAATAGTAGAGGTGAGCAACAAGGTGATGGTGGATGGGCAGACATCAAGAACCCAATATACTGGCTATTGGACAAAGGAAGAAATAGAAGGAAAATATGGACCCAAACTGAAAAGATAAAATCCAAGTGTTTCTCTCTGCTTGCTCTTGTCAACCTTTAATTTGCTAGGTCTCCACTTTATAATCAAGCAGTTGGGCCTTGCTTAGAACCAGTACACATTTGTGCTAACACTAGTACATACAACACAGTATGTGGTTAGTTCTTTGCATCTCCAAAAATACAATCAACAGTTTTAATAAACAAGATTTTACTATGACCTTTAAGAAAACCTTTTATAGGTGGCTACTCTGTTTCAAATGCATTAGCAAATAAATTTGTTTGGTGACAAGTAAACAAAAGTTTGCATGGAAGTTGGGTTAGGAAGGATGACACATCATCTCAAAATTTAATCAAGATAGGATGACCCCATTCTCAACTAATACACAAACCATAACTATAAGGAATCCCATACAAGGCACCCCAATCTGCCACATTTATCTAGTGTAATGGCTGCACATTTAGTTGTTTTTATTAATATGTGCAAAGATCCCAACTAATTCATACCGACACAAGACATTTTTCTCATTTGAGAACCATTGCATTTGTTAAACAAGTAGTAATGATGTTGAGTAAGCACGTCCTAAGCATAAACTTTAATCACGGAAACCACATAAACAACGTGTATCATATATATATATCTAGCGATAAATCATAGATTTGTATGTTGTTTCAAGGTGGTAATGGCACACAAAGAGTATCTAGCTATTCATCAACCGGGCTTCGAAGTATACAAAACACAAAGATAATGTTAACATATGTTAAATATTCACCAAAAATATACTAAATGCAATTTGTAAACAACTTTCGATGGATTATATTGAGAGGAGGGATCAACAAGGTCAAAGGAATATGATGAACTTGCCTGTGAGCAAGTTACTGGAATACACTTGCTTAAACATGTCCACTTCGTTTTGCTGTGTAGCTTCAGACATAGAATAAGCACAAATAAATAGATAATTAGATAATGAGGATGATAATGTGGAACTAATATAACTTTAGACATGAAGAAACAATAATTGAATCATAGTTAAAATGGAGGAGACATGGAGTTTCCAAGGCTTCCGGTGGATGAAAGACCTCCAACAAGTTACTCGGATCTAACTCCAACTAGTTCTACTAAAAATGATGTTTGCTGAATTTTTTTTAAAAGTACAAAAAAATGGTTTTTCAGAAACTCTAGTTTTGATATTTTATTAAATATGATTTAAATTGAGCATCCAAATAAAATTCCATCTATGTTTGGGCCAGAACGTGCTTTGATGGATCTTGATTTCACAAAACTATGGAGCTAAACAAGCCCTACACATTATTACCTGAACATTATTTTATTTTTTGTTTACTTTTTCAACCTAGCATATATATACACCCTAAATTCTTAACCATAGTCCTATTTTTACCTTGACACAGTGACCAAGAAAATAATGGATAATATCTGGCTTCTACAAAAGTATACAGCCTACTTAGTACCGCATTGCTTATCTATCATCTAATTAATACAAGACGTTGCTAATTATTGACATGATACACATCATTAGCAAACTGGACTGTTATTGTGAATAATTGAGTTTTAGAAATAGAACTAACAAAAGAGAACATGGGGAGTATTGTCAAACATGCAGGAAACTTACCTCTGGTTGCTCCTGTAATCCCAACTTTCTTTTTGGTGACCTTATGTTCTACTGGATCTGGTAGAAATAAAGGTGAGTATGATTGTGTTTGCATGTATGTCACTAACCCAGCACATCGATGGTAAAGAATAAATAGAGGACTAATGCAAAATAAGATGAAAAAGGGTTTAGGGGGCTTACCGCTACCACCAGCCATTGGAACTTTGTTCTTATAATCTAGAGGGATGGAGAGAGAGCTTACTACATTTTGGATCTGGATATGCGTGCCCTTCTTATAGAATGGTGATCTATGAAGGTGGCTGCAGAAAATAGGATCCTCTGACTTTCCGTGAATAACGCTAGGAAATGCAAACATCTCAGTCTTTAACATACGTACAAGTGACTGACAAGTGGGTCAGACACGCACAAGATCGATGTAATGTAACCCAGATACATGGTACGTAGCATGTATGGCATGTAAAAAATTAAATATGCATATAAATGGTTGAATCACAGAGGAAACAATAAATATATTTTTTTTTCAAAAACTAAATGACAAGAGATAGTTGTTAACGTACGATGAATGTTCTTTAATTTGTTGGTGATCCAACATCTTAAGCGACCTGGTTCTTGCTAGATCCAAATACTAGATTTCCCTATATTTTACTTTCCTTTGCTGCAGGCTTGTATGGCTGGCATCTCCTCAGTCTGCCTGGTAAACGAATCCAAGTTATGCGCCAATGAAACTTACCGATCGATTGCCTGCAAGTATGTATGCAAATTAAGTAAACTGATCGGATGTGAAGTAAATGAAAAAAAAAATTCCTGCATGCGAGTGTTTGACTTTGATTTCTCAGTGTTTATCCAGTTTGTTAACTGTTGGCAACTAACTAGAAGCACGTTGGCCCTCCGCATAATACTGTAGTGCAACCAAACCAGTTGTGCATGTGCATGTCCATGTTGCATTGTTCATTACCATGAAACCCCTATGGCACAGTTACCTAGTTTCCAGTCTAGGTAACTGTGTCCATGAAACCCCCACTGAGACTGGCCTAACCCAGCTCACTAGGTGACATCATCATTAACTACCAAAGCTTGTTCATTAACCCGCTCGTTGATGACATCATCCTTAACATTTTTTTACAACAAGAGACGTGGCCCTCCTTTTTGAGGAAAACCAAGAACCTTTCAATGTAAGTGAAGGAATGTTTTTTTTGGAGCGAGTCAGTAGGGGAGTCCCCTACCTTATGTGAAGGAATGTTATTTCTGAATATAGATGAATCAAGTAAAATGCTTGTATTGGCACTAGTCTATCTACTGCGAGAAGTGACCACTAACAAGGTAGGAAACAAGACAGGAAATCTCGAAATCAGTTAGAAATTCATATATGTTATATTTATATTCTCATAATTAGTGGTTAGGTTAGGATCGATTAATGGGTCTTCTGAAACAGAGATTTCGTGAGAGCGAAAAACACTCATGGAAATAGAAGAAATCCCTATGAATATAGTTCGTGACATGAAACTCTTGTGAAAATGATCTTATAAACATATATGGCTTCATAAAAATACCATCTCCTGTGAGTCAACCGCCATAATCTTTTTTCATGTTGGTAATCCGTAGCTACGATCTCCATTAAATATATTAGGTATACAAGGGCCGAGATTTATTTGAGATCTTACCTCTTAAAAGGTGAGTGGAGTACTTTTATATATATTCTTATATTGCTTCTAGAAGACTTTTTTTAGATCAAAGACTTGAATTGTTTGATCTTAAAGGTTCTTCAATAATTTTGCACCTAAGGGGTTATTTCTCAATAAAATATGGTGACTATCCTTTAGATTAAATTTGCTTTTTAGGAAAAAAGCGAATTATCTCGCGTCTCTAACACAGGAAAGTTTTTTATAATATTCACAGAACAGAACAATTGCTAGTAGCCGATATCAACCAAATGCTAGTTTTTCATTTCCCTTTTTCTTTTACGATTGATATCCTTCACCCCTATTGTGCTCATACAAAAGTGGGACACCTAGTTTTTTTTCAATTCACCTAATGTTGCTCCATAGGACCATAGGTGTTTGTTTGCCAAAAGTTCCCTACGCAACAAATAAAGACATCGTTGTCCAAGTTGAAAGTTCAAATAGTTTTAGAAATGTTCAAGTTGAACTTCAAAAAATTGTGGCGCTCAAGACTTGGACCTGGTAAGTCCATATGTACATAGATCGTGGGCCAGAGATGCATGCATGCAGTGGGTTCCTAGATTACTTGTCTGCACGATCGATCAAGGGCTTTAATTACATGTCAGTAGAAGTAACTGAGCAAGCCAGCTACACACCATCGACAGATGGCGCCGGTGTAGTTTATACTCTAGTCTTGGTTGACTATAACTGGTATACGTTGTTTTAACTTGAAATCAAAACCCTTTGCATGCATCTCCTCTCTTTAGAAGTTCAGAATTTTGATCGAGATATCCTTGGATCTGTTTAAGATTTTGCAAACAAGATTCCAGGTCATTATTTGTACGTACAAGCAAGTGTATCATCACATATTTAAGTTACTATCACGTTGCAACTAGCGTTTCGACTAACCAGCATAAACTACTGCCGTGCTGTCATCCACTTTAATGATCGTATCAAAAAGCAACCAGCTATATATATTTCTGAAGACTTAACTCGGAATGTGACTCTCTAAGTCGTTGCCTGCACTGACTAATCTTATTCAGAATTAAAGGTCCACTGTAGCAGCCAATGGATTGGAGGCCAGCAGTTATGTAGCAACTTCAACCAATGGAGATTGACAATTATACGAATCCAGCAACAGTTGAGATGGCATCTACAGCATGCATGTGTGCCAGATCAGCCATCAGACAATTCTAATGCCGAATCAGGAAGAATGTACACTTTGTATTTAAATCATCAGAGTAGCACTTGCATGTAGATAACCATAAATCATATTCCTTCTTTTTGTTGCGTAGTGCAGCGGGAGAGACTTAGGTGAGGCGATATAGTCAATATCCAGCATATGTACCCGTATAGTACGCTGAAGTGCGAAAACTAGCATAGCCAAGGCACGAACCAATCCATACATACATGACGTACAGGAACACGCTGCATACAGATGTGCTAGCATTTTACAAACAAATATAATAAATGTCTAATAGACGATTCACCCCCTATTGGGCTTATACTTACACCGGTTCATCAAATAAACTTGCGCTATACCGTATGGTCAACTATATATGCCCATCATTCTTAGACAACAAAGTGCTAGAAACAAACATGCAATAACTTTAGAAAAAAAAATAGTTAAGGTACGTGCTAACAATTTTATTAGTTGACCAGATAAGAGTGTGCAATCGAAGTTGCATTTATAGCAAATAAACAAATCCACATAAAAGTGAAATATGGAGCTAGTAAGAATTAAATTAAAGAAGGAAATCCATATCGTAGTAAATAAATTTGGCCCATAAGGCATCATTCTGCATTGCTGTTTTTTTTTTAATTTTGAGATATTGCTGCATTGCTGCTGCCCCCGCCGAGAGGAATAAAAGAAATCTATATAACGGGCTGGGCCACTAGATGTAACAGACCCGCCAAACAGCAAAGGAAAAAGTCCTATTTACGTTCCTCAACTAATGGTCAAGTTCGATTTAGGTCCTTAAACTCCAAAACCGGGTAAAGCACATTCTTCAACTTTCAAAACCGTCAAAACCACTACTACTATTGTAGCAATACCGCTATTCGAAACCGCTTAGGGATGTAATATAAACAGTTATGCAAGTTAAAGGATGTGTTTTACCCTGTTTTGGAGTTTAGGGCCCTAAATTGAACTTGGGCGATAGTTGAGGGACACTTTTTCCAATAGCAAACAAAAATAGCCCATGCAAAATTGAGATATTCCAAGCGAGCCATTCGGCCCGTCATAGCCCATGGCCCAGGAAGGAGGGTCGTTTTAGCCCGGATGGGCTGAATGAAAAAAAAAAAGCTCGTTGTCGTCGGTGTGATGATGGAGCAGCCTACTAAGCCCAAGATACGAGCTGGGCCATCGTCTTATGTTTTTTTTTTGTAGAAAATGGTTTTTCTTTTAAATAATCATACACAACCAATTTATAATCAACTCTAACATGTTTTTTGAAAGAAAACAATGAAAACACTTGTACCAATAAAAATTAGAGCTGTCTTTTTTTTGGTATTATACGTGTAATAAAGATGAAGACGCCTGGAGGTGATGGGAGATTCGCTGACGTGGCGTCTTGCGCGGCCACAGGAGAGCGGATAAGGACGCTGGGCCCGCTGGCCAACCGGCGGCCGCACTGCAAACTGGTGGCTGCGCTGCGCGCTGTCCCACCTGTCGTGTGGGCCCACCCCCTCCCCGCCACTTCTTCTTCCATCGCCATCTCTTTGATTCTCTTCCTCTCCCTTTGCTCCCCTCCCTCCCGTTCGCCGGCGACGAGTGTCCACCAGGTACGCCCTCTCCCATTTCTCTTCCATCCGATACACAAGTGCCAAATCGATCCGACCGTCTCAGCTAGATCAGCCGGCGCTCTCTCTCTTCCTCCGATTCTTCCTGCTTTTCTTGGGCAGTGGTAGACTACTAGACGGACGGCGGCGAGGTTATTGGGTGCGACGAGGTGGGTCCTCCTCCCTCTCTCTCGGATTCAGGCATGCTGTCGCTGCGGTATGGTTAGGATCTCGAGTTATGCGGCGGTGGAGACCGGCTGTGGCAGGGGACAGTACTCCGGGTTCATTCACTGTACATGCCGTCGCCCCCAAATCTTGAATGTGCAGGCGTCAGTGAAGTCCCTAGTAGTAGAAATTGGGTAGCTTGATAGCTTCTAGTTTGATTAATGTGTGCGTCTGCACCGCTCGCTGTGATTCGTGTGTAACAACTACTCACATTCGATGTCTGTCAGGTTGCCGCCGGCTTGTGTAACCTGTATGTTGGTTGGTGGTGGCAAACACACAAGTCTCCTGCGGCGCGGCGCATGGCTAGCAGCATGTACGCGGCCACGGTGGCATGCAGAGTGTGCTATAGGGATCAGTATGGGACGCCGCCACCGCGTGAGCTCAGCTGTGCGCCCCATAAGAAGTGGATCAACGCCGACCCCTTGATCTTCAGGCTCTGTCAGTGGAAACCCAAGGGGCGAGGCTACGATGTTCGGTGCCGCTCTTGTGGCTGTCCAAATGGCAGTGAGACTAAAGAGTGCCAGGGTTCTGAAGATGTTGCTGGTCCTTACAGGTAAGTTTTAGCTACTGACCTGCTACGTGTTTTTCACGAAAAAATATTAGTTCTTCAGATTCTGTGTATGCTCTAGATGAGGAAAAATATAAAATCTTTCCAATGTTAATAACTGCTATTTCTAAACCTGATATCTTTTCCTGAATGATTTTGAATGTTTATCTTTCAATGCCTTTGCTGCAGAGATTTCAAACAACATTCAAGGGGAAATACTCAATTTTCAGATGACCAAGTTGCATCTAAGAAGAAGCTAGCCTATGCTAGTCAAGGGTTGGCCGAAGCCTGCAAATTTGTTTACAATGATGCAAAGTTTGTAAATGAAAGGGCTCAAAATGACATTCTTTTACTTTCACGGTACACTTCCACACTAAATTAGAACCATATTCGTACTGTTTGACATACAAAATTGGATTCCTCAAAGAAACGAAAGCAAGTTTGTATTTTTGTTCCGCTCTGATCTATTTTGGATCCTAGTGGCATAACAAGGCTGAACAAACGTGCATGTGAGGATGCTGCTGTTTTAGGCATGGGATTTCTGAAGCTTGATGGTACGTGTTCTCCTTTTTGGCCTTATAAGCTCTTGATGTATTTGTACTACGATTATTTAGTTTTATTCTTAATTTATCTTGCCTTAAAGCTCGTGCACGCAAGGATACTCAAAAGATTGACCACAGTGTGAAGGAGAGGGCAGCCCGTCTTAACCATTTTGCTAGAGTATGTATTTAATGTATCTGTAAGATAATGAATTATTTAGATGCTGGCTTTTCCTTCTTTTTTACATCTATATATTTTATCTAAGACATAATTCGTACCTATTCAGGCATTCAAGGAACGAGCTGAGTCAGACTTGAAGAAAGCTGCCGATCGACATTGGAGTGATGGTGCCTTAGAGGTGGTTCATCTTATCTTGCCTCGGAAGTTGGAATAATTGGGAGATTTAAGCAATTGTTGCCATTGTTACTGTGCCAAAACTTTTGCAATTATCAATAATCTTTCTTTTTTCTATGAATATCAGCATGCTGTTTGTATCTTCTGTGGAGTTCAAGCTAATCTAGTACTTATTGATGTGCAACCAGGCAGATTTGCGACGAGCTGACTTGGTTGTTAAACGACGCGCCATGGAAGATGCTTTCATGGCATTGAAGGTAGCTTTAAGGACGCTGAACCATCTTATGTTAAAATAACCCTTTAGACCTCTATTTTTCTTATTTGGTGGTTCTAGTACATTTGAATGATGCGGAGATATTTAGGATTCTCATTTGGAGTAATTATAGAGGAAGTTTTCTTATTTCTGAGAATTTATTTAGTGTGACCAACAAACCAATAGTTTGCCATTGCCTCACCTGTTCATAGACACATTCATCTGCCAAAACTTGTTTACGATCTGGCAAGCAAATTGTCGGCCACACCTAATGCATGAATTGGCAAAGAGGTGTGGCAATATCTGAAAGCGAACCAAACATACGTTAAATAATCACTCCAAGAATTATCTAATGTGACTTCAAATTCAGACTTCTGAATTATCTATAAATAATTAAATAAAGCAGAATAGGAACTATGGCTATGCAGGAATTCTGCTGGATTAATTTTGTGGTTCAAAAAAGTTGCGCTTTACTACCTAATATATTTTGCTATGTAGTTTCTCCTTTATATATACAAATGCAAAACTTTTCTTACAGAAAGGTTTCTTACATGCTCTTTTCAACATAGAAAGTTCATTTTTCACTCAAAAATATAGAAGTTCCATTGTTCTGTATTCAACAAGTTTGCTAATAAATTTTTACATATTAATTTATATAAGGGGCTGCTTTGTAATGAAAGACTTTGACATCTCTTGCCACATAATTTGCTTCAAGTGTAAATCTTGATTTTAACACTATAATTTCATCAGTGTATATCCTGACTTGCCAAAAAATAATTATTCATCATAGCATGATTTGTTTATAGCTTCATTTATTTGTATGTATTTTTTTTCAAATTTCAATGCAGTTTGTTCGGGATGTCCATGACATGATGGTGAACAGATTATACGAGCAGTAAGTTCTAGATAGAATGTTCTAAAATGTTATTTTTCTATGAGCACATAGATGCTTTGAAGAGAACTACTTTTAGTGTTGATCTGGCATTTGGTCACTATGGATCCCTTTTAAGGTAAAATTTACTCATAGGCTTCCAAAGGATGGTGCATCTTCTCGTACAAATCCAACGGGGTTTATTACACTCGAAAAAAATGGGAAGACTCTTGAACTGTTTCCCGGTGAAGTTTCTGCTGATCAGATTTTTGCGATAGAGGTTCTCTCTACATAACTTCTTTAGCAGAGTATTATTTATTTCCTTGCAACACAGTCTTAATTAGTGTCAAACTTCTCTTTGATTTATCAACTAGGAAGCATACCGGAGTATGGCATCTGCCTTTTCTGAAGCTGATGGTATTGACTACACAGATCCTGAGGAGGTGAACCATTTTAAACTCATCTGATCCACATCAAACTTATTTCTTTAAATACTTAATTTCACACTTCTCTGTTTGTGAAGCTTGAATTACTAGTAGCAACACTTATTGACCTGGATGCCATGGATGGAAAACGAAGTGTTTCCTTGATAGCGGAATGTTCTAGCTCTCCAGATGTTAATACCAGGTACGTAGAGACTCCTTTCCTGCTGAAGTCCCCACTAAGAACCTGAATTTACTCTCCTTACATACAGCCACACTCATTTTCTGCCAATATAATACTCCCTACAATGCACATCATATGTTACTTTATGCTGGTTTTGTTATACTGAAATACACATGCATTCCAAGAGAACTGTTTCAGTGCTTGTCCCTCCGAAGCACATTCTCCTTAAATGAACCCATGTGTTTTCACCCCAAAAGTAATGTGATAATATATTGGTGCTGTAATCATATTCTAGACATTAATGTTATCATTAATTCATCCTGTGAAACACTGAACAGTGTCTCCAACTTTCTGCCTGTCTTGAAAAGGTTAGTCTGTGTACAGTTACCTTGAGTAGCTAATTTGAACAGAAGAGTAAACAGAAAATTGGATATTTGTCATTGAAGAATTGCAGTTAGAGATCTGGCTCCAAGCATCGGCAGCATGATAATTGTACAGTATTTAAACATCACTTTCTAATTTAGACTTAAAAGATTTTAATCTGTCTATTGTACCTTGCTACCTTTCAAATTATCAGTTTGAGTGTACCTTACTACAGATTTTGTTCCTGTAAAGATTGAATCAGAAAACTATGTATTTGTGACCTAGCTATAATGCATCTAGATAGCAGCATAGCCTAGCGCACATCAACAAACACCACCAGGTTCGACACTGCTTTAACTTTTATTTGGGTGGCTATTTTTTATTTACAATGTCACTAGTTCCTTCTTGGTGGGTCGAGTTTTATTTTATTTTCTTTTGTAATACATCTATATTATACAAGAAAGCATACCTGAACTTCTTATGTTGTAAAAGTCAGTATTACTGACTGTTGTAAATTTCTACTGTTGTAGGAAAGCCCTAGCTAATGCATTAGCTACAGCTCCATCTATGTGGACTCTTGGGAATGCTGGCATGGGTGCGCTGCAGGTTTGCATGCATCTTTCTCTCCTACCAAGCCAAAACAAAAATTAAAAACATAGAAGATCGTTGGTTGTTTCATATCTGAATTTCTAAATGCGTGATGTTTGAGGCATATTTGGTTTCTAAATGCTACTGAGCAAGGACATATTATGGGTGAAGACTCAAGTCAAAATTGGTTCTCCAATAGAAATCACCTTTCCCACAGATGCCTTGAAATGTGGCAATGGTAGATAAGACAACAAAACGTGGCTCTTAATATCCACAGAGCAGGATATATTGCACAACCAAATTTGCACATGATTAACTGATTTTAATATTTCAACCATCTTTGTTCGAATCAAACATAAGAATTTTCTTTCTGATGTTCACTTCATGGTCAGACTTGTTGCATGAGTTGTATTTCTATGAAGTTTCTTCGATTTGACACTCACTTTACAGTCAAGCTTGTCGATACGACGCCACCGTTCACTTCATAGTCAAACTTGTTGCGTGTGCTGTATTTCTATTAAGTTTCGTCAATAACTAAGGTTGGTGCATTGTTCTTTTGATTGCAGAGATTGGCTCAAGATCCCAATTATGCTGTTGCTAGGGCAGCATCAAGAGCCATTGATGAACTCAAGAAGCAGTGGGAGCTTGAAGAAGGCGACAGCCTGAGGTTTGTAATGAACCAAAATGTGGCTTCTGAGGCAACTGATGATGAAAGTTCAGCAGCAGACGACACATCGTGAAGTGTAAACAAGATGAAAGTTTCAATTCCAGTAGTACCTCCCGACGTATGAAAGCATAACAGAAGATCGTGAGCAGCACATAAAGACACTCCTATGTGACTAGGGCTGAAGATCAGATAGACATGTAATGAATTTGACATACACTTGAAGTAAAATGAAAAAAAAATATGCTGCTCAGCGAGCAGAATTCATGTCTGGGACGAAGTACTTTGGTGGAACAGTGTAAATAGGACTATAGGATAATCCTGTTTCCCTTTTGCACATTGTTCATACATGTACTATTGAAAGGTATATATGTTTGAAGAGCACATTCCCAAGGCCAAATTAACATACATTTTCACTTCTTTTGGAAATAGCTAGTTTATGTGGTACTGGTTTTGTAATGGAACTTGACTGGAAAAACGTAACATCTACTGCATTAATGCTTCCCTCGAAGACTTGGACTAGGCAAGTCTACACCTAACTAAGGCCCCGTTTAGTTTCCCAAAGATTCCCCAAAAATCCACTATTCATCCAACTTTTCTCTATTCATCCCACCTCTTCTACTCACATATCACTATTCGTCTACAGTGTTTTTTTGGTGAACAGTGTATTTTCGGGGAATCTTTCCCCAATCTAAACACACCCTTATAAGCGTCAAATTCAGCCAAGATCAATTCGTCGAGGCATTTAAATTAATTTCCATGGCACAGAATATATCGCCAGCCGTGTCTCGCCGCTGAACGCGGCAATGCAAATGCGTGGTCTTGTCGTGTGGTTCGAGAAAAACGAGAATTTGTCGTTGCGTGCACGACGAACCTCGGACGGACGGCAAGAAAAACTTACCTAATTTATTTATTTGACGACCAATTGTGGCAACGACAAGTCCAAGTCTTCTCCACAATATATAGGTAGGCATATATATCACGCGTAGAAGGAAAAAAAAAACTTTGACATACGCCCCACAAAATACGGCAAATAGAACCCAACGACGGTCAGAGACGTATCCAGTACTCTGGAGCCCGGCCCGGCCCGGCCCAGCAGTAGCCTATAAAACCGTGACTCCAGCATGCATGCACATATAATATACTATGGCTATGGCAGCAGCTACGCGCGTCGTGTGCATGGCCGCCGCGCTCGTCGCCGTGGCTCTCGCGACGCCGCCGGTGAGTGCCGCCGCCGGTGGGAGGTCGCCGGCGGAGCGCCTGCGGCGGCAGCAGGTGCAGGGCCTCCTCAGGAAGCTCAACAAGGCTCCTCTCGCTAGCATTCAGGTACACATATGTATAATAATATATGTTCCAACATATATATTGGTTACTTGTTTACTAGTGATCTTCTTTCTCCTTTTTCTACTTCTGTTGCAACTAGCTATAGTGATTCTAAGAAAACCACTAACTATTAACAGAGCCCAGATGGAGATATCATAGACTGTGTGCACATCTCCAAACAGCCTGCATTTGATCATCCTTTACTCAAGAACCATACTATCCAGGTTAGTCGTTCCTCTCCACATCATTCATTTTCATCATTTCATTCAATATTAATTTTTGGATCAAGACTGACTAGAATGCTGTCGGCGCTCCATATGGTTGTCACCTTTCAGATGCGGCCCTCTTACTACCCAGGAGGCAAATATAATGGCTCCAAGAATGAACCCCACCCAATCACCCAAACATGGCATCAAAACGGCAAATGCCCTGACAACACCGTACCAATCCGAAGGATCAAAGAGGAGGATATCCTGAGGGCTAGCTCTATCGGGAAATATGGAAAGAAGAGGCCCAGCTACATCCCAAATCTCATTCCCACTGCTGACCCTGACACACCAAGTGTTTTGGTAGGCCACCAGGTACATATAACGCTCAAGGATATATATATATATATATTTTTTTTTTCTCTTAACTGGATTACTATTGTTATTTTTAATTGAAATTGGTCATTTAACTTTGTTTTCTGATATCCTTTGGAGCAGCATGCCGTAGCATCTGCACGGAATGCGAACAATCACTATGGAACCAAAGCCTCCTTCAATTTGTGGCAACCGGAAATTGAGAGGAAAGATGACTTCAGTTTGACCCAGCTCTGGGTTACTAGTGGTTCCTACACTGATGAAGATTTAAACACTGTGGAAGCAGGATGGCAGGTGAGAACTAAATAATAAACATTATAAACCATCCTTCATAAAAATTCTGTGAAATGTACGCTCCCTTTCAGCTTGCAATGTGCTGCTGAAAGAGCCATAGCACAAGTAGGAACTGGATTAGGTTTTCCGTCCATGCAAATCATTTGAAATATAAACTCATGTCTTTGTAAGTGTCCAAGGATCCATAGAACGTTTAAGTATATATAAAAAATCATGTAAAATGGGGTTATCACATCACACAACTAAATCAATTTGAATCCTGTGCAGTTGTCACAATTCACTAATTATTAAGTTTGAAGAAAACTTAACTATAAAAGGAATAAATTCATCCACATCATAGCTGAAACTCGAATGTTTATGCTGATTACAGCTCATAGGACATGAACTTTGACTTTTTACTAGACATAACTAGACATGTTAAACTAAATTCACAGACCATCAAGGAAACAATAATCAACATGAAACATGAACCATTCAGTATCAGTGAGCAATCAAAAGTGAAAAATCAAAATGGAAGGAATATTCTTGGAGAAAATTTTGATAGGGTACAAATTGTTACAAAATTGCATATTATCATAAATGGCAACGTATCCTAGGAGAACCAGGTTCGTGTGAGAAACTATCAGAACTCCAATTTGAGCCACATGATCATGACAACGTATCCTCATCAAAATTATGTACCTTAGCCATTATGACAAAGTAACCTAAAGTTGTTTCCTAAATTTTCATCTAAATTGACCCACCTCTGACATTATAAAAAATAATTTAGTCTAAATCTCTAATTATGTAACCACCTAATTTAAAGTAAGATTAAAAATCTCTAATTATGAAAAATATTGCAATGTAGCACTCTTAAACTGCATCTAAAAATACCCACCTTTTCTATTTTTTTTGGAAATCACACTAGAGAATGACCCCCCTGAACTGGACATAGATTGTCCATCCTTGTTGTTATTAAAAAAAATAAACCACATGTGTATATGTGCGTCTAAACATAGTTATTTTCTTTCTCATTAAAGGAAAAAAATTAGCTCAATGAATAATGTACATCACCAAATATAATATGTAGACCATGTATACATACATGTAGGGATCACGAAGTGGTGAGCATATCGATATTTTAGCACTCATCAAATATATTTTCTTAATGAGTCAAATGCGAATGACAAAAGTAAAAGCAAGTATGCTGCAAATACATATGTTTAGGACAAGATAATATAATAATTAGATTATCCCTTAAAGTTATGCATTAAAAAATAGTGAAAGTAACAACACTCTACAAAAAGCAAGTATGCGGGTTGCAACTTTAAATAAATTGATAACAATGACGCTATCAACTTATAACGTATTTACAAATTATAGGTCAACTACAACCGCTCCAACTTTAGTTTAAAAATATGTCTGCATTCAGTGTCTTTCGACGAAGGATATTCACGATCTTTGGTGTCATCGTGTAGGCTCAAAATTTGCTTATACCCATTTTAAAATTTAATGATCGATAATAATCCACATTCTTACTATTGTTTTTGGCCCTGTGCTCTCTACAAAATTGCAGGTTTACCCAGACATGTATGGGGATAACAATACTAGACTTTTCATCTACTGGACAGTAAGATTAATATATTAATATATCACACTAATTCTTATCTTCATTAGTAATATTGGACCCTTTTTATTATGTTGGGGAACAACATATAGATGCTAATTTTCTTTTGATGTGGAAGTTTGTAGCGGGATGCATACAGCAAAACAGGATGTTACAACCTGGTGTGCCCAGGGTTTGTCCAGACAAACAATCAGATTGCCATTGGTGGCAGCCTCTCCCCAGTCTCCATCTATGGTGGTTCACAGTATGATATCGATATTTTGGTTTGGAAGGTAACACATGAGAAAAAAATTCGCATCCTTGGCATGCAAAATAAAATTCATAAATGGACATACTAGTGAAAATCCCTGGTAGGACCCAAATTAAACGTGCTTTCTGACTGTGGCTCCTGACTGTTGTTGGAATCAATAATGAAGTTGTTCTCATGCATGTTTCACAATTTTCCGTGAATGCAACACTGTTAAGTTAGCCTATGGACAATGGATGGACAGATAACAGTAGTTTGTGAGTGCTGTAAAATCTGCTTTGAACAAATATTCAAATTAGTAATCTTCATCATGAGCTGCTCTCCAGGGAATGCATTATATTAGAACATAGGGATCTATAATAATATCAATTCCCTCCTCATAATCCTACTGTTTGCTGAATTCTCCAGTAATTTTTTGCTTGCAGGACCTAAATGGGGGCAATTGGTGGTTGCAAGTAGGAGGCTCCGATGTAGGGCTACTGGCCGTCATCCCATCTTCTCCGGCTTCACAAACGGGGCCTCCTCTATCCAATGGGGCGGAGAGGTATTCTCGCCTGATGCCGGCCCAAACTTCCACACAGATGGGTAGTGGACATTTCCCTCAGGAAGGATTTGGCAAGGCCAGCCACATCAAGAACATCCAAGTGGTAGACTCGTCCAACAATCTCCAACCCCCTAGTGGTGTGGACTTACTAACTGAGCAGAGCAACTGCTACAATGTGCAAGTTGGTGGTGCCAATAGCAATTGGGGCACTTACATCTACTATGGAGGACCTGGGAAGAACCCTAACTGCCAATAGTACAAGTTGAAACTCCCTTTTGAGATTAGATAATCCTTTACACATGATGAGTACAGCAATGTAATGAAACTATGCATAACTAGAGGCCCAATAAGTAGAGTTAGGGTCTATACTGACAAAAAAATATGTGTTTGCCACATATGGCGTTGCAATGGTAAATTGTTGTGTATACACCAGCTGCATTAGAAAGAGGTGAATTAGAAACTTGCAGCAGATAGTTATTTTTTTTAATATATGAATAAGCAGATTTCATCACTTTGTTACTGCATAAGATTAAAAAAACCACCTTCCATCCAACACGTATATACCAGACACCAATATAATGTCCGTGTATTGTTCATGCCACTCCTACTATCTACTGTTTGCAGTGCCTAGGTCATTGGGGGGTAGCTCATCTCTGTGTGAAGTAATAAATATTATGTATGCCTGGCTCTTGGTAGCTCGTATGGAATAAAAGGAAAACAATTCTACATAGTTTCGAACATTTGAGGGATGGACTCAATCAACTTAGTCTCGAAACATTTGACGGATGTACTCAGTCCACTAATGCATATGCTGGGCCATCTTTTTTATTAGATCTAGCTTCCATATTTGATCCAACAATATTTTTTTTATCTTATACTGTAACAAAAGTTGTTCTCCAGGTACAACAATTTGCTCATATGTGGAGCCATCTTCTTGTTCATCAATTTGTAGACTAATTCATTCCATGATGCAAAATTATATATTTGTATTGTTTACTAATTAAATTGTTTATCTAGTTTCAGTTTGGAACATATACTTACACGTGGGGTGATACCAATTTGCCTTTTTCTTTCATGCATGCGTGCGTCGGCCCATGACTGTCGAAGGATAGTGCTTTTGCATTGGTCCAATAATGGTCAGGCTGAATGATTAGTCTAGCTTCATCACTCATCACAGCCGGTTCATGTTACTAACGGGTTATATTATGTTTATCACAGCCGGTTAAAAATCGTTTCTGCTGTTCCATGCATCACAACCTCTATAAATCAAATGCCCTCTTCCAACCCCGGCTATGAGGAGGGGTTGCAAACCGGCTCTGATGCCCGGCCGAATCTGTGGTAGTAAATGGCTAATCGTGCACGGGGGCAGAGGCACAGCTCGTGCAGTGCACATTAGGGACCACTGCTATTAGAAGCTGCATGGAGCTGACCATGAATATAGGAAAAGAAGAGCAGCAAGTCACGTCCTCATGGCCTTTCACAAAACATTGTGCTATGACTTCCATCGAAGACTGGCAGCATGCAAAGTGTACGCCAAATTGTTGTTTGGCACATATGCTCCAAGTTGGCTTATCAAATAAACGAATTACTAGTGGACAGGGTTGGTATGCCGGCCTTTACTAGTAGACACCCAACACAAGGGGTCCACTGCTACCTGGTGTATATATTTTGCATACGTCGTCTTCGTCATTGAGAAGAAAATGTAGCAGTTGGAGACGACGACACACGCTCGTTAATCATGTATCCTGAGAGTTGCTTCGTCGAGCTCGCACAAGATATGATACGGATAAATCAAATATTGACTACTCCAAGCATCCGTGGCGTCTTGAGTACGTGGAGCAAATTTTTAACTGCTTCATTGAATTTTGAACTGCTATCTACTTGCCTGTTTGATGTTATCTCAAGGAAAGACTTAGATCTAGTCCTGCTAATAAATCCAAAACCTGCGATCAGTTATTTTTAAACCATGTCACACCTGCTTGTCCCGCAAAACTTTCATTCTAACTTATGCGCATCTTGTGAGAGACTCATATATATCCTCTTATCTCAGAGTGCTAAACAAATATTTCCGCCCCTCATTTCATTACTACATAGAGGGCCGGCTCAATTGGATCTTTAAGGCCTGTTGCGTGATCAGTCCTAGAAGAAGTGATGTATCAGTTTCTCAAAAGAAAAGAAGAAGTGATGTATCTTTAGAGCCGATCAATCACATGAATCTAAAAATTATGTTATAACACCAGATACTTTGAGAATTGAATCAGATGCGAAAATGATCCACCTACAGAAAACCTTGGGTAGTTGGGTATCTACATTGCCCTCGGCTCTGTATAGCAACCGCCATCCCTGTGGCTGACTTGCATCCACCCCTAGCAGGCTCCACACTCCACTAGTTCATGGATCTTCTTCATGTTGTAAAACAAGAAGAATTGGAAAACACTGCCAAGGTCATTGCCGCTGCTCAGGGTAGCATCAGCTCGGGTGACATGTAATAAGGCTCTCTTGGTAGGGCTTCTCCAATGGCTTCTCGTGAAATCTTATCAAACTGGTAAAAATAAAACGGCTTTACCAACGAAGCACACATGAAGCTCCAAAATGGTTTCCAATAGAGAGGAGGAAAAAGATGCTTCTCCTTTCTTCCAATTTATTAAAATGCTCTTGTAATACTAAATTGCCACTGAGAGGACATTTTACTAAACATTTTTTTTTTCTAAAACGGTTTCAGCTCCACTAGAGAAGCTGCTTCACTAGAGAAGCCACAACTGGAGCGATTTTGAGAGAAGCCAGAGCCCTGCGAAATGGGGCTAAATGAAACTCTTAGATTCAAGCATTGACAAGCTTGTTCTTTCCTTAGATTTCCTGCCGCCATAAATTTGTCTTGGATGAGTATTCCTTCCGCATGTACAGATCCAATTAACTTAAGCATATTCTATGACAAATCGATAAGTATTTTACATGCTTGCCTCCTAACGGTTTTAATTTACTACAAGCTTAGTCATCACCTCAGCTGTAATGAATGGCCACGTTTATGAGCAGATACCATGCTTGGGAATATTTCTGCGCATATGTATGTATGCGGGGCCTGGTACGAACTCAGAGAGAAAACACGATGCAAATTTTATTTTCATATATAAACTGCAGTAATGGCAGCTGGAATTGTCTTTATTGCTGCCTTCCTTGGATCCCTGCCGCCATAGATTTGTCTTTAGTGAGTATTATCTCTGTATGTATAGCTTCCCATTCACTTAAGCATATGACTCAATGTCCAATGATTGTACAGTTTGTACTACGAGTTCAGTCATCATCATCTCCAATGCATAGCCATGTCGTTCCCATAGCTACCATGCTTGGGCATATTCCTACAAACATGTTGCTCAAGGCAATTTATATTATTTCCTATGTCAGGTAATATCAAATATTTAAGTGTACAGGCCCCAAGAGATGTGAACTTTCAGACACAACACAAAATATAGATCTGTAAAGGCTGTTTCTACTTTCTACTTGAAACATTCATTGCTTCTCATAGAACCCTATTGGAAATCTTAAGTAACATGATTTTTTTAGACAGAGTAAGTATTCACATCAGTCGCCGTTTTATCTTGAAGCAATGGGCAACAAAGGAAACTATTCATGGGCACGGTTAGTAAATACCAATGGATAGAGTGTCCACCAAAAGAGACTAGCATCCAGAGATCCAGTATATGACAAATGTCCAACATGTAAGCAATATAATAACGCCCAACTGCACACATAATGATTCACGAGAGAGAGGCATCATTGGCTAATACTTATTTGCCAGAATTATGGATCGCGGAAGGTATACATATGAAACTTGTATTTGTAGATAAAGGATGACTGGATACGAAGACTCAAGATAGTAGATTATTACTCCCATTTGATCCGAGACTGGAACTGGCTTCATAATTAGATTAAAAATGACGGGACCTTAGATTAGACTAATGCATATGCTAATTTGGTGGAGCCATCTTTTTTATCAGATCTAGCTTCCATATTTGATCCAACAATATTTTTTTGATCATAAATGTAACAAGTTGTTCTCCAGGTACAATAATTTGCTCATATGTGGAGCCATGTTCTTGTTCATCACTTCGTAGACTAATTCATTCCACGATGCAAAATTATATATTTGTACTAGAAACCGAGGCGCGGCGTTGCCGTGCGAACTTAGAGCGTGAACTTAGATGAGACCAGTGCTGGTGCTTATTAGTATACGTACCCGAATATGACAATCGCATATGTTTTGATGGAGACAAAAAGTCGTATGTATAAAGAAGTATTTATATTGTATTTAGATATAAAATATTAATAAGAAATAGAGAGCTAGATAATATGACCAAGAAATATAATGTAAAGTGTAGTTTAATCATATTGTATCATAATTAACATTTGACTAAGAAACAATCAGGGGAATCATTTATTGATGTAATGTTACAATGCTTAAGATATAGTGCTTTTCAAGGTAGTATTGGTTCTTCTTTAACTTGAGGGTTGTCACATCATAACCATTTTATAATTTAAGATAGTTTTCACATGCGTAGTAGTCAATGTATATTCTAGTCCTAGAAAGGAAAATAAAAAAGCTTTGATTAGTGATGACCTCCTGAAGAAAAAACATGGTTACATATTGGGAGGATATCACTAATTATTGTATATTTTATTGTTAGAAGTAATTTGGGGAAATAAAATATATTAGTTGATTGTGCTCTTTAGTTTTAGAAAGATGCAACTGTTAGTTTTTAGGTATTTTTTTAACGCAGTCTGTACAACTGTGTCTATAATTTTAGCAATTTTCTTTATTGCAATATTGTATATTTTTATTTTTTGGAATAATTTTTTTTGTGTGTGACACCTTTTGATTTAAACATATTTTGATGTTCTAATTGTAGGATGAAAAAATAAATAATCGTTGTAAATAAAATTTGATATTTTGTTCTGTATAAACATTGTAGGTTTTTACACTGCAAATAGCTTTCGTGTTGGACACTTATTAAACGTGTTTTGGTGTTTGAATCATAGGTGGAAATAAGAATAAATAACCCATACAAAGAGCTGCATGATAGTGGTTGTATTTTATAAAAAAAATAGGGGCTGTTTTAAAAGATGTCTTGAGAGGATGGACGACGGGTTAGATTTTGCGAAAACTGAAGGTTTATTCGCAAAAGCGCATATATGAGAGGAGGGACGAGGGAGGGACGGTGGGTTTAGTTTTGATATAAATAGAGGGCTTTTGTGAAAATAGACGGTGTGAGGAGGGAGGACGGCGGGTTATATTTTGTTGAAACCCGAGGGCTTTGTTGTAAAATTTCCGGGTATTCGCGGGATCTCGTCCGTTCGTGGGCCCATCCGATGGCCGAGGAGGATGGTGCAGATTTCGTTTGTTAGAGATTGTGGACTAATTAAATTCTTTATCTAGTTTCAGTTTGGAACATATACTTACACGTGGGTGATATCAATTTGCCTTTTTCTTTCATGCACACGTGCATAACTGTCGAACGATAGTGCTTTTGCATTGGTCCAATAATGGTCAGGCTGATGATCAGTCTAGCTTTATCACTCATCACAGCCGGTTCATGTAACTAACGGGTTGTGTTATTTTATCACAGCCGATTCAAAATCGTTTGTGCTGTTCCATGCATCACAACCTCTATAAATCAAATGCCTCTTCCAACCGGCTATGAGGATTGGTTGCAAACCGGAGGATTGGTTGCAAACCGGCTCTGATGCCCGGCCGATCTGTGGTAGTAAATGGCTAATCGTGCACGGGGGCAGAGGCACATTAGGACCACATCTCGTGCAACGCACATTAGGACCACTGCTATTCGAAGCTGCACCGAGCTGACCACGAATATAGAAAAGAATAGCAGCAAGTCACGTCCTCATGGCCTTTCACAAAACATTGTGCTATGACTTCCGTCGAAGACTGGCAGCATGCAAAGTGTACGCCAAATTGTTGATTGGCACATATGCTCCAAGTTGGCTTATGAAATAAATGATTTACTAGTGGACAGGGTTGGTGTAGGCCGGCCTTTACGTAGATGGAGACACCTAAATAAGCGGTCCAGCGCTACCTGTTGTATATATTGTGCACACATCGTCGTCATCGTTGAGAAGAAAATGTAGCAGTTGGAGACGACGATACACACTCGTTAATCGTGTATCCTGAGAGGTGCTTCCTCGAGCTCGCTCAAGATATGATACATATAAATCAAATATTGACTATTCCAAGCAGCCGTGGCGTCTTGAGTATGTGGAGCAATTTTATAACTGCTACATTGAATTTTTAACTGTTGCAAACTTGCTTGTCTGATGTTATCTCAAGGAAAGACTTAGATCTAGTCCTGCTAATAAATCCAGAACCTGCGATCAGTTATTTTTAAACCATGTCACACCTGCTTGTCCCGCAAAACTTTCATTCTAACTTATACGCATCTTGGGTGAGAGCATCATATATATCCTATTCACCCATATAGTGCTAAACAAAATATTTCTTCCCCTCATTTCATTACTACATAGAGGGCCGGCTCAAATGGATCTTTAAGGCCTGTTGCGTGATCAGTCCTAGAAAAAGTGATGTATCTTTAGAGCCGATCAATCAAATGAATCTCAGAATTATCTTATAACACCATATACTTTCGACAAACAGATGCGCAAATGAATTTATTTTTTTAAAAAAAATCACCCTACGGCAAATCTTGGGCATCTACATTGCCGTCACAGCTGCCCCTAGCAGACCCACACTCCACTAGTTCACGAATCTTCTTCATGTTGTACAACAACAAGAATTGGAAACACTGCCAAGGTCATAGCCACTGCTCAGGGTAGCAACAGCTCGGGTGAAGTCTCACCAAACGGGTAAAAATAAAACGGGTTCACCTACGAGTACAGACGAAACACTAAAACGGCTTCAAATAGAGAGGAGGAGCCAAACAAAATGGCTTCATCAGCTTCTCCTTTCTTCCCATTTATTAAAGTGCTCTTTTAGTTACTAAATTGCCACTAAGAGGACATTTTACCAAAGTTTTTTTTTTCTAAAATGTCTTCAGCTCCACCAGAGAAGTTGCTTCACTAGAGAAGCCACAACTGGAGTGATTTTGAGAGAAGCTAGAGCCCTATCAAATGGGGATAAATCAAACCCTTAGATTCAAGCACTCATCACAAGCTTGTCTTTTTCTTGGATTTCCTGCCGCCATAAACTTGTCTTGGATGAGGATTACCTCTATATGTACAGATCCAATTAACTTAAGCATATTCTATGACAGAATGATAAGTATTTTACATGTTTGCCTCCTAACGGTTTTACTACAAGCTCAGTCATCAGCTGTAATGAATGGACACGTTTATGAGCAGATACCATGCTTGGGAATATTCCTGCGCATGTGTATGTCTACAGGGCCAGGTACGAACTCAGAGAGAAAACATAATGCAAATTTTATTTTTCATATATAAACTGCAGTAATGGCAGCTGGCATTGTCTTTATTGCTGCCTTCCTTGGATCCCTGCCGCCATAGATTTGTCTTTAGTGTGTATTATCTTTGTATGTATAGCTTCCCATTCACTTAAGCAATAAGCATATGACTCAATGGCCAATGATTGTACAGTTTGTACTACGAGTTCAGTCATCATCATCTCCAATGCATAGTTCCATAGCTACCATATGCTTGGGCATATTCCTACTCACATGTTGCTCAAGGCAATTTATATTATTTCCTGTCAGGTAATATCAAATACTTAGGTGTGTACAGGACCCAAGAAGAGATGTGAACTTTCAGATACAACACAAAATTAATATAGGTTCTGTAAAGGCTGTTTCTACTTTCTAGACACTTGAAACATTCTTTGCTTCTCATAGAACCCTATTGGAAATCTTAAGTAACATGATTTTTTAGACAGAGTAAGTATTCGCATCAATCGTCATTTTATCTTGAAGCAATGGGCACAAAGGAAACTATTTTACAGGCAGTGTTAGTAGATACCAATGGATAGAGTGTCCACCAAAAGAGACTAGCATCCAGAGATCTAGTATATGACAAATGTCCAATATGTAAGCAATACAATAACGCCCAACTGCACACATCATGATTCACGAGAGAGAGACATCATTCGCGAATACTTATTTGCGAGAATTATGGATCGCAGAAGGTATACATATGAAACTTGTATGTGTACATAAAGGATGACTGGATACCAAGACTCAAGATAGTAGATTACTCCCATTTGATCCGAGACTGGAACTGGCTTCATGATAAGATTAAAAATGACGGGACCTGGGCTTCCCAGGCAAGATGGCACCTGCTGTTTGTCGAAGGTGCTACCTTTGGGCGGATCCAGCATACAATTTAGTTTTGGGATAATTGAGTATAAAACTGTTGATGTGAAAATATGGCGTCAAGGTCCAAATACTTCAGAAACGAGAACCTTCATTCGTATTACAAAACACTACTTGAGAGCATTTCATCCGTGCCGGTTACTGAGCCCGGCAAAAATAATCGACGCAGACGAGGAGTGGATATCCATGCCTGTGGCGCTGTCACCATGGATAATTGTTGTTTCTTATGGCTTTTCTTAAGACATGACATAAATAACTAACTATTTGAATCACTTTTAGCATATCCCTACCGGATATCGTGTTGATGCCCAAAAAGAAACATAAACCTTGCACAATTCAGAAAATCACAGTATTCATATACTCTACTTGCCCGATAACCTGTACACTTAACAATTTACAAAAAATAGAATTAGTTATAGTAAACCACAAAGTGCATCAGATGTTTTATTAAGTCACTGTTTGAAGTCTTCTTACATGAATGGTAATTAATTGACCATGGTTCCAATCATCATTGGCACTTATATATGCTTAGTACTCGAAGAAGTGGGTTCAAAAACTATATTATCAGTTTGGACTGACTGTGCCGACTAGTTCTGTAGTAGTTTGTGGCAGATCCAGCTTATAACCACAAAGTGCAATGGAATATATTTACTTGTATAATTTTTATATACCCCCCAAGTCCCCCGTCTCATGTCCCCTATAAATACCACTTCCCTACCCCTCAAGTGTCCCACACAGCTAGCACACAGCGAGCACAACATCTATATACCTCTTACTACATTTTTCTTCTTGCCCATGGGGGTGAACAATCCTCCACACTGCATGGCTACACTCTCCAGCTTTCTCCTATTCCTATGCTTCCTCTTGCTGCCAGGGGTCCTGGCTTTCACAGGTCCCCCGGAACAAAGTTATCCATGTCCGTGTGATTGTCCACCACAGAAGGAGACTCAACTACACTTGTTCTTGCACCAATTCCCTGCATGGGGAAATGTTTCAAACCCTAATGAGGTAGCTTTTCAAGGATGGGTTGCTGACCACTGGTTGCTCACCGGGGGGGCAGATCCGAATAACAATATTGTTGGGCGTGCGAGAGGCTACCACTTATTGACTGGTGATACAAACAAAGACTGGTATATTTCTCACATCTATGTGTTTGAGGACCAAAGGTAAAAATTCTTTTTCTCACATAAATGGTTTCATTATGCTATCAAACATCATGTCAACAGCGGCATTACGAAACTGATTGAATTTCATTTATTTCCTTTCATTTTTGGGTTGGTGTGTGTGTTAACTTTTTAGATGAAGGGTGCGATGTAATAAACTGTTTTTATATATTCTCTGTTTTTTTGGTATTAAGCTGTGGAATTTCTAAATGCTAATCGTTGTAATTCCACATATGAACGAAACAGGTTTGCAGGTTCCACTATTCAGGTTTTAGGTATGTTTGATGGTGAGTGGTCAATTATAGGTGGCACCAGAGCCTTTTCTAATGCACGTGGCTACATTAAATACAAAGAAGTTCCAAGTATCGTGAGTAGCATCACTGATGTTGTAAAAGAGCTTGATGTCCACATATTTACTCCGGATACTTCAACAGCGGTATGACCAGTTCTTGGGATCAGTTTTG
>JACEFO010001292.1:0-34002 GCA_015342445.1 Digitaria exilis | reverse complement strand
ATCTGAAGCTTTGTTACTCTTGGTGATTCGGTATCACCTAGACGGCTTGATGATGTTGATCTTGGAGCTGAGTGGAGATTGTGTGAAGCCCCAAGAAGGTGTACACGGTTTGAGAATCCACCGTCACGGAGTGGGAAATGGATATCCCCTACGAGAGCACTTGAATCCTTGTGTGGGATCAAGGGGGAGCTATACCCTTGTGCGGGTGCTCCCACGAGGACTACGGGGAGTTGCCGACCCCTCGATCCCTCGGGAATCCGGCTTCCTACTCTTCTCTTTACTTTTACCAATTTACTTTCCACATTTCAATTCCTAGACTTGTCATGCTAGAGTAGGATGTAACTAGGTTGCAAAATTCTTTTCAACACTAGTTAGGCACAAACCACACTTGTAGGCACATGGGGTGAATTGACTTATTCCATAGGATTGTTTTTATATATAAATTTTTGTAGAAACCTAATTCACCCCTTCTCTTTTGCATCTTGATCCTCTCAATTGGTATCAAAGCCTCATTGCTCAAAGGATAAGATTCACCGCCTAGAGCAAGATGTTAGTGAAGGACCTCCCCCGGTTTTTTCGATGGCAAGAATTTTTCCTATTGGAAGATCCGTATGGAAGCATACATTGATGACATGGATGCCGATATGCTTAAGGCCACCCTAGTTGGTTTCTCGCGCCCGTTGATGAGAACGACCTCATCTCACTTGAGGCAACTCATGCGAGCCTCAATGCTAAGGCTAGAAACACTCTCCTTAGAAGTCTCAGTAAGGAAAATTTTAATCAGGTTCGTAGTGAGACAAAAGCCCATAAAATGTGGAGAAAACTTGTTGATATTCACATGGTTCTAAGGATGAGAGAGAAGAGCGACACAAAGTCATTATGGATAAAATTGATGCTTTCAAGAAGTTTCCTAATGAATGTGCTCGTACTATGTACTCATGCTTGAATGCTCTTATAGAAGAATTGAATGAGCTTGATGTCACAAAGATGGAAAAACTTGAAGTTTCCTTAGTGCTCTTCCAAATGACAAGTACTCAAGCATCGTCACCGTCTAGCTCTATGATGATCTCAATGCTCACTCAATCACCAAGATGTTGGGGAAGATCAAGGCCATGAAGATTACATGGACTACACCAAAGAATATGAGAAGTATGAAGGCTCTTCTTCTTCCACCAAGCAAGACATAGCTTTCAAGGCTAGCAAAGAGAATAAGATGAAGAAGGTGATTGTTGAGGAGTCAAGTTTCGATGATGATGATGATGATGGCAAGAGTGAAGGATTTGATGAGGTTGCTCTCCTTATGAGGAAGACCACCAAGATGCTTCGGAAACTTGACAATAAGGGTATTGACTTCAACCACAAGAGCAAGAAATTCTCCATCAAAGATATGGATTGCTTCAATTGTGGTGAGCTTGGCCATCTTGCAAATCAATGCCCTCTTCCCGACAAGAGAAAGAAGAAAAATTACATGAAGGAGGAGAGTGATGATGGTGGTGATTACAAGGAGAAATCATTCAAGAGTAAGAAAGATGGCAACAAGTAGAAGTCCTCCACGCCCACCAAGAAGAAGCAAGGGAGAGCCTATATTGGGGAGTGGATCACCGATGACGACACTTCAAGCAATTCCTCAAATGAAAGTGAAGATGAAGGTGTTGCCGATCTTGCTATTGGTGCATCCATCCCTCCATCGCCTTTCTCAAGTTCCAAGTCAAGAAAGCATTTTTGCCTCATGGCAAAAGGTGATAGCAAGGTGACAAAGCCAAATCATGATGAGGATGCTAGTGATAGTGATGATAGTGATGATGATGATGAACCCTCTTATGATGATTTAGTTGCTTATCTCAAACAATACACTAGCATCATTAGAGAATCAAATGAGAAAAATTCATAAGCTTGAGCATAAGAAAGCCAAACTTGTTGCCAAATATGATGATCTAGAAGCCAAGAACAAAGAAATAAAACTTGAGCATGTTAAAGTTGCTAGTGATCATAATGAGTTGAAAAACAAGTTCCAAGAGCTCACTACCCACCACAAGTTGCTAGAAGAGAAATTTGATGTGCTATCAAGTGAGAAGTTGAATGAGGAGAAGATTGTGAAAGTCAATTATGGTATTCAATGTGATGATCTTCTTGAGGGAAGTGTCGTGCAAGTTGATTGTGGAATTCAATGTGATGATTTGCTTTAAGATCTCGCCTAATCCCCCAATGAAGGCAAATGTTGAGGCTAAACTTGATGAAGTGGCTAGTGATTTGCCTAATCCCCCAATGGAGGCTAGTAACAAGTCAAGGCGAAGGCTCTAGCAATGAAAAACTCAACCAAGAATTGTGCAACATGCAAGGGCAGGTTTGTGTTGGGAGAGTCAACAAATGGCATACTTGGCAAGGACTATGTGGATCTTCAAGTCAAGAACAAGCATGCCATGGCTGAAATTCAAAGGCTCAAACAACAAGTGAGTGATCTCAAGTCCGGCTACACCATCCTTGCAAATGGCAATCAACTCTTTAGCAAGATGATGTTCGATGGAGCAATCAACTATAACACTCAAGGGCTTGGGTATTTATCCACCAAGATTGTTGAAGCAAAGAACAAAATACCTCAACACACAAGTCATACAAGGCCAAAACTAGATATTGCACTGAGTGTCAACAAGAAGGTCATTTTGCTCATGAATGCAAGACTCCTCCTCGTCCAAAGATGTAAGATCACTTGAGACCTAAGACTTTCAATGCTCATTGTGGTGTATCCAAGATATCAAGTGGGAAGGTGGTAGTGAGATTCTTTGGACCTAAGGACTCAACTAGGACTAAGCAAATTTGGGTGCCCAAGATTCTAGTGTCTAACTTGAGTGAACCACACAAGTCAAATGTTGCATCAACTCCAACCTCTAGCTCCCGAACTTTCTCAAAGGTTTGAGTGGCTAAACCTCAAGCTTGATTTGATATGTGGGTGTAGGTGAACTACAAGACTGGTGGACACCATCGGGTAATGGATAGTGGATGTACTCAACATATGACCGGTGATCCCCGGATGTTCACCTCATTAGAAGAGAATGGAAGTCATGAGAAGATTACTTTTGATGAAAACTCAAAGGGCAAGGTTGAAGGTGTTGGCAAGATTGAGGTCTCCAATGATCATTCTATTTCCAATGTGCTACTAGTTGATACTTTGAGCTTCAATCTCTTATCCGTTGGTCAATTATGTGATTTGGGCTACAAATGTATATTCACCGATGAGGGTGTAGTTGTCACAAAGAAGAAAAGTGATGAAGCAATCTTCAAGGGTTTTAGATACAACAATCTCTATCTTGTTGACTTCAACTCAAATGAAACAAGCTTGTGCACTTGCTTATTCTCCAAGCCTTCTAAGGGTTGGTTGTGGCATAGAAGACTTGCACAAGTTGGTATGGTACTCTCAAGAAGCTAGTGAAGAAAGACTTGGTTATCGGCTGAAGACATCAAGTTTGAGAGGACAAGTTGTGTAGTGCATGTCAAGCCAGCAAGCCAGTGGCAAACACTCATCCAACCAAAGCTTATGTATCAACCTCAAGACCTCTAGAGCTTCTCCACATGGATTTGTTTGGACCAACAACTTATGCTAGCATTGGTGGGAATCTCTATTGTCTAGTGGTGGTGGATGATTTCTCTCGGTACACTTGGGTATTATTTCTCCATGGACAAGTCCGAGGTTGCCAAAGTTTCAAGAAGTTTGCCAAGAAAGTTCAAAATGAATATCAAGTCTCTTTGGTGAAGATTAGAAGTGACAATGGCACCGAGTTTGCTAACTCCAATATTGAAGAGTATTGTGATGAAGTGGAATCAAACATGAGTTCTCTGCAACCTACACACCACAACAAAATAGAGTAGTTGAAAGGAAGAATAGAACCTTGATCACCTTGGCTACAACAATGTTGGATGAATATGATACACATGAGAAGTTTTGGGCCGAGGCAATCAACACGGCATGCTATGCATCAAATCGTCTCTTCCCTCACCGTCTCTTGAAGAAAACTCCATATGAATTGCTTGTTGGGAGGAAGCCAAACATCTCATACTTCCGGGTGTTCGGCTGCAAATGCTACATCTACAAGAAGCGGCAACACCTAGGAAATTTCAAAAACGTTGTGATATTGGTTTTCTTCTTGGTTACTCATTGAAGTCCAAGGCATATAGAGTATTCAATTTGGCCACCAGCTTAGTTGAAGAAACATATGACGTGGAGCAATGGAAAAATTGTGATGATGTAGGTGGTGAACCCTTGAGGGAAGCTATGAAGAATATGCAAGTTGGAGTCATCAAGCCTAAGGAAGATGATGATGAAGTGCAAGAGATCAATCAACCATCTTCCTCCTCCATGGCGCCTCAAGTGGATGTGGATGAAAGCAAGAACAATGAAGATGACACACCACTCCCTCATGAAGATGTTCATATTCCACAAGAAGAGGTAGAAGCTCAAGCTCAAAATGTTGATGCTCCAAGTGCTCCTCAAGAACAACCACCTAGAAGACGCAATCTAAGAATTCAAGCTCATCCCTGAGATCTCATCATCGGAAGCCCCACCAAAGGAATCATGACAAGATCAAAAAATCAACAATCTATATTTTGTGAGCTTCTCCTTTGTCTCAAAGAAGGAGCCACCAAGATTGAAGAAGCTTTGGTTGATCCAAATTGGGTGAATACAATTCATGAAGAACTCAACAACTTCACCCGCAATAATGTGTGGACTTTGGTGGAAAGGCCAAGCAATGCAAGAGTGATTGGAACCAAGTGGGTCTTTCGGAACAAGCAAGATGATCAAGGCAATGTATTGAGGAACAAGGCAAGACTAGAGGGGTTCTCTCAATAGAAGGACTTGATTTTGGAGAGACCTTTGCACCGGTGGCTAGACTAGAGGCTATTCGCATACTTCCAACTTATGCCTCTTGTCACAACATGAAGCTCTATCAAATGGATGTGAAGAGTGCATTTCTCAATGGGTACATCAATGAAGAAGTCTATGTTGAACAACCACCAGGCTTTGAAGATCCTTTCAACCCCAATCATGTGTACAAGTTGTCCAAGGCACTCTATGGTCTCAAGCAAGCACCAAGAGCATGGTATGAACACCTTCGGGATTTTCTCATTGCCAAGGGCTACAAGATTGGGAAGTTTGACACTACTATTCACCAAGAAAGAGAATGGCGAGCTCTTTGTTTGTCAAGTCTATGTGGATGATATCATCTTTGGCTCAACAAATGAAGAGATATGCAAGAAATTTGGTGAAATGATGTTAAGAGAATTCGAGCTGTCTATGATTGGTGAACTTACATTCTTCCTTGGGTTTCAAATCAAGCAACTTGAAGAAGGCACCTTTATATGTCAAGAAAAGTATACCAAGGACCTTCTCAAGCACTTCAAGATGGAAGATTGCAAGCCTATCAAGACTCCTATGGCTACTAATGAGCATCTCGACCTTGATGAGGGAGGTAAACCGGTAGACCAAACTCTTTACCATTCTATTATTGGGAGTCTACTTTACCTTACCGCATCTAGGCCAGATATCATGTTTAGTGTTTGTATGTGTGCTCGCTTTCAAGCCAACCCCAAAGAAGCACATCTTAAGGCCGTGAAAAGGATCTTTAGATATCTCAAATATTCACCAAGCATTGGCCTTTGGTATCCAAAAGGAGCCCACTTTGAACTCGTTGGCTATTCCGATGCGGATCATGCGGGTTGCAAAGTGGATAGGAAGAGCACTTCCGGCAGGTGACAATTGCTTGGTAGGTTGCTAGTCTCTTGGTCCTCCAAAAGCAAAATGGTTTGACTCTTTCAACCACCGAGGCTGAGTACATTGCCGCCGGCTCTTGTTGTGCACAACTTCTTTACATGACTCAAACACTCCTAGACTACGGCCTAGTTCTTAGAAGTGTACCCTTGCTTTGTGACAATGAGAGTGCAGTAAAGCTTGCCAATAACCCCGTCCAACACTCACGTACCAAGCACATAGATATCCGTCATCACTTCATTAGAGATCATATAGCCTAGGATGATATATCTTTGCATGGTGTAAGGACGGATGTTCAATTGGCGGATATCTTCACAAAGCCTTTGGATGAGAATAGGTTTTGTAACTTGCGGAATGAGTTTAATGTGGTTGATTTCTCCAACTTCACCTAGTATTCTTATCTTTGTTTGTATATAGATATGTTTGAAAATCTCAAAAAAATAGTTGCTAGTGTTGTTTTTGCATATCATGAGTAGTATAGCTCATATGCATTAGGTGCTTGTCTAACCTTTGCAAGAAAGTGGTGAGATAGGTTTGGTAAGAGCCGATGGAAATTAGGTTGCTCTAGATATGGTAGAGGCTCACCATGAGCAAGCTTGCAAAGGGTTCAAACTTGGCAAGATAGATTTAAATTCTCGCTATAAATTCTTTTCTATGCACTTGCATGCATCTTGCATTGTGTTATTTTAGTCATTTTGTTGGCATTTGGTTATGGCATACATTTAGGGGGAGCATGGACTGCTTTCATCATCCCTTGTGCTCTCTCTAGGTGTTGGTGCCCTCCGGTGCTTTGGCTTTGGTTTTTCATTCCAAAACTATGTTAAACCACTTGGCCATATATAAAAATATTTTGAAACATGAGTGTTTGAGAGAGGTTCATTTGTCTCTGTCCAAGAATCATATTTATTCGTTTCTCTTTGGATCCATGGACTTGAGACAAGAAAACTCCGCGAAAAATTCCTTGAAAAATCCTTGTTGCAGGAGCGTCGACGCAATTTATCTTCACAGCGTCGAATCAGTCGACGGCATCGACTAATTCGACGGCTGTCCTTTTCAGCGACGAATCAATCGATGGCTGGCTCTTCCTATCTACGTTTGGTTCTGGTGAGCATCAACTCATTCGACGCGAGTTCACGCAAGCGTCGAATAAGTCAACGGTTCATCAACCCATCGTGATCTGAGCGGTTTATTCAAACTCGCTTGATCTGAGCCGTCCACTCCTCTCCAACCCCAACCGCCACCCGTCTCGGGGGTCCCACTTGTCAGCGCCATCCCTAACTTCGCGCCTGCTCCCCTCCGCCGCCGCCGTAGCATCCACCATCGTCGCTCCTCCTCCCCGTCGAGCGCCGCCGCTGTGCCCTTCTGCCGTCGTGCGCAGCCGCCTGTGCGTGCGCCGACACTCCGCGACGCTGCCTAGCGCTGCCACGCACAGCGCCGCCGACGTCGCCACCTAACCCTAGCGCCACCGCCACCACGCCATTGCTGCCGTGGGAACCTCCTCAAGCTTGTGAACATTCTCTCTTCTCTCCTCTTCCAAGCAAGGTGCATTTTGCCCCTTCTCTTCTCAATCTATCTCTACTTTGGCTCATATTCACTTAGAGAGATAAGTGTTGAATTCAAACTTTGAAATTTGAACTAAATCTTGAGATTCAACTAAAATTTGACCAATGCACCTTGCCTATGCTCTATGTGCTTATGAGTAGAATTTCATTCATATTCTCACTATATGACACAATTAGAGCTAGAGAAATTTTTGCTCTCATTATCTCTTGATGTTTATAATTCATATGATTTATCCGGATTAATGAGAGCTACATTCAATCATATCTTATGATAACTGTGTTTCTAAGCTCTTATCTACTTCATGCTTCCTAGGATCTCTTTCTAACTAGCTATACATCTATATATATTTTCTATTTTGTGCGAGCAGGACAGAGTTTGTTTTCAGAGGTTTAGGGACAGTTGCAGAGTTAGTGGCAGTGGCAGTGCTTGAGGCAAAGCCTTACGTTCTTTCTCTGGACAGCAAGGCAAAGCCTTGTCAAGGTTCTTGGCACTTTGAGGGGTTTCTTGTGAGGCTCTGATAGTATGGGTCGTACTATCGGTTCTAGCAGTGGTGCAGGTGGTGATGACAGGCCACCGACAGATCCAGCCAAAGACAAGGCTAAGGGCAAGGCAGTGGCAAAGCATAAGCCAAAGAAATTTCTCCAGAATGGCAGACAGTCATCAAGGTTGCTCAGGCACATGAGGATATTGAGACAGGCAGAGCTCAGCCAGCATGTCAGTTTCGGATTGTCGACCAGTCAGGGTCACCGGCTGCTCCAGAGGGTCCTACTCGGCCTCAGCCTCGTCGGTCTGGGCGGACTCGCTCTCAGGTTCACCCTCCGAGGGCCCCTCAGGCTACAGAATCTCTTGTCAGCTTCCCTGTGTCTGCCAGTTCCACAAAAGCACCTACTAGTTCCATTGTGCCTGCAAGTTCATTTGATCTACCAGCTAGCTCCTCACCACAGCCAGCCTCAGGCACAGCTCAGGCTCCTAGTCGTGCCAAGAAGAATGTCACTCGTCATACTCGGAAGCCCCGTGTTCACAAGCTGCAGGTTGTACACTCTGTCGGCTGCAAGATAGGTGAAGAAGAGGCAGAAGTAGAGGATGAGAGCTCCAGCTCAGAGTCAGAGCTAGATGTGGATGATCTTCTCAAAGCCACTACCACCAAGATCTGGCGTCTCAGGATCAGGAGCCTGGAGAGATGGTTTCATATTGTGTGTCCCATAGAGAGAGGCAGTTTATTCTGGACGTTTGTTCAACAGAGGTTCCATCAGGCTTACACTCGGTCCAGGATGACCTTCTTTCCTCACAGGGTGATGAAGACATCTCTTCTGACTTGAGCTATTGATATGACTGAGGATGGAATCCGATAGCTGTTTGCTCACCAGCCTGGTCTTCAGTTTGTACTCACTCTGCCAGGACATTATCATGAGGGCTGGGTCAGGGTGTTCTATGCCTCTGTCTGGGTTTATCCCGATCACGAGTACATCCGGTGCATGTTCAGAGGCCATGATATTCAGATTGAGAGAGCAGACCTTGAGATGATTCTTTGCTCACCAGCTGTTGAGACTAGACTCCATGAGCTTGCTTATCTAGGTCCTGAGCCTCCTCGTCAGCCCTGGTCTGCTGGGATTCATACACCTGACTTTGAGATGATCTCACCAGCTTTCCGAGCACCTTTCACTGCCTTATCTGAGCATCACCCAGGAGATCTTACACCTATTGGAAGTCTGTTACTTGAGCTTCTTAGACGTACTATCCTGCCCAGGATAGAGAACAGAGACGGGATTACAGCGCTGCAGCAGTGGACTCTTGCTTATATCATTCGTCAGCAGCAGTTTGACCTTGTGGACTTCTTGTTGTGCGATATTGAGGATGTGATCACAGACAGCATTAAGATGGGTCGTTTCATGCCATATGCCCACATCATCTCATATATCCTGGCTAGCAACATCAGTAGGCACAACAGAGAGTCTGGCGGAGAGATGTTCATGACTTCAGTTCAAGAGTGGTCCAACACAAAGACCACATTCCCAGACTACAGGCCTGCGAAGATAGGTGACAGGCGTCATGGATAGCAAGCTCTAGTGGCCACACAGCACCAGTTCACACCTAAGCAGCGAGCAGAGTTGGCAGCTCAGGATGAGGAGTTGAGGAAGGCCGAACATGATGCAGGCCTTGAGGGCATCCAGACTATCCGCAGCTCAGAGGACGAGTTTACTAATGATGAGTATGTCCCTATGCCTCCAATGCCACCACGTGCTCATGATGCAGAGGCCGGTGGATTAGGTTCAGCACCTCCAGAGTCTGAGGGACCGTCAGCAACTCCAGCAGAGCCCACTCCTACTCCTTCAGCTTCTTCTGAGCTCAGCCAGCTGACAGCCATCGTCCGTCTCCTTGCTGAGTCCCTCATTGCCACCAATGCCAGGGCAGAGCAGCGAGAGCAGCGTACAGAGGAGCGCTTTCAGTTCCTAGTTGAGCAGCAGCGCTGACAGCCTGAGATGTTTCAGTTTCAGCTTCAGTACCTCTACCATGCAACCGGTGTTCAGTCACCTCAGCTTCCTCCGCCTGCTGTCCCAATGGCGGGTTGCCCAACTCCTCCTCAGCTTGGTCAGCCTGTACTTGGGTCACTTGCACCTCCACCTCTTCCAGCATTCAGCCCACTTTGACCCATGGCTCAGTTCAGTCCGCTCCGACCTCCTAGTTCGTCCACGGCTGCTCCTCCAGTGACGTCTGAGACTCCTATGCCTAAGATCTCCACCTCCTTCCAGTCTCCTGTGACATCTCTGATGTCAAATTAGCTAAAAGATGCAATTAAGATCAATGCAACAGGGATTTAAGGTTGGAATTCAAAAATCTCTCGAAATTCACCAAAATTCAAACTTAAACTCCAAAAACAGGGATTAATTGGCACCAACCGAAAACTCGAGATTTTTTACTAAACTTGAAAATCTCCCAAAATAAAAGTTGTTTGGCATCAAAATTAAACCCTAGTCACTGTTTGGAAGTTTTGAAAATTTTGCGGTTTAGTCCCTCAAAAACTCAAATTACCGGTTTTGGCACATTTCTGTTTTGGGCTTTTTGAGCTTGAAAAACTTCGAATTTCAAGTTCATCCCAAAAAGGAAGTTGTGTCCCATCTTCCAATCTACAACTTTTATTTTTGCACCTTTTCAAGTTCAGTTCAAATTTTTGGAGAAAATTCGAAATCAAATTCGGAGCTCCCCGGGCCGTGAACAGTGCCCCTGGCGCGCGCCGCGGCGGCCAGAGCTCGGCCGCCACGCGGCCGGCGCGCGGCTCAGGCGGCGCTGACGCGGCCAAGGCGCGGCGGAGCGTGGCGCTCGTCGTCTAGTGCTTGTCCGTCCACTGTGGAGCCGTCGAGTCGCCGCCGTCGCCCTCGCTCCTCCTCGCGCCGCGGACGCCATGATGGCGGTCGCGCGCGCCACGGTCGCGCGCGCGCGAGCGCGCTGCGCTGGCGCTCTGTAGGCGCTAGGAGCCGCCCACATCGCGCCAAAACCGCTGAGGAAGATCCCCACTTCAACACGCCGCGATCTCCCTCGCCTGCAGCGCCGCCCACGCTCGCTCCGAGCTCACTGTGCGGCCATGGCGGGTCGCGTCGAGCATTAACGCGCTCGCGCGCTCCCGAGGCTCACAGTGGCTCCCCTCGCGCACTCAAGCGCCCCACCGAGCTTCCCACTCACTCCACTCGCACCCTCGAGCCTCCAGTGAACCCCCTCGCGCACTCCCCCTCCTTCTTCTTCCTCGCGACGCACGGACCGAACTTGAGTTCATCGCAAAATTCGTCGCGCACACGCAGCCATTCCCAAATCCACTCCGCACGGAGCTAGACCATTCCCCTAGCTCCATTTCCCCCAACTTTCCCCAGCACATTGCCCACTCCCGAGCTCGAATTTCCAAGTTCCCCCAAATCGCATTTTCCGGCCGTCGAACCACCTCACCGTCGAGACCCCACTCCGAGCCATCCCCGAGCTTCCCCGAGCACGGCAACAGCTTCCCCAAGCCCTGCTGAAGCTCACGGACCCCTCAGCCCTCCACGAGCGACACCGAGCTCGCCGGCGCAGACCCCGCAGCGGCCGCGCCGCCACCTCCTCGTCGCCGGCGTAACTCCGTCGACCCCCGGCCTCCCAACCGTGCTCAAACGACTCGTGGTGAGCCAAGGATCATTTTCCCCCTCTTCCCCGAGCCTAGTTCGCCGTGGTTTGCCCGGCGCAACTCCGGCGAGCCCCCGAGGACCGAAGTTCATCTTCTTCCTTTGTCCAGGGGCCTCTGCGCAAAAACCAGGGGCTTCTTCGCGAAAGTTTGAAAGTTCTAGGGTTCTCGGTGGAAATAGATTCTTACCCTAGATTTGATTTTTCCCGAAACTTGTAAAATCGATTAAAAATCGTAGAAAAATCAGAAAAATATGCAAAAATACTCTCTGGAATCGTTAGAGTCTAAACTACAATCTCTATTAGACATGTGTATGCTTTTGGTGAACTGTTGTCGAATTAAAAATCAAACTGTGAAAACCTAAAGTTGTACACCATTTCAAATCCAGAGCTCCGCTGGGGTTGAGCTTTGGATATGTTGTTAGTAGTGGCTTTGGACAGCTTGTGTCCAAAGGAGACCCAAAAATATGATGTGTAGCTCCAGTTATAGATTTAAATGTGTTTTCTGACTTTCTGCAGTAAAGAAATTGTCAAAAATAATTTGTGCAGCGAAAAATCATCATATTGCTCCTGAGAACTAAAAACTTGTTAGCACACATGTTAAAAATGAGAAACTTAATTTTTGCTCTGTTTAAGATGGCAAATAATTAAATATGTGTTTTTGGATAGAAAAATCATGAGGACTACCCAAGGGTTATTTTGAGCCACCACTTGGCCAGAGCCCTCCTCATACTTAAGCCTAGCTTTGGTAGGAAGATCTCCTGAAAAAGATGAATTTTCGATTTTATATGCATTTATTTCACTTTCTGCAGCTAGCTGTTGGCACATTTTTAATAAATTATGTGTAGCTCGAAATTAGCTAAATTTTGGAGTGAGCTTAGCTCTTATACTCCAGTAGCTGTCATAAAGTTTATGGCTAAAATTGATGAACAAAAATGGAGAAACAAAAATAAGAAGGAATCTAGATAGAAATTGAATTATATAAAAGAATAAACCTATTTGGTTAAGTGATTAAGTTTAAATGATTAAAATCAGAAATTTCAGAACAGCACCCAACTTGGTGAAGAAAGAAATAAAATTCTTTTATATATGTACACAATCACCATCAAATTCAACTATAACCTTTTTCACACCGACACCTTGCTTTGGTGGAGATAATGCAAACATCTAAGTATGTCTAGGTGAATATGGCCTTCAAGGCCCTAGTCTTAGCATCTAAAGGCAGCCGCCTTAAACTTATGCATATCATGTAGAAGGCGCTATTCCGGACGGCGACTACACCCTCGTCCCCGCAGAAGAGGAGCAAGCCCCGGAGCCCGGCACCAGTGCAGACGTGAACCACCCGAAGGCTAACTCTCAGCCCGAGCAAGAAGGCAAGCCCCGGAGCATGACCTAACATTTCTAAATATTGCACTTTGAATTCTTTATGTTCGTGCATTTACGTTTCTAGGAGTTGATTGAATACCATAGTTGCAATATTTTCCTAGTACCTATGACTTGCAATACTAGTATGAAAGGATCGATAGAGCATTGCTATAGGCTCGTTACAAGTCGAGTGATTTCCTGTCACTCGCGAGACATAGGAATTGCTTGTCTTTACTTATGTTGGAATCATAAGGATTGACGGGCGGGATGATAGATGTAGATCTCCCGTCCGTGTATTGATAATTGTTTAAGGTCGAAATGTGTGGTAGAGTGTGTCAAGTTTTTGAACGTACCACATACATGCCGGTATATGGGAGCCGGTAAGCCCGGTACCAGATTGAAGCAGCTAGGGCCGATAGCAATCTCTCCTTGGAAACTTTGTTTTCCCTTGCCGTACACTCGTGGATGTATGCGTGATGCTGTGAGTGAAGCAGTAAACCTTCATCCTAAGGAAGTGGACCCGGCTCCGAATTGTGGATCGATGGGAAAGGTTGGGAAATGCTTGTACCTTTTTTCGCAAGCAGAGTATCCGTGTGTGTTGGGTTTCCCCTGGCCAGGTAGCACAAATTCGGTTCGAACTGTCCGCTTCTCGCGGTTAATGAGACTGCTTGACCGCCCTGCTACATTGAGTAATAAGTGGAATTCTGAAATTATGAATTGTTCTATGAATTAAATTGTATTGCTCCACTTGTATGCTTAGAGAGGATGCTAATCTAGAATGGTTAAGTTTATTAGAATGTGGTGCTAAAACTTGAAAGTAAGGACCTACTTCTAGTTGCTTTTTGGCAAACAAACCCACTAGCCAAAAGCCTTCATTGTCTAGATGTCGGTGATGTAGTTTTCACCCGACGGGTAAGCCTTGCTGAGTATTAGTATACTCAGCCTTGCTTGTGGCAATATTTTACAGGTATCATTCTGGATGTGGATGCTATGACTTGGCCTGCCCAGGTTCCACCTGGCTGGCACATCGAATGGGTCCCGTCCTCAGGCGAGGATCGGGAGGAGTAGCTTCGTGGCAGGCTTCATCACGGAGTTACTTGTTTCGTCGTTAGTTTATTTACTTCCGCTGCAATGAACCTTTAAAGTCAGTTGTGTTGAACTTTTAATTCCGCTGCAAAACTTGTGTACTCTGATTTAAATTCGAACTCAGTTTGTAATAACTATGCTATCTACGTTTGTAATTTAAGTGTGGAATGTTGTAATCTCTGGAACTCACCTTCGTGTGGGCCTGCTGCTGTTACGATCTAGTTAAGTACGTGGTTTAATCGGGTTTAATCCGACGGCGCTCCAGCTTATTCCGGATTAAGTGCCTGACTACGTGACTAGTGGTCTGAAGGTACTTAACTTGGAATAATTTCGGAGTGGTCCGCCACAGCTGGCATCAGAGCCGAAGCAGCAGCCCGGAGAAAGCAACAGACCTTTAATAAACGATTTTTGAATAAAATTGGTCAACCCGTGCTTCCGATGCGCTTTGCAAAGGAAGGGTATTATAGGATCGTTAAGGATGTTACCTAGAGCGTGAAGCCTATGTGGGTTAAGGGATCACGTTATGATAGGTGGCAAAGAATATATTATACTGACTTCCAGCACATTTCATTCTGTCATTTACTTTACGCAATGGTGGGCGCAAGGTACGGCGATTGCTGTAACGTACCACGGCACTATATGAAAATATAGTGGCGGCACATAGTCAATACGTTGTAATGGCGTATGAAATTAGAATAGGATGGTGGGCGCAAGGTACGGCGATTGCTGTAGCGTACCACGTCATCATATGCAAATATGGTGGCGGCACATAGTCAATACGCTATTTCAATAGCGTATGAACCTGTCAATATGTTGCCTCGGTGACATATGAACATTGCCCGTTCAATGTTAAACGTTCGGGTGCCACCTCTATAGTGGGTGGTAATGAATGGAGACGCTTTCGTGAGTGCTGGCACGAAAGGTTGATTATACATGCTCTGGAATGGAAATTTTCTGCAGGTACACTAACCGCGATTCCGTACGTTGAAACGGTTAGAGAATTCCGACTAGATAATACAGCGAGAGACGAATATTGCCTAGCCACCGGCACTGACTCCGTAAGCCAAAAGTTATTGGCATGTGTGTTTGTGAGATCGAATAGGCCACTCATGCATTGCATCTCACCGAATTAATTTCAAATTTAATCCTTGACCAAATTGAACCGCCGTCAAAGAAATTGAAATCACAATCTAAAATTCCTGCTGAGAACAGTCTGTTTGCACCCTCAATTCGAAACTGAAAACTTGGTCAAATGAAAAAGTGTTCAACATGAAAGTTGTCATAAATATTATAAAGTACATGCTGGAGAAATTCCAACGAAAATGGATCAGTAAAACTGGAGTTATGTTAAAAATAGTAACCCCCTGTCTGCTGGAATTCCTGGAGACAGTGAGATAATAATTGAATTTTTACACTATCGTAACAACAGTTTCTGCCCAAACCTCCAACATGAAACTTGTTAGGAACTACTTAAACTATGTTCTGGCCAAATTTGAGAATTTTTGAGCTTACAGATTTCGAGTTTTGTAATTTTTACCACCTTACACAGAATCTGTTTTTGTTTTGGCGCTAACCGGTTCTCACCCTTGCCCCTTTTTCTTTTGGTTCAGATGGCCTCCAACGCTGACCTGGCTAGCTACCCCAACGACGTGTCTTTCTCTGACTGTTTGGGATGGGAAGGATTCCCCAGTATCCTATGGTCGGTTCTTCAGGCTATGGACTACCCGACACCGCCGCAGTACGAGAGGACGATTATCCGGGAGAGAGGTGTGGTTCGCTCCCGCGTGCGGTTGGTGGTGTACCGCCACCCGCCGTGTCCTAGCTCTCCCACCTGGACGGTGGAAGTGCACGGGCACCATATGGAGACCACGTGCGAGCTAGCTGCCATGAACGGCATTAGCTCTTTTGTTACTCAAAACCAGGAGTTAGTGGAGCATCAGTTACTTGGTTTGTTCCCGCCGACTCAGCCGGACGACCCTCATTGGATGAGGCGTTACTTGAGTTCCCCTCTGAGGATGGCGGAGAGCCCCGTCGCAGCAGCCGCCTTGATGATGAGGTGGATACGGGCATACCACAGGTTGCAGGCACTTCTTAGTCGGTCACAGAGCGAGTTGCTCCGCACGGCTATGGACATGTCCACTCGCGCCCGTGACCTAGGGGTTGAGAGGACCTCTTTGTCCATAGAGGTGACTACTAGGGATGCCATGATCGCTGACCTAGAGAGGCAACTCAATGACCTACAGATTGCACACAACAACACTCAGAATGAGTTAGCCCAGACTAGGGATGAGCTTGAGGAGGTACACGGCACCTTGCAGCATGCCAACGCCATGCTTGCTGCCCACGACGCTCAGCACCTCTTTGATGAGCAAGGAGGGGACATAGATGGTGAAGGAGAGGCCCCCGACTCCGATATGGACACCGAGGACGACATGCATCCCCTTCCGGCTCCACCTTCCCCTATGGGCAGCGAGGCTACCGCTAACAACTTGGATGACTTTTAGAGTGGTAGTGGCAATGACTCCTCCGCTAGGCCTAGAATTTTGGCTTCATGATGTAATAGGCTAGATGGAGTTGAGCTCCTCTTGTTAACTTTTGAGGTATTGTAAAATTAATGGTGTGGTGTGATGTAAGACTTGATGATGATGTAAGGGCTGCGTTGACAACATTCTGCAGCTTCCCCTTGTTTTAATTATTCGTGGTTCTTCCTTTCATTTCTGGACTGTGATGTGAACTAGAAAGTGGTTTGGATTTTGTCAAACTAAATGATCACCAAATTGCAACCTCATTGGTTAAGCGAAATAAAATTGGCGATTAAAACACTACAGCTCGGCCTGCTGAAAAACAGCAAACGCAGAGAGCTGAGATTTGAATTTTTCGGCTTAGTTCCAGTCCGAATTTGAACTTGAGCCCAACATGAAAGTTGCAGAGCATAAAATTTTCGAGCTACTGACCGAACGGGAGCTTATGACTTGTTTCCTGTTGGGAGATATGAATTTTTCTCCCAAAACTGCGTGCTGATTGTCACTCTACGCAGTGTACTTCAAATGTTGTCACATTCTACCTTGTCATTTATTATGCAAGTTAATGAAATGTGGCTAATACGAGTCCCTACTGCAGATGGCAATCACCCGCAGCGGTCACGACGCTAGTGGCTCCAATGCTAACCAGCAGGGGCCTGAGGGGCAGCAGCAACCACCGCCTCCTCCTCCACCGCAGCAACCTCCTACGTGGCAGCAACTCTACGCCACGCAAACGGAGATTCTTCGGAACCTGCAGCATCAGCAGCAGATGATGCAGCAGCAGATGCTGCAGCAGGGAGGACAACGGGCCCCTCAGCCTCAGGTGGCTCGATACGAGGATTTTCTGGCGACACACCCGCCGATCTTCTCTCGTGCCGACGAACCTTTGGAGGCCGACACCTGGATTCGAGCCATTGAGTCCAAGTTCACCATACTGGCCACGCCTTGCACCGCCAACCGCAAGGTCGTGTTCGCGGCGCAGCAGCTCCGCGGCCCAGCTCTCCTTTGGTGGGAGAACTACCTGGCCCTGCAGCAGGAGGGTCACGTAGTTGAGTGGGATGAGTTCAAGGCTGCATTCAAGGCTCATCACATTCCAGCCGGTCTGGTGGAAAGAAAGTTGAACGAGTTTCTGGCGCTGACCCAAGGTACTCGCACGGTCTTGCAGTACGCCCAGGCCTTCAACGGTCTGTGCCCCTATGCCGGTCACCATGCTGACTCCGACGAGAAGAAGCTTGAAAGGTTCCGCCGTGGCCTGAACACCAAGCTGAAGGCGCAGTTGGCCACTACCCGTGCTCCCACGTACGGTGATCTTGTCAACCTTGCCATTGCTCAAGAAGACGCCAATACGGTGCACAAGGCAGAAAAGAAGAGGAAGACTCCCGCTGGACCGTCTAGCTCGCAGCCCCAGAGGTTCCGCCTGGTTCCCCCGGCTGCACCGCAGGGGCAGTCCAGGGCACCTCAGGGAGGTGGTTGGGTTGCTAGGCCGCCGCAGCCTAACGCGCCTCGTTTCCCTCCACCGCAGCAGCAGCAAGCACCAAGGCAGAATGCACCGCAGCCAGCTCGTCCTGGAGCCGGCTACCAGTGCTTCAAGTGCGGGAGCAAGGATCACTTTATCAAGGATTGCCCGCAGAACAGACAGCAGAACCAGCGCCCTGGGAATCAACAAGGCAAGGGCAGGCAGCAGCAGCAGCGTGTGCAAGTCCGCCAAGGACGGCTCAACTACACCAACTTGGCCGACTTACCCGAGGGAGCCCCAGACATGACTGGTATCTTCCCTATCTGCACTCAACCTGCTGTGATATTATTTGATTCCGGAGCAACGCATAGTTTTATAAGCACAAGATTCCATGTGAAATGCGGATTAAAATCATATCATACCAAATCCTCCTATGTGATATCAACTGCGGGAGGCAAAATTGCATCCAACCAAGTCACCCACAAAGTTCCAATCAGGCTAGGAAGTAAAACATTCCCTACTGATTTGATTCTACTTGGTATGGAAGGAATTGACATCGTGTTAGGAGCAAATTGGATGACTCAGCACAAAGTTGTCCTAGATGTTGCGGAACGAGTTGTTGAGATAAACTCGCCTACGCATGGCCCGCGTATGCTATATCTGCCACAACGGACTTGCGTTGATGCTTGTGCTTATTCCATGGTCGAAACCCAACTAAAGGACATTCCGGTGGTATGTGAGTATGCCGATGTATTTCCGGATGACTTACCAGGGATGCCGCCGAATAGGGACGTTGAATTTGTGATTGAATTACAACCTGGCACCGCACCTATATCAAAGAGACCCTATAGGATGCCACCCAATGAATTGGCTGAATTAAAAATTCAACTCCAAGAATTGCTAGATAAAGGTTTCATTCGCCCAAGTGTGTCACCGTGGGGATGTCCCGCTATCTTCGTGAAGAAGAAGGACCATTCCTTGAGGTTGTGTATTGATTACCGGCCTCTCAATGCGGTAACTATTAAGAACAAGTATCCGTTACCCCGAATTGACATCCTGTTTGATCAACTAGCTGGCGCCAGAGTGTTCTCCAAGATTGACCTTCGCTCTGGCTATCACCAAATAAAAATCAGGCCTTGTGATATTCCAAAGACTGCCTTCTCCACACGTTACGGACTCTATGAGTTCCTGGTTATGTCTTTTGGACTCACCAACGCCCCAGCCTATTTCATGTACCTCATGAATTCGGTCTTCATGTCTGAATTAGACAAGTTTGTGGTGGTTTTCATTGATGACATTCTTGTATACTCCAAGAATGAGGAAGAGCACGCTGAGCACCTTCGCATTGTTCTTCAGCGACTGAGAGACCACCAGCTCTACGCCAAGTTCTCCAAGTGTGAATTCTGGTTAGAGAGCGTGAAGTTTTTGGGCCACACGGTTTCCAAAGATGGTATATCCGTAGATCCATCCAAAGTGCAAGAGGTGCTAGACTGGCAACCACCTACTTCAGTCCATGAGATTCGGAGTTTTCTGGGATTAGCCGGTTACTACCGCCGCTTTATTCCGGACTTCTCTCGAATTGCGAAGCCTATGACCGAACTTTTGAAGAAGGGAGTTAAATTTGAGAGGAATGACAAATGTGAGGAAGCTTTCCACACCCTGCGAAGACTTCTGACATCGGCCCCAGTTTTGGCTCAGCCCGATTGCACCAAGCCGTATGATGTTTATTGTGATGCATCAGGCACCGGTCTTGGCTGTGTTCTCATGCAAGAGAACCGAGTCATCGCTTATGCTTCACGAGCACTTCGACCTCATGAGCAAAACTACCCCACACACGATCTTGAGTTAGCAGCGGTCATTCATGCTCTCAAGATGTGGAGGCACTATTTGATGGGTGTTCCCTGCAACATATACACTGACCACAAGAGCCTTAAGTATGTCTTTACTCAGGCACATCTGAATATGAGGCAGCGGAGATGGTTGGAGTTAGCAAAGGACTATGACCTTAGTGTACATTATCACCCCGGGAAGGCTAATGTCGTTGCGGATGCACTCAGCCGCAAGGCTCGTTGCCATTGTCTTTCCGTGGAGTCCTACGCTGACACCCTGTGTCACGAAATGGCAAAGCTCAACTTAGAGATTGTTCCACACGGGTACTTCAACCATATTGCAGTGGAACCAACCTTGCACGATCAGATTGTTATGGCCCAATTAAATGATGCGGGCGTTAAAGTTCTCAAAAGAAAATTGTCTAAAGAAAAGGTGAAAGAAAAGTACAAGTGCTTCCGGTTAGACGGGCAAGGAGTCCTATGGTTTGGACACCGCCTCATGGTGCCCAAAAATATGGAACTCCGGAGGAAGATTATGGATGAGGCACATCTCTCTAAATTTTCTATCCATCCCGGCAGCACCAAAATGTATCAAGACTTGAAACAAAACTTTTGGTGGACTCGAATGAAACGAGAGATTGCCACGTATGTGTCGGAATGTGACACATGCCAGCGGGTTAAGGCTAGCCACTTGAAGGTAGCAGGCACGCTTCAACCTCTACCTATTCCCTCATGGAAGTGGGAAGATATCAGTATGGATTTTATTGTTGGACTTCCCAAGACCCCTCAGGGCCACGATTCTATCTGGGTAATTGTGGATCGCCTTACCAAAACCGCGCATTTTGTTCCGGTCAATGTCACTTATCCCGCTAAGAGATATGCGGAGATTTATTTGGAGCGGATCGTTTGTCTACACGGGGTACCCAAGACGATAATTTCAGATCGTGGTGCTCTGTTCATAGCACGCTTTTGGGAGCAATTGCAAATGTCCCTAGGCACCAAACTAATCCGTAGCTCAGCATATCACCCACAGACCGATGGGCAAACAGAAAGGGTAAACCAAATACTTGAAGATATGCTTCGAGCCTGTGTTATTCATTATGGGAAGAATTGGGAAAAGTGTTTATCCCTAGCGGAATTCTCCTATAATAACAGCTATCAAGCAAGTCTAAAAATGGCACCTTTCGAAGCCCTATATGGTAGGAGATGTCGGACCCCGTTATGTTGGTCCCAGGCAGGCGAGAGATACACTTATGGCCCTGACCTTGTGAAAGAAGCGGAAGAAAAAGTTAAAATTATTCGGGAGAATCTAAAGACCGCTCAGACGCGACAAAAGAGTTATTTTGATCAGCGGCGGAAGCCACTTCAGTTTGGAGTTGGCGATCATGTGTATCTTAAGGTCTCCCCGACCAAGGGTGTGCAAAGGTTTGGACTAAAGGGAAAACTTGCACCTCGCTATATCGGCCCGTATGAAATCACTCAACAATGTGGGCCGGTAGCTTATCAAGTGAAGCTTCCCGAGAGACTTTCAGCGGTACATAATGTGTTTCACGTTTCTCAACTCAAGAGGTGTCTTCGTGTTCCAACCGAAGTTGCTGAACAAGAGGAACTCTCGGTTGAACCGGATCTCTCTTATGATGAGCATCCTGTCAAGATCCTCGACGAGAAAGAGCGACAGACACGAAGGAAGGGAGTTAAAATGTATAAAATTCAGTGGAGTCGTCATTCTGAAGATGAAGCCACGTGGGAAACCGAGGATTATCTCAGGAAGAATTTCCCCGACATACTTTCATAAGCCGAGGTATTACTTTTCCCCTCCTTATCATTAAGCGTAATCGAATCTCGGGGCGAGATTCCTTTTAAGGGGGGTAGGCTGTGACATCTCTGATGTCAAATTAGCTAAAAGATGCAATTAAGATCAATGCAACAGGGATTTAAGGTTGGAATTCAAAAATCTCTCGAAATTCACCAAAATTCAAACTTAAACTCCAAAAACAGGGATTAATTGGCACCAACCGAAAACTCGAGATTTTTTTACTAAACCTGAAAATCTCCCAAAATAAAAGTTGTTTGGCATCAAAATTAAACCCTAGTCACTGTTTGGAATTTTTGAAAATTTTGCGGTTTAGTCCCTCAAAAACTCAAATTACCGGTTTTGGCACATTTCTGTTTTTGGGCTTTTTGAGCTTGAAAAACTTCGAATTTCAAGTTCATCCCAAAAAGGAAGTTGTGTCCCATCTTCCAATCTACAACTTTTATTTTTGCACTTTTTCAAGTTCAGTTCAAATTTTTGGAGAAAATTCGAAATCAAATTCGGAGCTCCCCGGGCCGTGAACAGTGCCCCTGGCGCGCGCCGCGGCGGCCAGAGCTCGGCCGCCACGCGGCCGGCGCGCGGCTCAGGCGGCGCTGACGCGGCCAAGGCGCGGCGGAGCGTGGCGCTCGTCGTCTAGTGCTTGTCCGTCCACTGTGGAGCCGTCGAGTCGCCGCCGTCGCCCTCGCTCCTCCTCGCGCCGCGGACGCCATGATGGCGGTCGCGCGCGCCACGGTCGCGCGCGCGAGCGCGCTGCGCTGGCGCTCTGTTGGCGCTAGGAGCCGCCCACATCGCGCCAAAACCGCTGAGGAAGATCCCCACTTCAACACGCCGCGATCTCCCTCGCCTGCAGCGCCGCCCACGCTCGCTCCGAGCTCACTGTGCGGCCATGGCGGGTCGCGTCGAGCATTAACGCGCTCGCGCGCTCCCGAGGCTCACAGTGGCTCCCCTCGCGCACTCAAGCGCCCCACCGAGCTTCCCACTCACTCCACTCGCACCCTCGAGCCTCCAGTGAACCCCCTCGCGCACTCCCCCTCCTTCTTCTTCCTCGCGACGCACGGACCGAACTTGAGTTCATCGCAAAATTCGTCGCGCACACGCAGCCATTCCCAAATCCACTCCGCACGGAGCTAGACCATTCCCCTAGCTCCATTTCCCCCAACTTTCCCCAGCACATTGCCCACTCCCGAGCTCGAATTTCCAAGTTCCCCCAAATCGCATTTTCCGGCCGTCGAACCACCTCACCGTCGAGACCCCACTCCGAGCCATCCCCGAGCTTCCCCGAGCACGGCAACAGCTTCCCCAAGCCCTGCTGAAGCTCACGGACCCCTCAGCCCTCCACGAGCGACACCGAGCTCGCCGGCGCAGACCCCGCAGCGGCCGCGCCGCCACCTCCTCGTCGCCGGCGTAACTCCGTCGACCCCCGGCCTCCCAACCGTGCTCAAACGACTCGTGGTGAGCCAAGGATCATTTTCCCCCTCTTCCCCGAGCCTAGTTCGCCGTGGTTTGCCCGGCGCAACTCCGGCGAGCCCCCGAGGACCGAAGTTCATCTTCTTCCTTTGTCCAGGGGCCTCTGCGCAAAAACCAGGGGCTTCTTCGCGAAAGTTTGAAAGTTCTAGGGTTCTCGGTGGAAATAGATTCTTACCCTAGATTTGATTTTTCCCGAAACTTGTAAAATCGATTAAAAATCGTAGAAAAATCAGAAAAATATGCAAAAATACTCTCTGGAATCGTTAGAGTCTAAACTACAATCTCTATTAGACATGTGTATGCTTTTGGTGAATTGTTGTCGAATTAAAAATCAAACTGTGAAAACCTAAAGTTGTACACCATTTCAAATCCAGAGCTCCGCTGGGGTTGAGCTTTGGATATCTTGTTAGTAGTGGCTTTGGACAGCTTGTGTCCAAAGGAGACCCAAAAATATGATGTGTAGCTCCAGTTATAGATTTAAATGTGTTTTCTGACTTTCTGCAGTAAAGAAATTGTCAAAAATAATTTGTGCAGCGAAAAATCATCATATTGCTCCTGAGAACTAAAACCTTGTTAGCACACATGTTAAAAATGAGAAACTTAATTTTTGCTCTGTTTAAGATGGCAAATAATTAAATATGTGTTTTTGGATAGAAAAATCATGAGGACTACCCAAGGGTTATTTTGAGCCACCACTTGGCCAGAGCCCTCCTCATACTTAAGCCTAGCTTTGGTAGGAAGATCTCCTGAAAAAGATGAATTTTCGATTTTATATGCATTTATTTCACTTTCTGCAGCTAGCTGTTGGCACATTTTTAATAAATTATGTGTAGCTCGAAATTAGCTAAATTTTGGAGTGAGCTTAGCTCTTATACTCCAGTAGCTGTCATAAAGTTTATGGCTAAAATTGATGAACAAAAATGGAGAAACAAAAATAAGAAGGAATCTAGATAGAAATTGAATTATATAAAAGAATAAACCTATTTGGTTAAGTGATTAAGTTTAAATGATTAAAATCAGAAATTTCAGAACAGCACCCAACTTGGTGAAGAAAGAAATAAAATTCTTTTATATATGTACACAATCACCATCAAATTCAACTATAACCTTTTTCACACCGACACCTTGCTTTGGTGGAGATAATGCAAACATCTAAGTATGTCTAGGTGAATATGGCCTTCAAGGCCCTAGTCTTAGCATCTAAAGGCAGCCGCCTTAAACTTATGCATATCATGTAGAAGGCGCTATTCCGGACGGCGACTACACCCTCGTCCCCGCAGAAGAGGAGCAAGCCCCGGAGCCCGGCACCAGTGCAGACGTGAACCACCCGAAGGCTAACTCTCAGCCCGAGCAAGAAGGCAAGCCCCGGAGCATGACCTAACATTTCTAAATATTGCACTTTGAATTCTTTATGTTCGTGCATTTACGTTTCTAGGAGTTGATTGAATACCATAGTTGCAATATTTTCCTAGTACCTATGACTTGCAATACTAGTATGAAAGGATCGATAGAGCATTGCTATAGGCTCGTTACAAGTCGAGTGATTTCCTGTCACTCGCGAGACATAGGAATTGCTTGTCTTTACTTATGTTGGAATCATAAGGATTGACGGGCGGGATGATAGATGTAGATCTCCCGTCCGTGTATTGATAATTGTTTAAGGTCGAAATGTGTGGTAGAGTGTGTCAAGTTTTTGAACGTACCACATACATGCCGGTATATGGGAGCCGGTAAGCCCGGTACCAGATTGAAGCAGCTAGGGCCGATAGCAATCTCTCCTTGGAAACTTTGTTTTCCCTTGCCGTACACTCGTGGATGTATGCGTGATGCTGTGAGTGAAGCAGTAAACCTTCATCCTAAGGAAGTGGACCCGGCTCCGAATTGTGGATCGATGGGAAAGGTTGGGAAATGCTTGTACCTTTTTTCGCAAGCAGAGTATCCGTGTGTGTTGGGTTTCCCCTGGCCAGGTAGCACAAATTCGGTTCGAACTGTCCGCTTCTCGCGGTTAATGAGACTGCTTGACCGCCCTGCTACATTGAGTAATAAGTGGAATTCTGAAATTATGAATTGTTCTATGAATTAAATTGTATTGCTCCACTTGTATGCTTAGAGAGGATGCTAATCTAGAATGGTTAAGTTTATTAGAATGTGGTGCTAAAACTTGAAAGTAAGGACCTACTTCTAGTTGCTTTTTGGCAAACAAACCCACTAGCCAAAAGCCTTCATTGTCTAGATGTCGGTGATGTAGTTTTCACCCGACGGGTAAGCCTTGCTGAGTATTAGTATACTCAGCCTTGCTTGTGGCAATATTTTACAGGTATCATTCTGGATGTGGATGCTATGACTTGGCCTGCCCAGGTTCCACCTGGCTGGCACATCGAATGGGTCCCGTCCTCAGGCGAGGATCGGGAGGAGTAGCTTCGTGGCAGGCTTCATCACGGAGTTACTTGTTTCGTCGTTAGTTTATTTACTTCCGCTGCAATGAACCTTTAAAGTCAGTTGTGTTGAACTTTTAATTCCGCTGCAAAACTTGTGTACTCTGATTTAAATTCGAACTCAGTTTGTAATAACTATGCTATCTACGTTTGTAATTTAAGTGTGGAATGTTGTAATCTCTGGAACTCACCTTCGTGTGGGCCTGCTGCTGTTACGATCTAGTTAAGTACGTGGTTTAATCGGGTTTAATCCGACGGCGCTCCAGCTTATTCCGGATTAAGTGCCTGACTACGTGACTAGTGGTCTGAAGGTACTTAACTTGGAATAATTTCGGAGTGGTCCGCCACAGCTGGCATCAGAGCCGAAGCAGCAGCCCGGAGAAAGCAACAGACCTTTAATAAACGATTTTTGAATAAAATTGGTCAACCCGTGCTTCCGATGCGCTTTGCAAAGGAAGGGTATTATAGGATCGTTAAGGATGTTACCTAGAGCGTGAAGCCTATGTGGGTTAAGGGATCACGTTATGATAGGTGGCAAAGAATATATTATACTGACTTCCAGCACATTTCATTCTGTCATTTACTTTACGCAATGGTGGGCGCAAGGTACGGCGATTGCTGTAACGTACCACGGCACTATATGAAAATATAGTGGCGGCACATAGTCAATACGCTGTAATGGCGTATGAAATTAGAATAGGATGGTGGGCGCAAGGTACGGCGATTGCTGTAGCGTACCACGTCATCATATGCAAATATGGTGGCGGCACATAGTCAATACGCTATTTCAATAGCGTATGAACCTGTCAATATGTTGCCTCGGTGACATATGAACATTGCCCGTTCAATGTTAAACGTTCGGGTGCCACCTCTATAGTGGGTGGTAATGAATGGAGACGCTTTCGTGAGTGCTGGCACGAAAGGTTGATTATACATGCTCTGGAATGGAAATTTTCTGCAGGTACACTAACCGCGATTCCGTACGTTGAAACGGTTAGAGAATTCCGACTAGATAATACAGCGAGAGACGAATATTGCCTAGCCACCGGCACTGACTCCGTAAGCCAAAAGTTATTGGCATGTGTGTTTGTGAGATCGAATAGGCCACTCATGCATTGCATCTCACCGAATTAATTTCAAATTTAATCCTTGACCAAATTGAACCGCCGTCAAAGAAATTGAAATCACAATCTAAAATTCCTGCTGAGAACAGTCTGTTTGCACCCTCAATTCGAAACTGAAAACTTGGTCAAATGAAAAAGTGTTCAACATGAAAGTTGTCATAAATATTATAAAGTACATGCTGGAGAAATTCCAACGAAAATGGATCAGTAAAACTGGAGTTATGTTAAAAATAGTAACCCCCTGTCTGCTGGAATTCCTGGAGACAGTGAGATAATAATTGAATTTTTACACTATCGTAACAACAGTTTCTGCCCAAACCTCCAACATGAAACTTGTTAGGAACTACTTAAACTATGTTCTGGCCAAATTTGAGAATTTTTGAGCTTACAGATTTCGAGTTTTGTAATTTTTACCACCTTACACAGAATCTGTTTTTGTTTTGGCGCTAACCGGTTCTCACCCTTGCCCCTTTTTCTTTTGGTTCAGATGGCCTCCAACGCTGACCTGGCTAGCTACCCCAACGACGTGTCTTTCTCTGACTGTTTGGGATGGGAAGGATTCCCCAGTATCCTATGGTCGGTTCTTCAGGCTATGGACTACCCGACACCGCCGCAGTACGAGAGGACGATTATCCGGGAGAGAGGTGTGGTTCGCTCCCGCGTGCGGTTGGTGGTGTACCGCCACCCGCCGTGTCCTAGCTCTCCCACCTGGACGGTGGAAGTGCACGGGCACCATATGGAGACCACGTGCGAGCTAGCTGCCATGAACGGCATTAGCTCTTTTGTTACTCAAAACCAGGAGTTAGTGGAGCATCAGTTACTTGGTTTGTTCCCGCCGACTCAGCCGGACGACCCTCATTGGATGAGGCGTTACTTGAGTTCCCCTCTGAGGATGGCGGAGAGCCCCGTCGCAGCAGCCGCCTTGATGATGAGGTGGATACGGGCATACCACAGGTTGCAGGCACTTCTTAGTCGGTCACAGAGCGAGTTGCTCCGCACGGCTATGGACATGTCCACTCGCGCCCGTGACCTAGGGGTTGAGAGGACCTCTTTGTCCATAGAGGTGACTACTAGGGATGCCATGATCGCTGACCTAGAGAGGCAACTCAATGACCTACAGATTGCACACAACAACACTCAGAATGAGTTAGCCCAGACTAGGGATGAGCTTGAGGAGGTACACGGCACCTTGCAGCATGCCAACGCCATGCTTGCTGCCCACGACGCTCAGCACCTCTTTGATGAGCAAGGAGGGGACATAGATGGTGAAGGAGAGGCCCCGACTCCGATATGGACACCGAGGACGACATGCATCCCCTTCCGGCTCCACCTTCCCCTATGGGCAGCGAGGCTACCGCTAACAACTTGGATGACTTTTAGAGTGGTAGTGGCAATGACTCCTCCGCTAGGCCTAGAATTTTGGCTTCATGATGTAATAGGCTAGATGGAGTTGAGCTCCTCTTGTTAACTTTTGAGGTATTGTAAAATTAATGGTGTGGTGTGATGTAAGACTTGATGATGATGTAAGGGCTGCGTTGACAACATTCTGCAGCTTCCCCTTGTTTTAATTATTCGTGGTTCTTCCTTTCATTTCTGGACTGTGATGTGAACTAGAAAGTGGTTTGGATTTTGTCAAACTAAATGATCACCAAATTGCAACCTCATTGGTTAAGCGAAATAAAATTGGCGATTAAAACACTACAGCTCGGCCTGCTGAAAAACAGCAAACGCAGAGAGCTGAGATTTGAATTTTTCGGCTTAGTTCCAGTCCGAATTTGAACTTGAGCCCAACATGAAAGTTGCAGAGCATAAAATTTTCGAGCTACTGACCGAACGGGAGCTTATGACTTGTTTCCTGTTGGGAGATATGAATTTTTCTCCCAAAACTGCGTGCTGATTGTCACTCTACGCAGTGTACTTCAAATGTTGTCACATTCTACCTTGTCATTTATTATGCAAGTTAATGAAATGTGGCTAATACGAGTCCCTACTGCAGATGGCAATCACCCGCAGCGGTCACGACGCTAGTGGCTCCAATGCTAACCAGCAGGGGCCTGAGGGGCAGCAGCAACCACCGCCTCCTCCTCCACCGCAGCAACCTCCTACGTGGCAGCAACTCTACGCCACGCAAACGGAGATTCTTCGGAACCTGCAGCATCAGCAGCAGATGATGCAGCAGCAGATGCTGCAGCAGGGAGGACAACGGGCCCCTCAGCCTCAGGTGGCTCGATACGAGGATTTTCTGGCGACACACCCGCCGATCTTCTCTCGTGCCGACGAACCTTTGGAGGCCGACACCTGGATTCGAGCCATTGAGTCCAAGTTCACCATACTGGCCACGCCTTGCACCGCCAACCGCAAGGTCGTGTTCGCGGCGCAGCAGCTCCGCGGCCCAGCTCTCCTTTGGTGGGAGAACTACCTGGCCCTGCAGCAGGAGGGTCACGTAGTTGAGTGGGATGAGTTCAAGGCTGCATTCAAGGCTCATCACATTCCAGCCGGTCTGGTGGAAAGAAAGTTGAACGAGTTTCTGGCGCTGACCCAAGGTACTCGCACGGTCTTGCAGTACGCCCAGGCCTTCAACGGTCTGTGCCCCTATGCCGGTCACCATGCTGACTCCGACGAGAAGAAGCTTGAAAGGTTCCGCCGTGGCCTGAACACCAAGCTGAAGGCGCAGTTGGCCACTACCCGTGCTCCCACGTACGGTGATCTTGTCAACCTTGCCATTGCTCAAGAAGACGCCAATACGGTGCACAAGGCAGAAAAGAAGAGGAAGACTCCCGCTGGACCGTCTAGCTCGCAGCCCCAGAGGTTCCGCCTGGTTCCCCCGGCTGCACCGCAGGGGCAGTCCAGGGCACCTCAGGGAGGTGGTTGGGTTGCTAGGCCGCCACAGCCTAACGCGCCTCGTTTCCCTCCACCGCAGCAGCAGCAAGCACCAAGGCAGAATGCACCGCAGCCAGCTCGTCCTGGAGCCGGCTACCAGTGCTTCAAGTGCGGGAGCAAGGATCACTTTATCAAGGATTGCCCGCAGAACAGACAGCAGAACCAGCGCCCTGGGAATCAACAAGGCAAGGGCAGGCAGCAGCAGCAGCGTGTGCAAGTCCGCCAAGGACGGCTCAACTACACCAACTTGGCCGACTTACCCGAGGGAGCCCCAGACATGACTGGTATCTTCCCTATCTGCACTCAACCTGCTGTGATATTATTTGATTCCGGAGCAACGCATAGTTTTATAAGCACAAGATTCCATGTGAAATGCGGATTAAAATCATATCATACCAAATCCTCCTATGTGATATCAACTGCGGGAGGCAAAATTGCATCCAACCAAGTCACCCACAAAGTTCCAATCAGGCTAGGAAGTAAAACATTCCCTACTGATTTGATTCTACTTGGTATGGAAGGAATTGACATCGTGTTAGGAGCAAATTGGATGACTCAGCACAAAGTTGTCCTAGATGTTGCGGAACGAGTTGTTGAGATAAACTCGCCTACGCATGGCCCGCGTGTGCTATATCTGCCACAACGGACTTGCGTTGATGCTTGTGCTTATTCCATGGTCGAAACCCAACTAAAGGACATTCCGGTGGTATGTGAGTATGCCGATGTATTTCCGGATGACTTACCAGGGATGCCGCCGAATAGGGACGTTGAATTTGTGATTGAATTACAACCTGGCACCGCACCTATATCAAAGAGACCCTATAGGATGCCACCCAATGAATTGGCTGAATTAAAAATTCAACTCCAAGAATTGCTAGATAAAGGTTTCATTCGCCCAAGTGTGTCACCGTGGGATGTCCCGCTATCTTCGTGAAGAAGAAGGACCATTCCTTGAGGTTGTGTATTGATTACCGGCCTCTCAATGCGGTAACTATTAAGAACAAGTATCCGTTACCCGAATTGACATCCTGTTTGATCAACTAGCTGGCGCCAGAGTGTTCTCCAAGATTGACCTTCGCTCTGGCTATCACCAAATAAAAATCAGGCCTTGTGATATTCCAAAGACTGCCTTCTCCACACGTTACGGACTCTATGAGTTCCTGGTTATGTCTTTTGGACTCACCAACGCCCCAGCCTATTTCATGTACCTCATGAATTCGGTCTTCATGTCTGAATTAGACAAGTTTGTGGTGGTTTCATTGATGACATTCTTGTATACTCCAAGAATGAGGAAGAGCACGCTGAGCACCTTCGCATTGTTCTTCAGCGACTGAGAGACCACCAGCTCTACGCCAAGTTCTCCAAGTGTGAATTCTGGTTAGAGAGCGTGAAGTTTTTGGGGCCACACGGTTTCCAAAGATGGTATATCCGTAGATCCATCCAAAGTGCAAGAGGTGCTAGACTTGGCAACCACCTACTTCAGTCCATGAGATTCGGAGTTTTCTGGGATTAGCCGGTTACTACCGCCGCTTTATTCCGGACTTCTCTCGAATTGCGAAGCCTATGACCGAACTTTTGAAGAAGGGAGTTAAATTTGAGAGGAATGACAAATGTGAGGAAGCTTTCCACACCCTGCGAAGACTTCTGACATCGGCCCCAGTTTGGCTCAGCCCGATTGCACCAAGCCGTATGATGTTTATTGTGATGCATCAGGCACCGGTCTTGGCTGTGTTCTCATGCAAGAGAACCGAGTCATCGCTTATGCTTCACGAGCACTTCGACCTCATGTGCAAAACTACCCCACACACGATCTTGAGTTAGCAGCGGTCATTCATGCTCTCAAGATGTGGAGGCACTATTTGATGGGTGTTCCCTGCAACATATACACTGACCACAAGAGCCTTAAGTATGTCTTTACTCAGGCACATCTGAATATGAGGCAGCGGAGATGGTTGGAGTTAGCAAAGGACTATGACCTTAGTGTACATTATCACCCCGGGAAGGCTAATGTCGTTGCGGATGCACTCAGCCGCAAGGCTCGTTGCCATTGTCTTTCCGTGGAGTCCTACGCTGACACCCTGTGTCACGAAATGGCAAAGCTCAACTTAGAGATTGTTCCACACGGGTACTTCAACCATATTGCAGTGGAACCAACCTTGCACGATCAGATTGTTATGGCCCAATTAAATGATGCGGGCGTTAAAGTTCTCAAAAGAAAATTGTCTAAAGAAAAGGTGAAAGAAAAGTACAAGTGCTTCCGGTTAGACGGGCAAGGAGTCCTATGGTTTGGACACCGCCTCATGGTGCCCAAAATATGGAACTCCGGAGGAAGATTATGGATGAGGCACATCTCTCTAAATTTTCTATCCATCCCGCAGCACCAAATGTATCAAGACTTGAAACAAAACTTTTGGTGGACTCGAATGAAACGAGAGATTGCCACGTATGTGTCGGAATGTGACACATGCCAGCGGGTTAAGGCTAGCCACTTGAAGGTAGCAGGCACGCTTCAACCTCTACCTATTCCCTCATGGAAGTGGGAAGATATCAGTATGGATTTTATTGTTGGACTTCCCAAGACCCCTCAGGGCCACGATTCTATCTGGGTAATTGTGGATCGCCTTACAAAACCGCGCATTTTGTTCGGTCAATGTCACTTACCCGCTAAGAGATATGCGGAGATTTATTTGGAGCGGATCGTTTGTCTACACGGGGTACCCAAGACGATAATTTCAGATCGTGGTGCTCTGTTCATAGCACGCTTTGGGAGCAATTGCAAATGTCCCTAGGCACCAAACTAATCCGTAGCTCAGCATATCACCCACAGGACCGATGGGCAAACAGAAAGGGTAAACCAAATACTTGAAGATATGCTTCGAGCCTGTGTTATTCATTATGGGAAGAATTGGGAAAAGTGTTTATCCCTAGCGGAATTCTCCTATAATAACAGCTATCAAGCAAGTCTAAAAATGGCACCTTTCGAAGCCCTATATGGTAGGAGATGTCGGACCCCGTTATGTTGGTCCCAGGCAGGCGAGAGATACACTTATGCCCCTGACCTTGTGAAGGAAGCGGAAGAAAAGTTAAAATCATTCGGAGAATCTAAAGACCGCTCAGACGCGACAAAAAGTTACTTTTGATCAGCGGCGGAAGCCACTTCAGTTTGGATTTGGCGATCATGTGTATCTTAAGGTCTCCCGACCAAGGGTGTGCAAAGGTTTGGACTAAAGGGAAAACTTGCACCTCGCTATATCGGCCCGTATGAAAATCACTCAACAATGTGGGCCGGTAGCTTATCAAGTGAAGCTTCCCGAGAGACTTCTCAGCGGTACATAATGTGTTTCACGTTTCTCAAACTCAAGAGGTGTCTTCGTGTTCCAACCGAAGTTGCTGAACAAGAGGAACTCTCGGTTGAACCGGATCTCTCTTATGATGAGCATCCTGTCAAGATCCTCGACGAGAAAGAGCGACAGACACGAGGAAGGGAGTTAAAATGTATAAAGTTCAGTGGAGTCATCATTCTGAAGATGAAGCCACGTGGGAAAAACCGAGGATTATCTCAGGGAAAGAATTTCCCCGACATACTTTCATTAAGCCGAGGTATTACTTTTCCCTCCTTATCATTAAGCGTAATCGAATCTCGGGGCGAGATTCCTTTTAAGGGGGGTAGGGCTGTGACATCTCTGATGTCAAATTAGCTAAAAGATGCAATTAAGATCAATGCAACAGGGATTTAAGGTTGGAATTCAAAAATCTCTCGGAATTCACCCAAAATTCAAACTTAAATCCAAAAACAGGGATTATTAATGCACCAACCGAGAAACTCGAGATTTTTTTTACTAAAACTTGAAATCTCCACAAATAAAAGTTGTTTGGCATCAAAATTAAACCCCTAGTCACTGTTTGGAATGTTTTGAAAATTTTGCGGTTTAGTCCCTCAAAAAACTCAAATTACCGGTTTTGGCACACTTTTCTGTTTTTTGGCTTTTTGAGCTTGAAAAGACTTCGAATTTCAAGTTCAATCCCGAAAAAGGAAGTTGTGTCCCATCTTCCAATCTACAACTTTTATTTTTGCACTTTTTCAAGTTCAGTTCAATTTTTGGAGAAAATTCGAATCAAATTCGGAGCTCCCCGGGCCGTGAACAGTGCCCTGGCGCGCGCGGCGCGGCCAGAGCTCGGCGCCACGCGGCCGGCGCGCGGTCAGGCGGCGCTGACGCGGCCAGCAGGCCGGCGGCGGAGCGTGGCGCTCGTCGTCTAGTGCTTGTCCGTCCACTGTGGAGCCGTCGAGTCGCGCCGTCGCCCTCGCTCCTCCTCGCGCCGCGGACGCCATGATGCGGTCGCGCGCGCCACGGTCGCGCGCGCGCGAGCGCGCTGCGCTGGCGCTCTGTTGGCGCTAGGGCCGCCCCATCGCGCCAACGCTGAGGAGATCCCACTTCAACACGCCGCGATCTCCCTCGCCTGCAGCGCCGCCCCGCTCGCTCCGAGCTCACTGTGCGGCCATGGCGGGTCGCGTCGAGCATTAACGCGCTCGCGCGCTCCCGAGGCTCACAGTGGG
>JACEFO010001291.1:0-41732 GCA_015342445.1 Digitaria exilis | reverse complement strand
AAGGTGTGATTGCATAGGAACGCTACGAAGGCTTTACAAAAGATTCCTAGTTAGAAACGACCCGCTAAGGTTTCAGATCGGTAGCAGGCAATAACCCTCCTAACGGGCATAGTGTCTTAGCTTAAGCCTACTTCCCGAAGGGACCAGGCTATACACCGTCCACCGCCACCCCCATGCCCTTTCGGTAGATCATTCCTAACCAAGGTTTCTAATTAATTAGCCAAGACCAGAGTATTGTAGTATTGTGGTTGTACGGGTAATCTGGGTGGTTCTCCATGTTCCGATTAACATGGTGATCTTGAATTATCATTAACCTTCCAGGGGCTTAGATAGAAGAAACAGAACCTAAAGGTAATTTTGTATAGAAACAGAAGGACCCTCGGGAAAAACGACATAGAGGACGGCGGGTTTGAATTCTAAAGAAGACAGGGGCTAAAGCAAAACGAAAAGGATCTAAATCTAATTAGTTTTGAACTAGACAGGATTGCGGGTTGATTCCTAATAAACTAAGAGGCTTTTATACGAAAGTGGCACGGCTGACTCCGCTGACCGGTATGGGATTAGATTGGATCTAATCTCGACCATCGGATTTTTATCTGTCGGTTGGAATTGAAAGGAGGCGACGCCGGCGACTAGAACTGTTTGTTTTTTAGTGAATCAGCCCAACAGCCTCTCACGCGTGGAGCCACGGAGGGAGAGCGACGTGCCCGTCGTCTACGGAGTTTCCAGTGATCTGAAGAAGGATGCGGTCATGGTCTCTGAGTAGAGTTGTAGGTTTGGTCGTGTACGTGAGGTGTGAGTGAGATGTGCGTGTGTGTGGGGTTGGTGTCTGTACGTACATGAACAAATACTACAGCTGTACCAGACGAGAGGCGTCAAAAAAAAAAAATCAGCCCAGTTTTGCATTTGGGCAGATAGGCTCATTTGCACAAAGGTCTAAGGGTAAGCCCAAAATATTTCTAGCACAACTCATCGGCGGCACATTATCCTAGTCACAATTTTTCCCTGCGATTTTCTATGCAATGTCTCCAAACAGTCTCGGCCCAATCTTTGCTCATGTTTTCTAAAATAACCTCAAATATTCACCATTACTTCTGTTTAAAACGAGGTTAGAAGGAAGAAGGAAACTGTAGAAACACAAGGGCAGGAGTGAATAAAACACCCATTTCAAACTTTATGGCGTGAGCATATTGCATATATATTTTCTCATGTCATGAAATATACAAATCATTCAAGAGTCATGCATGGAAGACTTGGACCAGATAGGCCTTGTCTCTACAATCAGCACCTAGACTTAAGCAAGTCTATAACAATAATCAAGTACGTAATCACATGAATGCATATACGCGTTGCCTAATCGTTAATTAGTGAAGCAGATTTATCCATTGCAGGGTCCTCGTCTACTCATCCTAACTGGGATGCAAATTCCAGGTCAATATGCAAGTAAAACATGATAGTTATGACATCTGCCGTTACTGTGGCAACGCAATTAGCGATCGATCGACCGAAGACCATGACATTATCTAAAAGGATAATGTCTGCACTCACAACATATATCTACTTGGATATTGCGTGCTCGCTAGCTCTCTGCAATGGCCCTTTACAAATTTAAGGTCAATTGTAACGACCAATCAACAGCTGGAAATAAATATCGTTTGTCAAGTCTTGGAAGCAATCAATCAATTTTCTTAGTCATTCAGATGCTGCTAGTAGACCTAGTTTATGTCGAGATGGTCTGCTGAGCTCACTATCATAAAATCCACGTACTACGTAACAGCAAGTTTTCCAGAATCCCCTTTTTAAAACAAGGATATACTATGATTATAGAGGCTTAGTATAATTCAGTCTTGCATCATCACCGTACCTGAAAGAAATACTATAACGAGAACTGTGCTTCTCTAAACCTTAGTACACATACAGTTATGTGTATATATACAGACCATTAGCTTGTGCAGCAACGACGCAAAACTAACACCAACATTCTCTGATACCCTCAATGGCTGCGACGCGACCATGCTTTGTGCTCGGCATGCCCTCGCATTTCTCTTCATGGAGGGTGCAGCTAGGGCGGCGGCTGCAGGGGGTTTGCCGCGCAGCAGCGGCGGCAGGTGCGAAGCCTCCTCAGGCGGCTCAACAGCCTCCTGTGGAAACCATTCAGGTACTGGCCAACGAAATCCTTCTCCAAACTGTCATAACTAAAAAAGATGTCCTAATTAATTTATGCATAATCTTCCCTCCTTTTTCTATCTTTTAGCAACTACTGATTCTTAGAAATTAACAGAGCCCAGATGGCGATACATAGACTGCGTGCACATCTCCAAACAACCTGCATTCGATCATCCCTCCCTTAAGAACCATACTATCCAGGTACCTCTCTGCAGCACCATTCCCCGTTCACTTCAATATTTTTGGGTGTAGACTAGCTGCAATGTCCTCAGCACCACACAAGCACACGTATCATGGTGGTACTAATTTGACTCCATGGTCACATTTCAGATGAAACCTTCTTACCACCCAGAAGGCTTGTACGATGGATCCAACATGGCACCACATTCAATCACACAAACATGGCATCAGATTGGTAGGTGCCCTGTGAACACCATACCGATCCGAAGGACTATGAAGGAGGATGTCCTAAGGGCCAGTTCTATCAGAAGATATGGGCAGAAGAGGCCTAGGAGCAGGCCAAACTTCCTTTCTGTCGATGAAACTAACGACTCCAATTTGACGATTGGCCACCAGGTACAAAACTTCATTGAAGAATCACCATTACACATTCCTGCTAATAATCTTCCTCTCTTTGGATTACTATTATTTTAAAAAATGCTCATTCAACTTCATTTGCTCTCTAATATTGAGCAGTATGCTTTGGCATATACACCGAAAGGTAGGTACTATGGAACGAAAGCTACAATCAATCTGTGGCAACCAACGGTTGAGACGGACCAAGACTTCAGCTTGGCCCAGCTATGATCTCTGGGGGTTCCTATAGCGGCAATGACCTTAATACCATTGAAGCAGGATGGCAGGTGATACCTCAAGGGAAACATTAACCCACCTGCATAAGAGTTGTATTAAATTCCATCTAGCAATATTTGCCATTTTAATATATGAAAAAATAACTCAAAGTTTTTTATTCTATATGTATGTCGCCTGACCACATATGTGTGTGTCGGTGTGAAAGTAGTAACACAGTTTATGACCTATAATCCATTTTATAACAAAATCAAAGGTACATGAGCATATCAAATGCCCAAGTATCAACTTAATATGTGAATGAAAAACAAATCTTGCAAATTTTAAGTAGAACAAAATTGAAAATCAAAATTTGGTATCATCAAGTTACAACACACGCTTGCAATAAGAGATGAAATAAATGAACCTATTATTTTAACTAAACACATATAGTGGTACGATGGAAATGGAAAATACCAAGGATTGAGACAAAAAAATATGGAGCAATTGGTAGTGGAAATTAATCATATTAGGTTCAAATTCCACATAATCTCTACATAAGTATTCTGGTGAACTCTAGGGCCTAATTTTTTTGAGCTTTAAGAATTTTTTTTAGTGGTACATTAAGTCATACAATTTCTTTTCAATATGGCTGATTTCGGTGTGCACTTGAAAAATTTGCAAGGTTTACCCTGAGTTGTATGGGGACAGCTATACTAGGCTCTTCATATACTGGACAGTAAGACAAACATCACATTCCTTTTTTATCGTCATTAGTGATATTGAGCCCTTTGTTTATTAGGTTATGGAATAACATAAATTTACTAATTTCTATTGCTGGGGGGATATTGTAGAGTGATGCATATCAAAGAACAGGTTGTTATAACCTACTGTGCTCCTGGGTTCATCCAAACAAACAATCAGGTCTCCATTGGTGCTAGCTTCTCCCCTATGTCCATATATGGCGGCTTACAATATGAAACAGATATTTTAGTTTGGAAGGTAAACACAAAATGTCTCACTTCTTGAGCATGCCAAAACCAATATTCGTGAACGGCGGGTACACAAAGTGTGCCAGCCTCTTCTTGTTCTTTCTTGAGGTATCTTCAGTTGTAAATTAAATTTTTGGTTGCAGGACACAAAACGGGGCCGGTAAACTGGTGGTTGCAAGTAGGAGATGAGATCATGGGCTATTGGCCATCAACCATCTTCTCCTATTTGCAACTCAGTGCCTCCTATGTCGCATGGGGCGGCGAGGTGTACTCGCCTTTGGCCGGGCAGACCTCCACAGACATGGGCAGTGGACACTTCCCCGGCGAAGGGTTCGGCAAGGCCAGCTACATGAAGAACTTACAAGTGGTAGACTTGTTCAACACTCTCAATCCGCCACTTAGTGGTGTGGGCTTGGCGAGTGAGCAGCCCAACTGCTACAACGTGCAGAGCGGCACCGACAGCGTCAACTGGGGCACATACATCTTCTATGGAGGACCAGGGAAGAACCCTAGCTGCCCATAGTAAAACAAATTGAACTGCTTTACTATACTAGTGCCCAGTATGTACGTACGTGTTGGTTGCTATGGTCTGAGTTACTAGCGCTTGTTCTATGTGTGTTGTACGTATAACATATGCGGTGCTGCAATCGTCAATTGCCATATATATACGTATACATTTGTAAGTGGTGTGAATAAAGATTTACAAGCTTGAAACAGGTATATATATATTCAAGTCTGACATCTCAGTGTATAGACAGCTTACAATTATTATAATTAGTTGGGCCACCTAGCTAATCCATGCTCTGCGACAAAGCTAAGGCCTAACTAAACCTTGCCAGGCCAAAATCTTATCATACATTACAGCTCTAGTAAATTTCAATGTAGATCAATTAATAATTGCACCAAGTTTCGTTGGCATGCAGTGTCCAAATCTTTGAACAAAGCTTAATGTTTTCCAAAATTAATTAAAGTTGACAAATGAAGTTGCTGCTGCTATATGTATGCTCAATCGTGGGATATTACTCTAAAAGCTATTCAATTGTAGAAATAAACGGTCGAATAAGCGTGCAGGAAATAGAAGCAGCAAACACTCTGGCTATGAGTTGATGCCATATAGTAGCTACATGTATTTTCATTGCAGGTTCTTTAATTCAAGATACACAAAAAGATTCACCATGGGTGAATAATAGATATTGTCTTACTAGCGACCGGACGTCCGATAATTTGTTTTTATCGGATATGCTCCGTGACATCACAAATCACTCTTTGCAACATAAAAATAACTCTTATCATCCGATTCTGAGATGAAAAATTCCCACCGCAAAATGTGGTATATGTTGCATGTAACTTCGAAGAGTTCAGGTGATAACTAAAATCTCACTGCAACAACCAGAACAACAAGCCGAAACATCAGCATTCATGTACTGCAACATCTTGAAGCAAAATGTGTAACATAAAAAAGCAATCAATACAACATCTTTCATACGTGCAACATCAAAACTCAATTATCCACTCGATATATAGGCTACAACATCTTAAATCAATTACGGGCCCTGCTGCCGGTGGCGGAGTAGGGCCCGTGGGCAAACTCCCTGCGGGCCGTGGTGAGAGTGCCTGGTCTGGCTGCCGGCAACGGAGCAGGGTCTGCGGGCCACGAGGCCATCGCTTACTTTGTGATTTAGCCATGGAAATTTCGTTATTGGATAATTTAAATCGGTTGGTCTTATTCGGAATGCTACCCCCTAAACATGGTCATCACCGGCTGATTGTTATCTCCATTATTTATCTCTAAACATGTCTCATACTATTTTGCCATTGCTTTTCTAATAATATCAAATAAATGGGTAAACCATTCATGGTTACATGTTATGTATATAATAACTCTAAATTGATATTCTTACCCTAGCCATGTACGGTCACTTGCTCATCGTAGTGCCGGCGTTGTAGGTTTGCTGCTCATCACCATACAACGAGCTAATACTACGGCGCGCGGTAAGAAACTAAGCAAGTGTACAAATCAAGCAAGGTGACACGTGCATAACAAGGGGCAGGCACACTTGATTCAGGTGGAACTCGCTAGCGTGGATTGAGATTCTAGATGCTTGTTGGTGAAGTGTTATGTTAGGTTTTGAATTTGCTGTGAGAGAAATATTGAACAAATTAAAAAGAATAATTAAATATAAAATCAATTTAAATTAATATATTTTTATATTTCTAAATATAGCATAATAAATAAAAGATTAAAAAGCATATACGAGTATATGACATTAGCCAAAGCCCGTAGCAACACGTGGTTATGTTTTCTAGTATATATATATAATAGCTATATCTCTTGACGGATGATATGAAAATGTCGTACGCGTTAGTCATATACTGACACCAAGTCGTGATGCCGTAGTACATAAATCGAATTAACAACAGCTAATTGGCTGATACAAGCTAATGGAAGACTTGCCTTGTATGTCCAGTTGATAAATCCAACTGCATGCTGCAGTCAGATCTGCAGTATTGTTTATAGTAGCTTGTAGTCCCTCCTTCGTCCTAAAAAAATAAACATATCAGTCTAATATTTATTTATAATATTTATATTAGGGTGTATTTAGTTGCCAAATTTTTCAGAAAGTTTTTGCATTGGCTGCCCCCCAGGCCCCAGCTCAGTAATCTAATTTTAATTACGAACAGCTTACCCCTACTAGCTCTACAGTAATATAATTTTATTTACCCCTCGCCTAGTACTCTATCTGGGCTCCATGCCTCCATCACACAGCCAACCAATCACGATTTCTTAATGAAGCCTCGTTACTGCCATAATGATAGAAACCATACGTGGTACATTCTGGACTGCACATAAGCAACAGCAACCTCGCTGTGTCTTCTCCCAGGGTGCACGTACGTGTGGAACACGACATACGCATCATGATCGATCCAAGCAAGGAAGAAAGAAGGATCATGGTTCATGCATGCCTTCATGGTTAGGTGATGACAGGACTGCAGTAGTACAGGAGTAGTAGGTGAGCGAATGACATGCGGCACCCCATTCACCAACCTCTTCCCATCTCCACAACAACATAAGGTGACGCAGTGCACCGTTGATCACTCCATGCAGCAGCTCCAGCTCGTCGCCATGGATTTCATCACCTCATCAACCCCACTCCTCCTCACCACTATAGCCATCTCCATAGCCCTATACTACCTCCTCTTCCGGACAAAAAAGCCCTCGCCATCCTCCGGTAAGCGCGCGCCGTTGCCGCCGGGTCCACGTGGCTGGCCGGTCCTCGGCAACCTGCCTCAACTCGGCGGCAAGACACACCAAACCCTCCACGAGATGACCAAAACCTACGGCCCTCTCCTCCACCTCCGGTTCGGAAGCTCCGACGTGGTGGTCGCCGGATCGGCCGCCATGGCGGAGCAGTTCCTCCGCGTCCACGACGCCAACTTCAGCTGCCGTCCACCAAACTCCGGCGGGGAGCACATGGCGTACAACTACCAAGATGTCGTGTTCGCCCCCTACGGCCCGCGGTGGCGCGCCATGCGCAAGGTCGCCGCCGTCAACCTCTTCTCCGGCCGAGCCCTCGACGCCCTCCGCCACGTCCGGGAACACGAGGCCAAGCTCATGGTCACTTCCCTTTCGTCGTCGGCGCCGCCGATGTCGGTGGTGAAGGTTGGGGAGGTTGTGAACGTGTGCACGACGAACGCGCTGGCGCGGGCGGCGGTAGGGCGGCGGGTGTTCGCCGGAGGTGACGCCGGAGGTGGAGGGGATGAGGAGGGGGGAGCGAGGGAGTTTAAGGAGATTGTGTTGGAGGTGATGAGGGTTGGTGGGGTGCTCAACGTCGGCGACTTTGTGCCGGCGCTCCGGTGGCTTGATCCGCAGGGAGTGGTCGCGAGGTTGAAGAAGCTGCACCGAAGGTTTGATGACATGATGAATGGGATCATTGAAGAGAGGAGGAAGGTCGCCGGAGATGCCGCCGGAGAGGAGGAAGGTAAGGATTTGCTGGGGTTGCTGCTGAAGATGGTGCACGATGAGCAGCGTCTCGCCGGCGGCGAGGAGGATCGGATCACCGAAACCGATGCCAAGGCACTTATTTTGGTAAGTGTACATATATCTTCTCGTCGTTTTTTTTATGTACAAAAAAATGCTCCTTTAAATTACCCAATCGAGCGTTGGTTGTTGAACCACTACTCATTCGTATGACGACACTGTCCAAAAGGGGAAAATATCTGAAGGCAAATTAAAATTAAAAGCAACCACATATGCAACGGCAAGATAGAAGAACCACGCCCTGTACTAGTTAACTACTATCAAACAAAGATGATCGATCTTACAGACAGGAAATAATTTAAGTTTTTCACAAGATTATTAAGAGAAACCGAAAGGTTTTGACAGCTTGAGCAATAAAAAGCTTGAATGACATTTTTGGCACTTTCAAAAGTATTTTAATTCAAAAAATAGCTGTTGTGAACTAGGGCCTTTTATTTACCGAGCATTTTTAAGTGTCGAAAAATCCGGCCGGGCAGCCTGCCGATTACATGCAATAATTGTTGCCTTAGCTTTCGGCAGACAATGATGAAACGAGACATGAAAACGTGGCAGAATTCGTACCAATCGTTGCGACCATTGAAAACGGGACATGCATCATGTCCCGTACTATCGTATAGCTAGGTAGGTGTGAAGAAGTCTCTCTTTGACGTACACGTACTATCGAAGGTGACAAGCGAGCCACTGAACTTTCTGTACCAATGTGATGGGCTCACATGGCCAATCTGCTAATTTATTATTAGGTTAATTGTCAACTTGCACTTTCAACATCTATGATGGTATCTGACCAACCAATGCATGCCATTGTGACATTTAATCAATGCTATTGTTCACGTAATGTTTTGACAAACTCCAGAACTTGTTTGTGGCGGGGACGGACACGACTTCGACGATAGTGGAGTGGTCGCTGGCAGAGCTCATCCGGCACCCAGACATCCTCAAGCAAGCCCAGGAAGAGCTAGACACGGTCGTGGGGCGCAGCAGACTGGTATCGGAGTCTGACTTCCCGCGCCTGACCTTCTTCAACGCGGTTATTAAAGAGACATTCCGCCTGCACCCATCGACACCGCTCTCACTCCCCCGTATGGCCGCGGAGGAATGTGAGGTTGCTGGCTACCACATCCCCAAAGGCTCTGAGCTGCTAGTCAACGTTTGGGGCATCGCCCGTGATCCGGCCCTGTGGCCCGACCCGTTAGAGTTTCGGCCCGCCAGGTTCCTCCCAGGTGGGTCGCATGAGGATGTGGACGTTAAAGGTGGTGACTTTGGGCTCATACCGTTCGGTGCGGGCCGGAGGATATGCGCCGGGCTTAGCTGGGGCTTACGGATGGTCACACTCACTAGCGCCACCCTGGTGCATGCGTTTGACTGGGAATTGCCGGCGGGCCAGACACCGAACAAGTTGAATATGGAAGAAGCCTTTACTCTGCTTTTGCAGCGGGCTGTGCCGTTGATGGCTCGTCCAGTCCCGAGGTTGCTCCCATCGGCATATGAAGAACTTGCATAAAGACACAAGAGAATAATTGGGTACGGATTATACGTAGAGCATCAAGCGTCCACTGTGTGAAATAAACTGGCAAGTGATCCATATGGGTTGTTGACTTTGATATTGTTAAATTGGCAGGTCCATGTTTGTTGCTCCCTTTGCTATTGTACTGTATCAGTTATACTCGTATCTGTAATGAAAACTTTACGGAGATTAGATTGCCACGCTTTAAACTATTGGTGACAGTGTCACTATGCATATCCTAAAATACTATAAGGTGTTTACTAGTTACTATCGCTACATACAAGTTAAGATTGGAAGTCAACCGTGAGCCAATTTAATTTGATCCATCGATCCACCCCTAGTGATCCATTGATTGTGTCAGGTACACACTTCTGACGTTTAAACGCCATTTGCCACACCCTGCTACTGCTTGCCTCACAATCTGGGCCGTGCCTGACTCACATTTCTAGCCTCTCCTGACGACACAAAAAAGATTGGAAAGCCACGTCCATCGGCCTGGTTCGTGACAGCCCAAGATTAGGGCCCTTCAAGGAAATGGTCCGGGACCATTTCACGGGCCACCTGGGCCGTGACATACCTTCCATTTATCCTTTTGTGCCAAGTACTGTATCATCCGTTCATCCACTTGGCAGCCCTGAGCAAGTATTTACTTTCCCCTATAATTGTCCGAACGAGTTCTTTCTCCTTTTTGTCCATGGACATGTTGAGTTTTATGTTTATTTTTTGTCGGCAGGTAGAGCATGATAGCTCATGAAATACATAATGAATTTTTAGTTGCTTTTTCCATAGGTTAGGAATATTTAGTATAAAAGTTATCCTAACAATATAACACTTGAAAAGAATCCAGAAAAATTGTTATTGCATTTTCTAATGTAGGTCAGCATGTTACTATAAGTGAGCTTGAACCTCTAATCCCATTAGGTGTACGTTAGACCACTTGAGATGATAACTGCAACACCCAGCCCAGGGCATAATAGGATTGATAAGGATACTTATACCAACAAGTTGTAACTTCTTTTCCGAGAGCTCATCCTAAAAGAAGTCCAAGGTTAGTGCTTGGCCTGGAGCAATTTCAGGATGGGTGACCGACATGGGAAGTCCTTCCGAGGTGCGCATGAGTGAGTACAAAGTGCACACTAAAGATATGTGTTGGTCTGTGTGGGCATTCTTGCGATCCTAGAGAGATGCCAGGGTAGAAGGGCCCGACCTGGAGTGGCGGGACGTTACAATTGGTATAAGAGCCTGTCCTCGCGGTTTCACGGGCGTGTGCGGGTCAGATGTGCATGCATGGTGCACATGACGCGTGGGCCGTGTGTGGACACCGTATGGCACATGCGCCGGCACTGGATGCACGGACGTGTCTGGAGGGGATGTTCCTGGCTGGGGGTGGACCGACAGGTAAGGGGAGTGAGTTGTAACACCCCATCCCAGGGCTTAATAGGATTGATAAGGATACTCGTACCAACAAGTTGCAACTTTTTTCCGAGAGCTCATCCTAAAAGAACTCCAAGGTTAAGCGTGCTTGGCCTGGGTGACCGATCTGGAAGACCTTCCCGGGTGCGCACGAGTGAGGACAAAGTGCGCAGAAAAGACATGTGTTGGTCTGTTGGGGCATTCTTGCGATCCTAGAGCGATGCCAGGGTAGACGGGCCCGGTCCGGAATAGCGGGACGTTACAATTGGTGCCAGGGCCGGCCCTCGCGGCGGTTTCACGGGTGCGTGAGGGTCAGATGTGTGGGCATGGTGCACATGACGCGTGGGCCGTCTGTGGACACGGTATGGCACATGCGCCGGCACTGGACGCACGGACGTGGCCGGAGGGGACGTTCCTGGTTTGGGGTGGATCGACGAGTATGTCTGTCCCCTAACGGGGTGAGTTGTAACACCACAGCCCAAGGCTTAATAGGATTAATAAGGACACTTATACTAACTAGTTGCAACTTTTTTTACGTGAGCTCATCAAAGAACTCCAAGATTAAGCGTGTTTGGCCTGGAGCAATTTCAGGATGGGTGACCGATCGGGAAAACCTTCGTAGAAAAGACATATGTTGGTCTGTGGGGGCATTCTTGAGATCCTAGAGAGCTTTCACGGACGTTATAGCAACTCTAGTCTAAATGTTTGTCCATTAAGGACATCCATTATTGCAACATTTCCACCTATTGTTAGGCAAACCACATCAGCCACGCTGCCTGTGGGTATTCGAAGCGGTACCGCACTGATGCCCTGATGTAAATTCTTACTATATCCTAAGAAAAGAATAGCAGCGACTTCGCGTCCTCATGGTCTTTCCAAAAACATTGTGCTACGAGTTTCCTCGAAGATTGGCAGCATGCAAATATTGTACGCTAAATTGTTGGAACACATGCTCCAAGTTGGCCTATGAAAGAAACGAATTACTAACTGGGCAGGGTTAGTAGGCCGGCCGGTACGTAGATGGAGACACCAAACCACTCAACCAGCTCTACCTGGTCTATGTATTGTGTACATGTACGTTGCCGTCGACAAGAAAATGTAGCAGTTGGGGACGACGACGCACGCTCGTTAAGTTGTTAATCGTATATCCTGAGATGTGCCTTCTCGAGTTCCATGATGATACGATATAGATAAGTCAAATATTGACTACTCCAAGTCGTGGCATCTTGAGTACGTAGAGCAATTTATTTGACTGCTACATTGAATTTTGAACTGCTGTCCAACTGCTTGTTTGATGTTATCTCAAGGAAAGACTTGGATCTAGACCTGCTAATAAATCCAAAACCTTCAATTAGTAATTTTTAAAACCATCTCACCTGCTTCTCCTGCGAAACTTCTCATTCTAACTTATGCGCATGTTGTGAAAGCCTCCTATATATCATGTTCATGAATAGGGTTCTCAACAAAATATATTCGGAGCTGCAACCTGGAGCCACTTTCTGATAAATAAAACATTAGTCCCGATTTGTATTCTGAGCCTTAGTACTTGCTTATTAGTACCGGTTGGCAAACAAGGACTAAAAGGGTTCCCAGCCGCTGGTAAATGAGGGATTCGCTACTAGTGCAAGCGGGGACTAAATGAAGCCCTTGGATTCAAGCACTCACAAGCTTGTTTTTTCTTGGATTTAATGCCGCCATAAATTTTTCTTGGAGGAGTATTACCTCTGTAGGTACCGCAATTAACTTCAGCATATTCTATGACAGAATGATGCATATATATACTTGCCTCCTAACGATTTTACTGCAAGCTAAGTTATCAGCTGTAATAAAAATGACCACGTCTATGAGCAGACACCATGCTTGCGCATATTCCTGGGTATATGTATGTGTACCGGCCAGATGCGAACTCTCATAGAAAACACAAATCTTGTTTTTCATATAAAACTGCAGTAAGGAAGCTGGAATAGTCTTTATTATTGCTGCCTTCTTTTGATCCCTGCCGCCATAGATTTGTCTTTAGTTAGTACTCCCGGGTGATGAACATAAGGCTTTAATTTGGTAACCCGGTTGGTGTCTTAACTATATGATTGTCTTCCAATGATTTTTCTTGTGTCACTACAGGAAACTGTGGCTTCGCCAACAGCCCAGAGCTTTCCCATCAGTCAAGGCATGGACTGTTGGCGAAGAAAATCTTTTCCAACAGGAAAACCCCGCTGTTGGAAAAGAATTATTCGCCAACAGCGCAAAACCCAAGGACTGATGGCAAATAACAGCTGTTGGCGAAGCGGTACTTTCCCAACAGCAATCCTGTTGGTAAAGAAACGATGTTGGCGAAGCCCCATCGCGGCCAAACGGTGCCGGCGCCGTCCACTTCGCCAGCAGCATCGCCGTTAGCCTGTTGGCAAAGGGAACACCCCTTTCCCAACAGCCTTACGGCGCTGTTGGCGAATTTTGCTCTTTGCCAACAGCATGTGCATGCTGTTGGCAAAGAATTTTCATTTTTTTCGGATTTTGGATTCACACTTTTTTGGTAGCCTTGCTACATTGTTTACAAGCATATGGTTGAATGTGGGCCCTTTTTGCAACATGTAGCTATATTCGTTAATTATTTTCGTTGACTTGAATTTTCTGGCATTATCGAAATTTGAACTGCAGGTGCATGAAATAATGAAACTTAGGCGTTCGAAAAATGATATTCTTGTTGGGGAGTGTGTTTTGAGGCCGTGTCCGAAAGCTCACCCGAAATTTCGAAGTCCTTGTACACGTAACACGACGGTCCCGGCGTGGTACAACTGTTTTTTAATTGTATAAAATTCAAACGAAATCGAAAAATAACGAAAGTTGTCGGGGTGCCTTGTTATGGCATGTGGAGCCTACGATAAAAAGTTGAAAAAATTTGGAGCAAGTTGCCGCGTCGGATGCTCAAAACCCAGACATCTTCACATGCACCTGCAGTTCAAATTTCGATAATGCCAGAAAATTCAAGTCAACAAAAATAATTAACGAAATATAGCTAGATAACTCAAAACATACCCAAGTTTTGAAGTTGAGATGTAGTTATAGTAGGAAGGACCCACAAAAAAAGTGGAAAGAAAAAAACAAAAAAATGCAAACAGTCTTTGCCAACAGCTTGTGATGCTGTTGGCAAAGGAGTCTTCTCCAACAGCTTTAAGACTAAGACAGTTGGCGAAGGTTGTCACAGTATAAAATAAAAAAATTTCTTTGCCAACAGCCGCGCCCATAGGCTGTTGGCAAAGGACATTAACCCTAAAAGGCCCCAAGCCTTTTCCCAGCTCCCACTCACGCACACACGCACCCACCCACACTGCCGCCACAACACACGCACGCACCCACACCGCCGCCGGCCCCCTGCTCCCGCCGCCGCCCCCTGCTCCCGCCGCCGCCGACCGCTGCGCCCTCCCCGCCGGCGGATCCGGCGCCGCCCCACCGCGCCCTCCCCCGCCGCCGCCTCTGTGCCGCCCCGCCACGCCCTCCCCCGCCCCTGGCCCTTGGCCGCGCCGCGCGCCGCCACCCCGCGTCCGCGCCGCCGCCCCCGCTCTGCCCCTCCTCCCCTCCGCGCCGCCCCAGGGCCCCTCTGCGCGCCGACCAGGAGAGGAGGCCAGGAAAGAAGGAGCAGGGGAAGAGGAGAAGGAAAGAAGGGAAGGGGAGGAGGAGGAGGAGGAGGAGGAGGAGAGGAAGAGGAGAAGGGTTGAGGAAGAAGGAGGGGAGGAAGAAGAGAAGAGAAGGAGGTAGAAGAGAACGGGAGGAGGAAGAAAGAAGAGAGGAAGAAGAGAAGGGGAAGAGGAAGAAGGAAGGAGAAGAAGAGAAGGGGGCGGAGGAGAGGGGAGGAAGAAGAAGAGAAGGGGGAAGGAGAAAGAGAAGGGAGGAGGAGGAGAGGATTCACGTCGTCCACGCCGAGTCGTCCGTGCCCCTTGCCGAAGGATAAGGTAGAGCCCACGGATTGTCGGCCATCGTGCCGTTTATGTCGGCCATCGTGTCGTTTACGAAATATAATTCAAGTTTCAATGCATGTTACGGATTATAGAAAGAAGGTTTCATATGCTGTTATTGCAACCCTATATCCATGCTCTGCAGATGTGGTATAATTGATTTACATGATTATTCTCACGCTAAAAGAAACGCTAGGGGTTTTGCCCCTGCCTTCATCTAGGCCTGCGCCTCGCCCTTGATTTTGGCAAGGAGCGCTTGTGTGGAGTACTCCTTGTTGTCGAAGACTCGACCATTCCTCTCTTTTCAGATTTCCCACATGACTAGAATGGTTATTGAGGCAGGAGATTTTCTTAGGAACCCCTCTGTTGTGATGATCGCAGCCCACCACTTTACCACTGTGGTGGTGGGTCTCCATTCCGATGGCTGCAGCTGTTGATGTTGCACCCAAAATGCCACCAGATCCCAGATCTTGCGAGTGTATCGGCATTGTGCTAGAAGATGGTGTGCAGTCTCCATCGTTTGCCTGCATAAGGGGTATATTGGCCTGTGGTCCCAATTTCTCTTAGTCAGTCTATCCGATGCCCATATGAGATTTTGCACAATGAGCCAAGCGAAGTGCTTACACTTTGGTGACGCCCATGCATTCCAAATTGTGTTTAAGTGTGGGTTCCTGGTGCATCCTATGAATTGCACCTTATACACTGAAGATACAGTGTATTGGCCACTTGCTGTAAGTTTCCACACAGTTTGGTCCTATTGCGCTGTGTTGGTGTCTATTTGGCTTACCAATTGCCAGAGGCGGACGTACTCAAGGAATTGATTCGTTGTAGTGGCGGCTCGGAGGTTCAAATCTTTGGTCCAATTACGCATCAGCAACCGTTATGTTCTTCCTCCTGGATCTAGCTTATAACAATGGAGCAATATCTCTAGGCCTGTAGTCTTGGATCCAGTTGTCCTCCCAGAACTTCATTTGTTGGTCGTTGCCAACTATGATGGTGGTGAAGGCCGCGAAGAGCAACCAATCGATGGCATCACATGGCGGCTTGGACTCTACCCATGCTTTTTCTGGGGATGCCCACTCGTGCCATAGCTATCTGAGGCGCAGAGCCCGGGCAAATTGGCACAGGCTTAGAATGCCAAGACCCCTATTTTGCTTCGGGAGGCATGATCGCTTCCAGTTTACCTTGCACTTGCCACCAGTTAATGTTCCATTGCCCGCCCAAAGGAAGGATCGATGCATCTTGTCCAACTCGTCAATGGTTTCGTCAGGTGGCTTCAGGGCCGTCAGGAGGAAGACAGATTGAGGCGAGCACCATTTTGACGAGGCATGTGCGGCCCGCCGGTGTGAGATTGCATCTGGTCCATGCAGATAGCTTCCCTGCCACTTTGTCTACAAGTGGTTGGAAGTGTATTCGTTTGAGAGTCTGATTGATAGTGGTAAGCCTAGGTACTTCAGCAGGAAGTCCGCTCGCTTTACCGGTAGGTCTTGTAAGATGCTGGCAAGGTCAATATTGTCACATCTTATTGGTGTGACACTTGTTTTGTGGAGGTTTGTGCACAGGCTAGTAACCTCCCTAAAATGTGACAGCAATTGCATGATGTTGCGTATGTCCCTTGTTGGTTTGATGAAGATGGCAGCGTCGTCAGCATAAATGGAGATGCGAAAACGTACTTGCGGCTGCCCAGTTTGCTCGGGTGTCCTCTATTTGTAGGCTCCGTTAGCAATCTATGTAGAGGATCAATTGCAATTATAAACAATAGTGAAATAGTGGTGATAGCGGATCCCCTTGCCTCAGCCCGCAGCCGTGGTGTATTGGGTCGAGGGGGACGCCGTTGAGAAGCACGCGCGACGATGAGGTGGCCAGTGTGGCTGCCAACCAGTTGCACCATCTGGGGGGAAATCCCTTGTTCTCAGCATTTCGAGAAGATAATCCCATCGCACCGAGTCGAAGGCTTTGGATATGTGGAGCTTGAGGAACAAGGCTGGGTTCCGTGTCCTGTGAAAATGCCAAGCTAAGTTCCGAACGTAGAGGAAGTTATCATGGATGCTTCACCGCTTGATGAATGCACTTTGGCATGGTGAGATCAGTTGATTCAAGTGTGGGGTGAGGCGTAGCGACAGAATTTGGAGACAATCTTTGCCACTCCGTGAATCAAGCTGATCGGCCGAAAATCGGTCACTCTACGATGTCATTATTTGGGACGAGGACTATATTGGCTTTGTTTACCAAGTCATGTTCTCTACATCTTTGGTCGTAAATGGATTTAACGGCCGGGACTGTCCAGTTTGATAGGCCCCGGGGCCTTCTCTTGCGGGATCTGTTTGATCGCACCCAGGATTTCCTCCTCCGAGAAGGGGTCATCTACCTGGTAGTTATAACATGCGCCGCTGCTGATGAGGTCGATCCAGTGTAATCTCTTTTATCATCTTCGGGGCCACGCTCACATCCGTCATTGATATCCTTTTTCACATGTGACTCGCTTGAGCAGAGCAAACCCAACTCAAATACTGGAGAAAGGATGTGTCCAGGTTTGAGGAAGAAGTACCTTGTACCATCTGCTTCTCCAAGGAACACAGGTTTTGGCAGGTCCTTTTTGGATCAAAGCTTCAAGAACATAATTGAACATGCACGCCACTTTTGCGTGACGCTTCCATGTCTCCGCATTACGTGATGCATTAACGAGAACAGATAATTATTGATACTCGGAGCTCCTTGCGGGCAAAGCGTCGAGCACCTGGATGCAGCGCCTCCGCCTCCTGCCAGCACCAGTCAACCCAGATGCAAACCGGTGAGAAAACAAGGGAAGGGACGGCCGTCCAGGGGATGGTGGCCGGAGCCGAGGACGCAGAGGCATCGCGTACAGCTGACGAGCAGCGGCGGCGCGCGAGACATCCGGCGGTGGGTAGTGGAGTCGGCGAACGTTGCGGTGGGCGGTGGCGGCAAGACGTTGGGCGCGGTTGTCATGTCGCCGGCAGCCATGGCGACTCCAGGTCGTAGTTCGTATACTCAGTAGAAAGCACGGCGGAGCCTCCTCTGCCATGAGAAGCAACGAGAGACGGGACAGAGAAGCCCCAAATAACCGCGATTTCTTCCGTGAATACTGAATATTGCAAATCGATGATGCGCCTGTTTCGTTCTTTGGCTGCCTTTGCTGCAGAATGCAGAGCGTGCAGGGTAAAAGATGAACAGTTCAGAAGAAGTCGGATTACGCTGGTTTCAACTTTCCACAACATAGATGACCAATCATCGCCATGCTAATTTCAGGTATCAATCCCAGTCGTATAGGCGTACAAGCCAAAATACAGTAATCAGTCATGTCTGTGCTTTGTTCTGCTGTGGCTCTTAGTGCCTCCAAGTCCAGCTCGATACTGAATCAACACACACTGTTTCCGTGCTATTTGAATTCTGAACTCTATAATTTACAGTACACAGACTTATTGCCTGCAAGGTCAACTTCCCCGCATAGTGATGCTTTGCTCGCTGTAATAGAACATAGCGTAATACTTTTTGATCTTCTTCAGTGCCGCTGTGAAATCTTTCATTGACATGCTTTTTGGTCAGGTGAGACACTTGAGGAGCAGAGCATACCAAGCACAAACATTGCTGACAGAGTCGCAAGCAGAGGAGGAGGCACCTTGCAGTAGTTGCTCTTCCAGAACAGAGGCCGGCTTAGTCAGAAATGCTTGACAAGCCCACCGAATCATTGGTCAAAAATCTTGTTCTAATTGGCGATTCCTTTTATTTGGGGGGGAAATTGGATCCATACCATTAAAAGATTACAAACTTGGATATATACCATTATTATCTCACTTACATGTGGGGTTCACATGAGTCATTGACATGTGGGGTCAATGGTATATATCCAACTTTGTGATCTTTTAATGGTAAATATCTAATTATATCTTTATTTGGAGTCTCCATAAATTTCAGGTTTTCCCTGCAATGTATGGGAATAACAATACTAGACTCTTCATCTACTGGACCGTAAGACAAAAATCCTTTTTCATCATCATTAATTAGTAATATTGGGCCTTCTATTAAGTTATGTGATAAATTAAAGGTACTAATTTCTGTTGCTGTGGAATATTGTAGCGTGACGCGTACCAAAAAATTGGATGCTACAACCTATTATGCTCTGGCTTTGTCCAGACAAGCAATCAGATAGTTCTGGGTGTACTCACCTAATGCCGGTCAAACGTCCACTCAAATGCGTACGGACACTTCCCTAAGGTTGTTCGCACCGGAGGCGCTAAAAAAAGCACTACCCTGGATGCAGGGTCAGTTTAGCGTAAAAACTCCCACAGCCGGGGGCGCTACCCCGTGCGCCATCTTCCCGCACTGGCCCGGATCGCCAAATCTAGCGCCATAGCGACCGTGCACCACTGCACGACGTGGCACGGGACCCACCGCCTGCCGCGCGCAGCCCGAACCAGAGCAGTTGCCGAACAGAGAGAGGGAGGAGGAAGACGACGGTGGCGGCATGCGTGGCGAAGGTGCTCCCGCCGGAGATGAGGCCCCGGCACCATCTTCTCGCCACGACGTCGCCGTCGTGGGCCGCCCAGCCGCTCGCCTCCCCGGCCACGAGCTGCCGCTGCCGCCACCGCACTGGTGCTATCTGAATCGAGGAGGAAGGAGGCCGAATCGAGGAGGAGGAGGAGGAGGAGGCCGAATCGAGGAGAATGAGGCCGAGAATCAGGCCTGCCTCGCCGCGGGAAGCTCGCCGCCCGGCCTGCCTCGCTGCTGTCCTGCTCCGCCGCGGGAAGCTCGCCGTCGGCCGCCCCCTCTGCCTGCTCCGTGCAGCCGCCACGCCGATCCGCCGCGCGCACCAGCCACCGCCCAGGCCTCCTCCTCCATGGCGAGCTCGGGGAGGAGGCGGCCATGGTGGAGCTTGAGGAGGAGTTGTTGGAGGCAGCCACAGTGGAGCTTGAGGAGGAGGTGTTGGAGGCAGCCACGGTGGAGCTCGTGGAGGCGGCCATGGTGGAGGTCAAGGAGATGGCCACCGCGAGGTTGAAGAGAGAGAGAGAGAGAGGAGGCGTTGGGGCGGAGGGGCTCGCCGGAGGGAGCCGGAGCCTCGATCCGCGGCAGCGAGAGGACGCGCACGGCGGATAAAACGAGGCAAACGGCAGAGAGACGGAGAGAGAGCGAGAAGACTCGCGAAATATCTAGCATTGGTGGGGAGAAAAATAGAGACACGGAAAAAAGGTGAAAGAAAAAAAAGAAAAAAGAAAAAATTAAAAAAAGAGAAGAGGTAAAAAATGAGAAGGAAAAAGGAAAGAATATGGGAGGAGGTAAAGAAACAAGAAAACAGAAGGAAGGTGGAGATGGTAGTTGGAATGGTTGAATAAAATATAGCTTAGTTGGTATAGGGTATGAGATATAGGGTATGACCGTTGCGGGAGAAGTTGGGATGGAGTACGGAATCTCGATGACTAGGACAGAAATATTCCTTTTAGGGATGAAATTAGAGTAGAACGAGTGCAGACAGCCTAAGGGTTTGGCAAGGCCAGCTACATCAAGAATATCCAAGTGGTCGATTCATCCAACAATCTCATATCGCCAAGAGGTGGTGTAGGGATGATAGCGGAGCAGCCCAAGTGCTATAACGTGCAGAGTGGCCCAACTGGGGCACTTACATCTTCTATGGAGGACCTGGGAAGAACCATAACTGCCCATAGCAGTAGAAGTAGAACTGCTTCAGAGCCCATATGTCTCCTTGATACATACACGATGAATACCGATTCATGCATTATTATGATAACTATAGGCACAATTTGCATGGTATACAATGTAGGCGCAAGCTGGCAGCCACAACTGTTGCCCTCTGCTGCTCATCCTTCACTTCATCATTTAAAAAAAATGAGCGGAAGCAGGTGTAGGGAGATCAAATGAATGATGTAGAATTCTCGCCAATCCTCAACTCCCATCTTGATCCCGATCCTCAATTCTCCCACAACAGCTAAAAATGAAAGAAAGAAATTGTTTATCATTTTATATCCCTCTCTTCCAAGAACGATATACAGAATAGATATAATGAAGAATAAATCAGCAAACCAAATAACTTTGAGACAGCTTGATATGGCTTATAGCCAATCACCTGGGTGAGGAGGGCAAGTCGCTCCTCGCCACTGAAGGAGCATGCAGGCACGTGACGAGGGTGTCGAGCGTGAGGTTGATGGGCGGTGGCCACTACCAATGCTGGCGATGTATTGTGATGGGCTGTGAAAGGGGAGGTAGAGTTTTCCATTTCAGGTAATTTTGATTAAAATCGAATATAATTTTCTTTTGTAAACTACCATCATATCGTTGCAGAATGCATAGTGTCTTCTGGCAAAGGCAGCTTTTTTAGCTTTTTACAGTGCCTTATACTACCAAACAATAGTATGGAGTATAAAAAAGATCAGACGATCCATAATCAGGGGAATTTTGGGAAATGCTATTTTGTAAATCACGCGTCTCATTCCACCTAATCCCCTCCTGATGACCTGTTATAGTCACTAAGTAAAGTATTAATAGGATACAAAATGAAATTATCTGATCATCCATTTTATTTTTTTTTAGTATAGTATCCTTACCATTATCAAAATATTACATAGTTGCCACTATTATTTTTGTCCAAAATACCTTTATACTATCTATACTACTAGTGGACTTGTAAGTAGTATACAGTTATTTTGGACCGTCCGATCCTTTCATACTAGACCTTTTTGGACAGTAGTATAGGGTAGTATAAGGCACCGTAAAAGAGCTCGATTTTTATGGCTCATGGCAAAAACCTGGTTCAAGTGTGTCTACTAAAAAGTTTTGCCACCAAAGATCGCTCATCTACTGCCCGGAGGATTTTCGCCCTTTTCTCCACAGTGGCCTTATCGGCATGGCTTAGCCATCTTGCATCACTCCCTAAAACCTTGTCAGCATTGACGTAAAAGTTGATCTCCTTGTTGGAGTGGTCCTTGGCTTCTTTTCTGACAAGTTCAATCATGGCGCTGATGCCAGGACCATCATCTGTATAGTTCTCAGAGCATCGGAAGACAACTTTCTCTAGTTGGGGGAGATTCTTGATGCCCATGGAGGGGTAGTCTTTACTTGCTCGGCCATTGTAGAACTTGAACTCCAGATGTTTCAGCTTCGGCATCGCCCCACGCTGGAAGGTGATCACCCGTGGCAGACGGCAATCAATGTAGAATGCCTCCAGCTTTGAGAACCCTTCTCCACCAGTGATGGCGATGGGCTTCTCTGGGAGGACCTCAAGCCTTAGAGCGAGAGCCTGTAGGTTGGGCATCTGCGTCTTCAGAAACTCGACGTCGTCTTTCTCCAGTTTCCAGAGTCTGATATCTAAGGAGGATGCATTGCTCAAGTGCTGTTTGACCCACTGCGGGACTCTCAGGTGTCTCCCGGCAACTTTAAGCCTCGGAACTGGTATAGGCTCCCACCTCGAGCCGAAACGATCAAAGAGCACAATGGACAACCCTTCCTTGGTTTCATAAGGCGCAACACTACTGTTCTCCCAATCTGGGCTGACATCTTGAGGTAACTTGACGACATGATGAGAATGCAAGTCACCAACCAGCATGCTGAAGGAATTTGGAAGCTGACTAGCTTTCCAATGTAACTCTCTGACCTCGGTGTTTCGTATGTCCAGGGTCCTCAAACTCTGCATTTTTTCGATTTCCTTTGGTAACTCTCTCATTCCCGTCCAGCTCACATCCAGGTTTTGCAAACACTGAAGCTTCATGATTTCCCATGGGAGCTCAATGACCTTTGTGACACTTATGTCAAGGGTCTCCAGCTTTGTTAGTCCCCCAATCTCCTTTGGGAGCTCCGTGACCTTTGTGCCACTTATGACAAGGATCTCCAGATTCTCTAGTCCCCCAATCTCCCGTGGGAGCTCTTTGACCCCTGTGCCACTTACGTCAAGGGTCTCTAGATTCTTCAGTCTCTCAATCTCCCGTGGGAGCTCTGTGATTGTCCGGCCCTTGAGATGCAGATACCTCAGCCAGATCAGCCCACATATATCAACGAGATGGCCGTTCAGCAGAAATTCACTGTCGATTTCTAGCACTTGCAGGTTCTTAAACTCCTTGAGGGCAAGGTGCTCTTGGGGACCAATAACAACAAGTGAGCGAGTATGAGATACATCCTCATCTGGATAGCCATCCATGCAGTAGAAAGAAAGACGACGGATCCGTTTGCCTTTGCCATGCTTGGAGCTACTACCGAGGCTGCCACCATACTGCCAGCAAGCAACAAAATTATCTTCCTTTGACTTGCATACAAGGAAAGCTAGCATCATGGGGTGGACTCTGTATATGTCTATGTTCCTCTGCACCGGCTGCAACAGGTTCCTGGAGACAAGCTTCTCAAAGTATACCTCTGCAACTTGCTTTTTCTGAACAAATCCTTCAGCAATCCATTTTCTGACCAAAAATTTCCTTTCAATGGAGTAACTGGGAGGGTACATGCTACAGTATAACAAGCAAGTCCTTTGATGAACAGTAAGATCGTTGAAGCCAAGGCATAAGCTCTGGACCAGTGGTTTCAGTGACGGGCTACTCAGAAGACTATCCAGCTCGTGCCTTACCCAAGAATCCCATTGCCCATAGCCACCTTCTTGCATGGGGCTCTCTGCCAATGCTGAAGACAAACAGATAACCGCTAGCGGCATCGCGCCACACTTATCCACAATCTTACTGGGCAGCTCCTCCATGCTGTCTTCAAGTATGTCCTGCCCCATATACTTAATTAGTATCTTCTCTGATAATATTGCTGCGGACTCAAGAAGCAAACTCTGCGCATACACATGTGCACCTTCTTCAGTTTTACATTTCTCAGCTATAGTGTTGATACGGGTCGTTATGATTATTCTACCTCCCACACTGCTGTTCTTAGGAAGAGCCTTGCGGATGACTTCCCATTCTTCCCAACCCCAAATGTCATCAATTATGACTAGGTACCTGTTAAAAAATAGAAACGAACAAGGTTAACATTCAATGATGCATGTACTGAGAAACAGATCCTAGAAATTCCAAGACAAACGAGTGAGGTACCCTCTATACAGGCCTATAAATTACCCACTTCTGTCACTGCCAACATAAAATAAAAACACTCACTCCACAATGATTTCCGTACCAATGACAATCATTGTTGCGTTATATTGCTCCAGCTCAAGAACATATAGGCCATGTTCAGATTCAGGAAAAAGTAATTCTTCAACAAGTTTTTTCTATTCACCCCACTCACAGAACACGCTTCCCAGTGCACTATTCATCTAAAACTTCCACCCACTTATTTCAATCTGAACAAGGCCATAATCTTCTACTGATGATAAATTCATTATACATTGACATAAACATTAAGTTAATTACATTTTGGCATAAACATTTATAATACAGTTGTAAGCTAAGACAATTGTTTATACCATTGCATTAAAAGAAAGAAAGTCGGTGTAAGGTATAGAAACCTGATTTTTGTAACATCCAAAGAGAGGGGTTCGAAAATTGGAATGAGGGGTACAACACAAGAGGTAGGTTTCCAATTTAACATGTAGAGGCATACATATTTCTTACAATATTGTAGCACGTAAGAATGAAATTGGGAACCCCAAACCTGGCTTTTTCAAGCCACCACAAATAGGCTACAAAAAAGCTGACATATATTGGAATGAGGGGTACAACAAGAGGTAGGTTTCGGTTAACCTTCAACTTTTTACAATTTTGTATCTTATAAAAATTGGTAGCCCACGTAAAATCATTGGTTCATCAAATAGGAATCTTAGTGAATACTCAAAAACAAACTTCAAATAGTCACAGGAGAAAATGGAAATAATCATGGTAAAAAACTGTGGAAAACCAAAAAAAATGATGGGGAAATAGTAACAACTATGCACAAGACTTCAATTTCCTGGAGAAATAAAATTAGGTAGCTTGGTCCATAATGCCACAATGGTGTCAAGTGTTTAGATAGGCAACTTACCCGCAAAGTGGAATGGTTATTGGGGTTTCATCGACATCAGGAATTCAAAGTGAACACAAGACAATTTAGGCAAGTTCGGGCCACTAGTGCAGTGTAAAGCCTAAGTCTGGTATGATGTACTCCCTCCGTTCCATGAAAAATGCAATTTATAGTTTTTTCCCACATACTGGTGTGGTGGTGGTGTAAAAAGACTAGTATATACTTACATACAACTAACTGAGCTTTCTAAAATGATGGAAAAGGTTAGTTTGGGCATGTAAAATAGATCTAACCACTTAATTAGGCAAGTAACTATTGTCTTAATTATTCATAGGATTGTATTCTTTTACGGCATTTCTTTCAAACGCAAAAAAAATGTACTTTTATGGGACAAAGGGAGTATGGCCTTAGTGTTAGATGTTAGATGATACTTTGAAGAGGACCATCTTATATATCCAAGGATAGTGCTATAAACTTAATAAGTCGGTTTACACAAATCCTAGTCCATCAAGACTGGGAGAGAACTTATTACAATAGTGACTTAGACTTTTTATTATCCTACTAGATCTTCTTTTCCTTTTGACATAAATGTTCTTCAAGGTGGATTAGCCCTCTTGGGACACCTAGGAATTCTGGTCCACCAGTTGGTCACCTCTAAATGCTAAACTACAGGCACCTCACGGAGTTCAGTAACCAATGTATGTTTCTGAAAATGTTGAAAATATGTGCAGAGACACACTGGTTGTGTGACTAGTACATGTTCCAAACATAATATGATTTGTTCACTGTTGCGATGACGCATATGAACACATCTATGGTTTGCAAAATACTGTACCACGATAGCGACAATATGTACATGTTCCAAACATGCTAAAACTGCATACCTGTTGATAGTGAGGAATTTTGATAGTTCGTTGATGATATTTTCTTCGGCTCCAGGTTCAGATCCACAGGCAGCAGATATTGCACCATTTGTCACTTGGCTCAGGATAGTACCCAGAATCTTAATCATATTAGGATTCTGGTGCACGGACACGAAAGCCCGGCATTGGAATCGATCTCCTATTGTTTGATACACCAGGTCCGCAAGAGTTGTTTTCCCTTCCCCTGCAAATCCAACGATGCATACCATTTCGTGCTCTTGGAGCAGTTGGCCGAACTCATCCTCCTTTTCGTCCATGCCCACGAGCTCCGATGCATCCTTGTGGCGGAAAAGAGCTCGAGGGCCGGTGTCGGTGGCCAGCTTGCAACCGCAGCAAATGCCAATCATCTGCATCTCGCCGCGCCGACTAGATACAGCTCTGGCCCTTTTCATGAATTTGTTGATGAAGCCGCTGTCGCCACGCTCCGAGCGGTTGATGTCATCCTCCAAGTCGTAGGACAGCTCCCGGGCCTCAGCCATCCAGTCCTTGCATACCGCATCAAGATCATCTTTCCCCCATAACTTTCCCAGGAGATCGTGAACGGGCTCTAGCTCAGATTTGAGGGACATGATGTCTTGCCGGGTCTCCTCCTGAAGCTTGTACTCATCACCCAGCAAAAGCATTGAGCTTCTGCAGGACCGGCCCCAAGGCCCCTGTCGCTGCGGTCACGTAGAACCGCTCCATCTCGCTCTCGCTACGGCACAAGCTAGCTTTTAGTTTGATCATGGCGAACGACTCCACCTCTTCCTGTGGTCAATGGAAGGGGCAGGCTTTCTGTGTAGAGGAGCTACAGGCACCCTATTAGCTGTGTGCCTGTTAGAAGTAGGTATTAATGACCGTGTTAGATCGATTAGTTTCCTGTTTGTCCATGTGTTGGTATTGGATGGGATCAGGCTTAAGTGGCCTCCTCCATCAGGCTTTGTTCGGTTTGCATCCACGCCTCACGGTAAAACATATCACCTTCTATCATCAGCGCACTGTCCTGATCCACGCCAATAAATCCCTTGCTTTTTTTAATTAGATGGTTTAAACGAGAGCTCTAACAAAATAAAATTCTGTACTACCTCCTGCAATCAAGAAACCTGCTTGACGACATACATTCAGACAAGCAGCACTTGCTGGTCTGAAAATTCATGCTTAATTCAGTGACCAGTTTTTCTTTTATTTATATAGGTCCACCAGTTGCTCACTGATAGTATCAACATGGCAGCACATGCATGCACATCGATCCCCACCCTCCACTTGAACTGATCTGCATGTGGACTAATTAATAACGAACGACGACTAGCTAATTGTTGATGCTACTATTAAGCTGTCGTTACCACATCACTACTGGCAAATAATTTATGTGAAAAATGCGACCGGCTACGACGTTGTCCAAGGGATACGCAGGATTTATTTGGGTGCTTGAAGAACTGCAGTGATGTGGCTTGATTAATGGGTAATGACCTAGCTAGAATCACCCTGCTCGCCCTCCCTTGGAGGCTCTAAGTCTCGAGAGTTGTCTTTCTGCTTAATCCCCCAAACTCCTCTCCACTCATCTCTAAATAGACTCCCTCGTAGATCCTTATTCCTACATTCAAGCTGAGCCACACTATCTGAGCTGATCTAATCAAATTACTAAATAAAGCAAACTAGAGGATAATTAAATTGTGGACACTGGCTTTTTGTTCCTGCGCTGAAACTGTTTACCAAACAAAGTGTCCACAACATACTGCTTGACGGTGAAGTTCGAAAAGCATGATCTTGACGAACTCCGGTGAGCTAAAGTCACTCACAATGCCAGCAGCGAGGACGACGTACCTAGCTAGATCCATGGCATCTGCTATCGAGACAGCTTAACAGTAAAATAAACTATTAGCTACGGGCAAGGTGCATGTACTTCCACCTGCTACTCTCCAACACACACGTGATAGACTGATAGCACTTGTATCATAAATACTTTATTACTACCTCCATTCTAAAATAAATTAACTTTTAGTCAAAAAATAAGTGTGCCCAATCAACTTGAACCCTAGTTTCATATGAAATAGTACACCTTCATTGTATTATGCATCGGTGTACCTAGCCATCAACTTGTCCTCTAAATGACTCCAGATCCAACCAATCATCTCCCGCTCATGCATCGTTCACGTTCACGGTGATATGCACAATCAAAATGTCAGATGTGCTTTGGCTACCGAACAGACAGCCTTGTTTAGAATACTTTCAATTACCATAATGAATTACCTAGCTTTGGTTGATGCAAACAGGACAACGAACTACTCCGTAATTATTTAGCAGGGTGTGTTATTGTGTGTATATACTTTGAATCTGATTGGCGCAGATGGGAATCTACTCCGGCCAGGCCACCTCGATCAGCTTGGTGGTAAGTACAAATAAATCGTTAATAAGCCTGTACTCGTCGGGTTAGCTGCAGTCTGCAGACTATCGTGCAGGTCTTCGAGGACCATATAGCAGACTACTGTATGAGGATTTAAGAAAGATCAACTGGATTTAAAATATCTGGTGCCATTAATAGAGGACAAGGACAAGGACAAAGACAGAGCTGAGCAAAGTGACAGCTAACTGCCCTTGGATTCTTTCGTCGAATGGCGTTAAACAGCAGACTGTACGCTAGCTTGACCATCCATAAGTCTTGACATATATCACTTTTTTTGGGGAGCTTTTTTTTTTTGGGAACCTTGACATATATCACTTAACCATCCCTTAAGTGATCGATTCACTCCTTCCATTTGAAGAATATAAGATGTTTTAGTTTATGGTGGATTTTTCCATAGACGTTGCCAAAGTCTTGACAACTCAAGTTAAAATTAAGGGGAATATTTCCATCGATTCACTCCTTTTCGTCTCTTTAACTAGCAATAGTACCAAAGGAGCAAGGCTATATAGTCTTTTTTTGGCAGAGTGCTCCAGTTTGCAGAATTATTTTTGGGGTTGGAAATATTCCTAGCCATGGAGCTAGTGTGTGATTACTTAAGAGTCCTTGGTTATTATTTATTTCTATTTTGGACTAAAAGTAGAAGCTTAAACTGCATTTTCACTTACAATCTCCAAATATGAGGTACGGTAGCTAAAGCTGTCGCAAATGGACCATAAATGTATGATAGTTGTTTTTATTGTATCAACAAAATGTACAGTAGGGCCATAGGGGTGCACCATCTTTAACTCTCATTACTCCAAAATAGTCGAATAAGCGAAGGTTTTCTGTTTATGCAGTAAAAAATTCTAAACTCTGACAACAAATAATTACTCTGTAAATTTTGATATTAGAAAACCGTATGAGTGAATTTTTAAAATGAATACTTACAATTTGCTATGCTTTGTTACTCCTAAATATAATATGAATTGTGCTTGGGGAATGGGGATCATATCCCAATCTGACATCTTTGTGGCTATCTTAGTATGTTTTGTATTTTTTATCATAAATAGATACATAATTTGTTTAAAACTACAAGGCTTAACACAAGCTTTTAACCAAAATTATTCTACTACTCTAAGTTTTGTGACATAAATAAATATTTTCCTATGATTATAATTATGTATCTATCAGATGTATATGATATATATCTGTAAGTTTTGTAACCTAATCCACATTGGCTATATATATAAAAGGTCCCCCCCCACCCCGCATCTCTCTACAATATCACAAGTGTATGTGTGGTGTTTTCCATCTCTCTGCAATATCACATTATATATCTGACTCTGTCCATCAAATGAATTTGTGTATATGCTCGCAATCTAAGAAAAAAAATAATTTTTTTCAGCTAGAGCTTTTGAAAGTCATAGTAATCAAGAATAATCTAAAGTCATAGTATATAGTCCATCCAGTTGGATTTAAATGGACAGTGTGGATCCTCCCAAGGAAAATATTTGGACACATTTTGACAAGTCTACCAGTCTCCCTCTACATTCATCAATCTCTTCTTTTCCATATCAGGTCAGCACCCGAAGGTCAACATTTCTCTCCAGTGCAGCTTCCTCGCCAGCCCCTCGTATGGCTACCTAGTCAGGCCCCTTCTTCCTGGAGGTGCCTCCTCTTCCTCGTTCCTTCACTTCTTCCGTTTTGCATATATGTAATGTAACTTCTTCCTTCCAGCATCCCAGCCATGGCAGTTGATGTTCTGACAAGGTCATCCGTTCTTTTGCCTAATGCATGATGATGACTAGTCATTGTCCTTCAGTGTCATCGTTGTCGAATAACCTTGAAGGTACCATCTAATTTGAGCATTCAGCTTTCTTCTTTTGTTGATTTTGAATGATCTCATTAGTATATACGTCAAGATCTATTGCCAGATATCTACCTGCTACATCTTCTAAAGATATGGATATACAAGAGGGAGGCATTCCTCCCTCGTTCCTCAAATTTGCACTACCTGCTGAACTCACACCAAAGCCAGCACTTTTTAAAATACACACACACACACACACACACACACACACACACACACACACAGAGTGGCAGCAGGAGATAGATGAGGAGAGAGAGTCCATTTTCTTAAAAAAAAAAGCATTTGATGTTCTACCCCATGGACAAAAAGATCTGGTCAGGTGTTCTGGTATTTTAAATTTTTTATGGCCTAAATGTCCATCTTTGCAGTAGGTTTATTTGACGAAAATTTGGCTCAAGATTATGTATCTTTGTATTTTATTATGTTCTGCACATTGTTTTTAGTGTCAATGAATGGTGAACTTACATATTACGTTCTACTCATGGCAGGCAAGGCAATGGGTAAATGGATGTAAACCGTCAGCTGGTCCCTGCTTGATGTGACCTCCCTGAAATAAGTTGAAACAGGTTCAGATTTGTAGTGAAGCACAGAGAGATCAAGAAGATGGAGTTGGTTGTAGGTGCTTCAGAATCCAGCATGAAATCCCTCCTGGGCAAGCTGGGTGGCCTTCTTGCCCAGGAGTATGCTCTGGTCAGGGGCGTCCGTGGTGATGTCCAGTACATTTACAACGAGCTGGCCACCATGCAGGCCTTCCTCCGTGACCTCAGCTCTGCCCCAGCCGAGCAGGACAACCGGATGAAGGACTGGATGAAGCAGATCCGTGATATGGCTTACGACTGTGAGGACTGCATAGATGACTACTTCCACCGCTTCCCCAATGATTCCAATAGTGATGTATGGTGCTCCTTCATAGTTCAAAGAGCATATGAAGTTGGGACATGGTGGCCTCGCCGTGAAATTGCTTCCAACATTGCTGACCTAAGGATCCGTGCACAACAGATTGCTGAACGACGCGTTAGATATGGAGTGGACAATCCAAGGAACCTCAATGGCGACAGCTCTGGAGCCCGTGCCATTACATATGACATTGCTGAGCACCAGGTTGCCACCCGTCAGCTTATTGGTATGAAGGAGCCTGTGGGGGTGGCGGCTGACATGAAGAAGCAGCTTGAGGAGTGGGTAGACAGCCCACACGAGGAGCAAGCTGTTCTGTCTATAATCGGATTTGGCGGTGTGGGGAAGACCACCATTGCCACAGCATTGTACCAAAAAGTTAGTAACAAATTTGACTGCCGTGCATGGGTCAATGTGTCCCAGAACTACGACCAAGAGGCAGTCCTAAGGAGTATTCTGAAGCAAGTCATGCCACAGGACAGAGATCGAATTGACAGAGATCAGGATGAGCAAAGCAGCAGGGAAGGAAGATTGGAGAAGAAGCATCTAGCAGCGCGCGCTACGAACATGTTAAAGCGATCCGTGTCATTCATCAGATGCCACAAGCACGACAATGATGGGATTTCTGATGAAAAGCATATCAACATTGAAACAATGGCCATTGATAAACTCGTCCAAATAGTGAAAGAGCACCTGAAGGAGAAACGGTAAATTTCTAAATCATTTTTTTATTGTTAATTAGTTACTAGATCTGTTCACCTGTTGGCTTAACGTCACCTAGAGGGAATTAATACATAATTTAAGAGAGCTTCTAAAAGAAAATATCGAATTACCGGAAGTGTTCGTCCTTCACAAGGGCTTCTGAAGCACCTTCTGGTGAAGGTCTCTCTATCCCTCGAATGATGATGACCAGTGAGTCTTTAATGCGGGTTCTGGTCAGCCTAAAAAATAGCCCAAAAAAGAAGAGAAAGCATCGAATTTTGACTTAATGACCTCCAAATCTCATGACTTGTTGGTCCATAAGGACCAAGTCACCTCATTCACTCATCACGGCGTATGGTCCATCGGCATGAACCAGACACAAATCTCGCATCTTATCTGCATATCACGAGCCAAAAGATACATCAAAGAACACAAGCTGTCAATCAGTCATCTCAAAGTTGAGGGATCAACACACCATGTATGAAACCCTTGTAAGCTCAAGAACTTGAGAAAAATACTAGTAGTGGAAAGTATAAACGAATCACGTCAAACATCTATGTTTGCTCAGAGTGGATGCGTGCATATAATGTGGATTGTCTTCACATTTTTTTTTTCTTTTTAAACTGAACAGAAAGCAGGCTTCAAAGGAAAACAAATACCCTGACGGAAAAAGATTAGCTTGATTAAGCATGCATTTTTGCTATCTCATCTCTCATGCATTTTCTCTTTATTTTCTTGGTAGGTATCTCCTCTTAATTGATGACATATGGTCTGCAAAAACATGGGAAAGTATAAGACTTTGTTTACCACTAGAGAACAACAGACGCAGTAGAATAATAGTGACTTCAAGATTTCAAGCTGTTGGGGCGGCTTGCTCAACTGGCACAAATAATCTTCTGCGCACAATTGAGTTTCTCAGTGTTATTGAGTCCAAAAATTTATTCTATCAGAGTGTCTCTGAATCTGAAATCAGCAAACGTAGTGAAAAAGTACAGGCCAAAGTCCCAGAGGAGACATGGAAAATATGTGGTGGGCTGCCTTTGGCCATAGTTACCATGGCTGGTCTGGTTTCCTGCAACCCAAACAGACCCATTGGTGATTGGGATAAAGTTTGCAAATCACTATTTCCAGAGCCAGTGACTACTCTCTCCCTGGATGGGGTTAGAAGGTTACTAGATCTCTGTTACAATGATCTGCCTGGAGATCTCAAGACCTGCGCTCTGTATTTGAGCATATTTCCAAAGGGGTCCAAAATTAGTATGAAGCGTTTGACCCGGCGATTAATAGCTGAAGGTTTTGTTAGTGAGAAGCAAGGGCTGACAGAGGAGGAAGTTGCAGAGACATACTTTAATCAGCTCATGAGAAGGAAGTTAATACGTCCTGTGGAGCACAACAGCAATGGAAAAGTAAAATCATTTCAAGTTCATGACATGGTTCTCGAATACATCTTTTCCAAGTCAAGTGAAGAGAACTTTATTACTGTGGTTGGTGGCCACTGGATGATGCCACCACCCGGTAACAAGGTCCGTCGACTCTCTATGCAAAGCAGTGGTTCCAAGCATGAAAATATGACAAAAAACATAAACTTATCTCAAGTGCGGTCAGTGACTGTTTTTGGAAGCCTTAAGCGACTACCTTTCCATTCATTCAATAGTGGAATAATACAGGTGCTGGATCTTGAGGGCTGGAAGGGATTGAAACAGAACCATTTGCATGACATATGCAAAATGCTTGTGTTGAAGTATTTGAGCCTCCGACGAACAGAGATTACAAAAATCCCAAATAAGATTGGGAAATTAGAGTATCTTGAAACTCTTGACATAAGGGAGACGCATGTTGAAAAGCTACCAAAATCTGTGGAAAAGTTAAAACGGATCAGTAGCATACTTGGTGGGAATAAAAGCCCACGGAAAGGCTTGAGGTTGCCTCAGGATAAAAGTAAGGAATCAAAAAATGGTGCATCGCCTGAGGAAGAAAATGAGGACCCAGTTACAATTATGCCCTCACAAGAGAGAAACAAGGAGGAAATGAAATCACTCCGTGTACTGTCAGGGATTGAGATTGTTGGGGAATCAACAGCTGTAGATGGCCTTCATCAGATGACAGGGCTAAAAAAGCTTGCCATTTATAAGCTTGACATACAGAAAGGTAAAATCTTCACACAGCTACTTTCCGCGATTGCGCACCTTTGCAGTTGTGGTCTGCAGACTCTGGCAATCAGTGATGAAGGTTCTGATTTTATCAACTCACTGGACTCCATGTCTGCACCTCCGAGATACCTCATCACCCTTGAACTGTCCGGAAAGTTGGAAAGGCCCCCAAAGTGGATCTCCAAACTCCACACCCTCAGCAAGTTAACTCTATCGGTGACAGTTCTCTGTACTGATACTTTCAAGCTCCTCAAGAACTTGCCGTCATTGTTTTCTCTCACCTTCTCAGTTAGCACAGCAAAGAAGAATCAGGACATGATAAAGAAAATACTTGAGGACAATAAATCAGAGTCTGATGGGGAGATCTTTGTTCCAGCAGGATTCCCGAGTCTTAAGCTGTTTCGCTTATTTGCACCCCTTGTCCCAAAGCTGGCATTTGGTGACAATGCAATGCCAGCTCTAGAGATGATTCAGATGCGGTTTGAAGGATTCGAAGGTTTATTTGGCATCGACACATTAGAAAACCTCCGGGAGGTGCATCTCAGAGTTAATGGCCAAGCAGCTCAAGTAAACGACAATGATGAAGTAGAAACACAAGGAAGAGAAACCGCTGATATAAACGAAAGAAAGGAGGCCTCTGAAATAATGAAGTTGTTGGTTGAAGATTTGAAGAGTTACACTACCGAGAGGCTGAAGGTAATTGTTGATTATATTGGCAACGCTTGAAATAACAAAATATAGTGGTCGTTGCTTTCTAAATAAATAGGGAGGGCATGTATCCATCCCGTGGCACAGTTTATTTATCATTTTCATTTGACTGGTGTTTCATTCATGTGTAGCTGCAGTTGCTACAGTGTTTGTTAAGGTTGTAATAAAGGGAATATCGATCCGAGGAGGAACTGTTGTAATCTTTATATTCTGGTGTACTCTTTGTCTGACTACTACTCCTGAACTCTTGTGTTAGTTTGCTCTGATGACCCGTCTGAATAACTTTGTGTGTGAATTATTTGAACGAACTTTGTGTGTGAATAAAGTGTCAAACTGGCGCGTGTGTGTATACACAGACGAGTTGAAGAAGGAAAACTGAACAGCTGCAATACAATACAAGATGGACAGGGACACCTAAATTTCATTTGATTTGATGAAGACTTGAGGAGGAAGGAAGATTATGATCGCAATTACCTGAAGATCTTTTGACCTTCTGGCACCTGCCTGACTGCGATCTTCAGAGCGATAGCTTCAACTATGGCGATTTTGTATCTTCATCATTAGGGACATAGGGCTAGGATATACCTTCACCTCCGGTAGTCCGGTGCAGCGGCAGCGCGGCGCCGTAGACAGGAGCCAGTTGAGATCGGCGCGGCGCCTCCATCGCCTGATCGGATCGTCTCCAGCAGTCTGATGCGAGGGGGGTCTGGTTGTTTGGATGGGCCGGTCCAACACGGGACTGGGGAGCCAAACGAATACAATCCGGTTGCCTTTGTAGGTCTTCCGTGCTGTTTCAAAAGTCCCGAACAGCCTTTCAAGAAAAAAAAAAACATACCCGACACAATTAGCTGCTATTTAATTTGATTGGTTTCATTTGGGCGAGTGTTTAACTCTATTAGCATGGCAGTTTTGCTAGTCTTAAATTCAAATTCAACTGTGTTTCTATGTTCAAAGAAAACATAACAAAGATCCACGTTCACATTTGATTTCATAATATAGTATATTTGAGTTTTATAAAAAAAATATAGTATATTTGATGATTTACTTGCAATAACAGAAACCAAACATGTCAGTAGAAGATCACCAAAATGGATGTTTTGAATGTCGAGACAGGCACATGCCAAAAAGATATCACGTCGCTATTTGTTAAGCAAACACATTATCATATTTAAAAACCAAATACAAGAAAGAGCAAGGGAGTATATTTTAAAAAAAATCAGAATCTATACTATAAAGGAATGAACAAATTGAAGACAATTTTTACCCACAAACACACCCCCTTACCCCTCACAAAGGGCCCACTTTTCATATCTGAACGGTCGGCCTAGGACGACCAAAGGGGAGGGGGGAGATTGATTTGGTCGTCCTCCTCAGTTCAAAACCTCCCATCCCATCTCATCATCTCTAAATTTTTTTCACCAACAAATACACCCAAAAGCGAAAGTAAAATAGGAAACATCCTCCCACCTCCACCTTAGCGGCAAAGAAAATGGAAAGCCCCTTATCTCGACACAAGAAAGAAATAAAAGAAAGGAAAGGAAATTAAAGAATGAGCTATTAATAGGAAATAAAAGACATGCTATTAAACGAAATAAATCTCCACTTGCCCCTGATCTCTCTCCAACCAAAGAAACAAATCTCTCCATGGTCATAAAAGGGATCCTCACCTACCAAATAAAATGGCCAAGCCACCTATATATGTATCTCTCATAGCCGCTCCTCAATTCCATCACGCCCCTCGATTACTAGCATAGCACTAGCACACGCCTTACCTACTAGCGCTAACACACGTCTCGCCTCCAATTCTCTTTAATGATCACATGGGTAGAATGGTATATTATCCGTTTTTTTTTACTTTGGCAGAGGGTCTTGACATGTATTCGAGGTGGATTTATTTGTTGTTGTGGCGAGCGTTGGCCCAATGACTCACCAGTGCTAACTGGATCCATATGTCACAAGGAAATCTGCTCGAAGAACATCATGTTCGTGTGTATACCGTTCCTATTGTTTTGAAATTATGTTTTTTCACTAATGCTCACTGGAAAGCTCATTGACGATGGTGGCGATGAGGGTTTGTGTAAATCATGATAGAGGTGCGTTAAAAATTTGAACATGTCTAATATTTTAATATAATATTTTAAATTTATTAACTTTTATATTCAATATTTTGTAGGGTGCTTTAAGGAAACCGAGAACTCTTCAATCACGTTGATGGGATGAAGATGATTGAACTATGTAGGTTAGTGCTAATTCATATGATAATAACACATGCATGCACGATGCTAATAATATGAGTTTTGCATGTAGGTGTGACGGCCACGGATGCTTCATCATCATGTTCTACGACATGCAGAGCTTCCAGGACAAAGAAGCCACACTAGGCGTGGACGAGGACGAGTTCAGCTTCAGCTGGACAACTATGGCTTGGGCACCGGTGTCCTCGTTGCCAAGGGGCCACTACAGCTGCGAAAAATTTCCATTAGGCTAAAAAAATTATTCGGAGAGATCAGCATTCATCTATATTCCGAGTGACCACCTTGTATATTTTTTTTGCGGTTGTGCAGTAGTCATAATCATAATTAAGGTTGAATATGTTTGTAATATGTAGACGCTAAAAGGTTCCTGATCTAATATATTTTTTATTATCATCTCTTCTTCCAGTCGATTGTTTCCATGTATATGTGCAAACTGAATAGGTGATTAATAACAAGATTGTTTCCTTATATCATCTAACATGATTGTTGGTCTTTACTTTTTTTTGTTGAGTTGGTAGTGTGGATCATTTTTGCTTCTTCAAATAAAGAAGAATTAACCTTGTTATTTTAACTTGAACTTGAAAAAGAAATGTTTTCCTCATTCAAAAATTTCACGTATGCCCGCAATGGTGGGTTTGCTAAGCGAAGCTAAGTAAGCAGTAAGAACAATAACATTGACACAAGAACTTGCATTCTAAAGGCACCAAATATTGAGTTCTCCTACAAAACATCAGATTAGGCATTAAGTATACTTCAGATACTTTCCTTCAAAAAATCAGAACATGTTTTATTGCATATATATACTTACTAAAATATATATATAGCTTAATATATAAACTCTAAATGACAAGCAATTAATTAGATGATTCGACTGCCTACAAAAAGATAACCATGCTTGTTTCTTATGGGAGGTGATCCGGATGCATATGAAAGGAAAATAAAGGATTGAACAAATTAAGGACACTTCTCACCCACAAACACACCCTTTTACCCACCAGGACTGAACGGTGGGCCTAGGACAACCAAAGGGGAAGGGGAGATTGATTTGGTTATCCTCAACCCGTTAAAAAACTCCCCTCCCACCTCCTCATCTCTAAATTTTTTTCACCAACAAATACACCCAACAACGAAAGTAAAATAGGAAACATTCCCACTACTCTCACTACATCCCATCCCAACGGCAAGAAAAATGGAAAGCCCCTTATATCAATGCGAGAAATAAAGGAAATAAAATGTATGATATTAGAAGGAAATAAAAGGTGTGCTATTAAAAGGAAATAAAATGCACCTCTCCATGGCCACTACTTGTTGTCTCTGCATTCCAACGGCAATAAAAATAGAAAGCCCCTAATCTTCTCTCTAACGTAAGAAATAAATCTCTCAATGACCAAAATATAAAGAATCTCTCCACGACGCGGTTTATGGACGGATGTGGATTGAGTACGCTTTCTAAAATGTTTACAGCGATTTCCCTCTACGTACTTTTTTCAGCCAACTTTTTGTTTACCCGGCCTGCCCACCTTTAACCAAAGTTCCACAACAGGCAGGTTTGGAGGTTCCCTTCAAACAATTTGAATAGTTTCCACACACGACGATGCCCGTGCAGCCAGGTGATTTTTTTCCTTGTAAAAGGCCTCATCCACGTTAATTACTTCCTTCTGCCTTCTTCGTTTGCCATCTCGTTTTCTTTACCATATCTCCTTTACATCATGTACTCGATTCATCATCCTTGCATATGGATCACGATCACCGGCAACCGCTTGGCGATGTCTTGAACCAACCGTCCCATCGATCTGGACGTATACCCAAGACGACCAGACAAGATGCAAACTTTGTGTATAATGATGTATATTCTGGTATGTTCTTTGTTGTTCATGATCCATTTGATTTACGTAGTGTTTAAGTGCTGGTCGTGGTGTGTTCAAGTGCTGATCGTGGTGGCCTTGTTGATTTTTTGGATGATCGCTGATGTTTGTGTGGATCAAGTACTACCGTGCGCTGATGGTAACAATGAGACGGAGCGTCGATCTGGTCGTATAAGCAAAGGTCCAGAGAAGATGCATAGGACGTTGTCGAGCCCATAATTTCTGGTAGTTCTTTATAATATAGATTCATCCAGAATGATCCATTAGTTTTTGCTGGTGGTACATGAGACTGATATATGTTGATGTTGGTACACGAGGAGTGCTCGGTGAAGCCTTCAACCATACGGACAATGGAAATCTGGTACGTTAAGCTGTAGCTATAACTATTGTACGATGATGTGCTCTTTTTTAACACGGACAAATTATGGATCCTGAGAATCGTGGTGCCCATGCAAAGTTTGTATATGCAGTCGATTTGGCTGGAGGAAAGAGTTCACGCCGATTTCAAGATGGTATGCATATTTGTTGTTTTAGAACTCCTCTCAAAAATCATTTTGATGCAGAGTTTGCTCGATTTGTGATGTGTTTTGGTTGATTTGAGTCCTCTTCTTTTTTTTAAGCTTCCTGTTGTGGAATGCGTGGGCGCTCAAAGAGATATTAAAGTTGATATCACCAACATGAATGAGAGATATTAAAAATATCTTCGATAACACTGTTGCCAGAATTCCATGACAACCCCCGAAACAAGAATATGAAAAAGTTTTTGTAAAGTCTAAATACATTTTATATGAGTTTGTGTTTTGATGTTAAGGTAAGAAATTCTAGCTTTGAGTGTATTCTTAAATACTCTATAATTTGTCTCACATATCCTTTCATCTATACTATATTTATATATTTTATATATATGAGAATTTAAATAAAATGTAATGACTCTAAACTTATTTTTTTATTCTATTTTATTTTATGCCAAAGACTAGTCAAACACAAACACAACGGGAATATGGGATGCCTTCCTCTCCGTTTTCAAAACCAATCCCGTTACAGCGGAAGGCACAGCCAGACCGAAATCGGACGGTTGAGGGTTGAGACTCCACCAAGGGGGCTATCCGTAAATAACTAATCAGACAAATCCTTCCCCGTATGGTCGTATATCATAAAAACGACGTAATCCAAGGGTTAATCGGCAAAACCGACCAAATTAGTAGAGGGAGGAAAGGAAAGAAAAAAAAAAATTCGTGGGCGAGCGCAAACGATTCTTCTCGCTTCCCTTCTCCCCTCCCTCGCGGCCGCTAGGGTTTTATCCGCTCGCTGCTCCCACCCGGCGGAGGAGGCGCCGGAGCCGTCGCGCTTCGATCCCCCTATCTAGGGGCCCGTCGATTCCGCCTCTCAATCTGGTACTCCCGGAGCCCCGCCCCTCGCCCCCTGCCGATTCGGCCGCGGTTTTTTTTTTTTTATTTCTTCGAGTTTCTTTCGAATCCTTCTCGGATGGTTTTGCTGCTGGTTATGTGTTGGGCGCTGAGTGAAGATTGGATTTCGTGGGCTCGATTGGTGTTAGGCACTGTGGATTCCGTGCCTAGGGTTGGATTTTTTCTGTTCGGGATTCGTGGGTGGTGCCTGTGAGCCGATTCGGATAGGGAATTTCGCCTCTTTCTGATGCAGATGTTTTTTTTTTGCAGATTTACTTGAAGTATTCGCATATTTGCAGAAGGATTGCATTATGGTCTCTGCTTAGGTTAGGCAGGCAGGCATTGGTAGGAGAGGCTCTCTCTCGGCCGGAGATGGCGGCCCAGGAGGCCGCAGGCGCCGCGGCGGCAGATGCATCGGGTCCTCGGTTGCGCCTGAATGACCCGACGCTCCCTGCGCCCCTGGAAAGCGCTGATTGATGGCGCCACACTGTACTACTGGAATCCGGAGACAAATGTGACCCAGTATGAAGAAGCCGGCTGCCGCTGCGGTGGCACCCACATTGCCGGCCGGACTGCCGCCGCCGACCCCTGCGCAGGTCCCAGAGCCGGCGCCTGGGGCTTTTTCGCAGCCTGGCATGCAGTTTGGCCAAGTTGGGCAGGCAGCTCATCAGGAGCGACCTGGCCAGACAGCTTATCCTCAGCCTGGCCAGCTTGGGCAACAGCAGCAGCAGACTCAACAGCCGGCCCAGCAGCAGCCATATCAGCATGCGCCTCAACATCAAGCTTCATTTCAGCAAGTGCCGTATCAGCAACAGCAGCCGCATATGCCTAATCAGCCAACTCAATACCCCAACCCACATCCCCAACATATGCCGTACCAGCAGGGTCCTTACATGCAGCAACAGCAAGGTCCACCATATCCATATCAGGCAGACCAGCAGCCACCGATGCCTCAAGCTGCTTACAATCAAGGTCAAGGCCAGCAGTCACCAATGCCTCAAGCTGCCTACAATCAAGGTCAAGGCCAGCAGCCACCGATGCCTAAAGCTGCCTACAATCAAGGTCAAGGACAGCAGCCCACGATGCCTCAAGCTGCCTACAGTCAAGGTCAAGGTCAGCAGCCACCGATGCTGCAACCTTCCTACAATCAAGGTCAGCCTCCCGTCATGCCACAATCTGGCTACAACAAAGCTCAGCAGCCACAAATGCCACATGTTGCTTATAATCAAAGCCAGCAGCCTCAGGGAATGAGGATTCCTCAGAGTCAAGTGCAACACCCTCAACCTCAACAATCTCTGAGCTTTCCACCACCTGCCCAGCTCCACAGTTGCCACAAGCTTCTCATTCTCAAGGACTTCAAAATGCCCCCTCAGGCAAGGACAACTGCAGCATGGATGCAGTTCTCTCAGCATGGAAAACAGCCCACCGTCACATGGGCAACAAAAGTTTCACTGTTGAAGGATGATGATGCAGGAGGTCATGAAGGAAAGAGGACTGGCTTTTCATTACCACTTAGTCACCAGCGTGGCCAAGCTTCACCTTCAAACCAGCAGTTACCTTCTAGTCATCAACATCCAGGAGCCAGTAATCAGCCAAATGTACCTGGAGTCGGTGGGCCCTTATATCCAGCAAAGCATCTACATGGTGGAACATCTCCTGCTGAGACTAATAACATGAGTTTTATGAGCTCACCTGCTCAAATGCATCAAGGTGGAGTGGATACAAACTATCGGCAACAAACGGTTTAGCAACATTCAGTTCCAAATCCATGTTGGAATCCATCACCAGTTCGT